>VXBJ01000540.1:296456-351208 GCA_013400055.1 Nycticryphes semicollaris
AGAGGAACTGCTTGGTTTGAGGATTGCTTAGTTAGACTCTCTAGAAATACTCTTATCCAGTATTTTGCTAAAGAAAAACTTTCAGGAGTTTATACTACCTTTGCACTCCTTCTGGATACACATACTATTCTCATCCTAGTCAATGATAAGAAAGGCTTCTGTGTTTTCTGTGCAACAAAAATAGTTTCCTGGCTCCTTAGTAAATAACAACCCATTATGAAAAAACTTGCAATTTCATTTTTCACCTTTGTAGTCCATTAACTGTAATAGCTTTTAATGTACTTTAAACATTCTTGAACCTCTTGGGCTGAGTGAAAAGACACACCACAAACCGAAGTGTCTAAAGGTTATTTTGGAGATACCAGCTTTGTTGAACCTTTCATTTAGTGGATCTTAATATCATCTGTTACAGGTTAGAAATTTGCTACCTGTTTAGTGTTTGAGGAGTATTTAACGCTCAAATCAAGATCACTTTCACAGTCTGCTAGATGATGTATAGATACATAGCCTGAATTCAGTATCTTAAGGAATTACAAGCTAATATACTAAAATTTAATGTTACATTTAAAAAGTGATGTGAGAATGTAGACCTAAAAGTGTTAACTGTAAACATATCTGCATATAGATACCCACCAAGTTCTGCTTAAATCGTTCTTGTTACATTAAAATGGAATATTCAGTAAAATAAACATATCGTGTAAGCATTTCTGTGTGCATGTAAATATACACAAATGAACAGATGAAGGATCTTAACACAAGCAGTTGGACAGCAGAACTGTAAATGAAAATCCCTCTGTAGGTCAACTGGTAAAAATTCTCTTCAAAAAAGGGCTTCCTCAGAGAACTAACTAAAATAATACAGACCAGAAACAGAATTTAAGCAAAGTTCCGGATCACTTGTTTGCTGACTTTGCTACAGGACAGCTCAGATAGAGAAGAATCTTTGTTGATACTAAAACTTCCTTTAAGGCTTTCATATTTATAAACCATACTCATATGTATTTCTATATTTATTAAGGTGACTAAACAAGCTTGATTCTGTTATATTTACCCTATATATAGATTATAAAAGAATTTACTGCTGATAATGCAGAATGAATATCTAACTACATAGGATGGCATATTTATCATTAGTTTTATTTTCGAGGCACGACTGCTAGCAGAAAAGTACAATTCTAACTGTAACTTTGGACTACTTAAATTATTCTCCATTTTACACTAAGGATATTTTGGGATTTTAATATTCTTTTTTATAAGATATTAGCCAGAGGTCGAAGATTGCTCAAATCTCTACAGGGGGACATAAAACAGAAACAGAGAGAAAGACTGGAGTTTTTTAATATGTGGATTTGACAAAGTTATACTTTAATTGCTGCTATCATAGTAGTCAAGAAGCAGTTATTGTTGATTATCTGAAAATCACTTAAGAAATTTCCATTAATATCACAGTTTAAAAGCTTTTCTGGAAGAAACAGTTTAGCTTCTTTTGTGAACATGGTGAATATTTTATATTTTGTTATAGAAAACAGCATGCACGTTTTCAACAAGAGAGTGTCCTTCTCATAACACCTCAAATAACATATTCAATTTAAAATGTAAGCATGACATTCAGGCTTCATTTGCTGTTGGTGTCAATCTAAAAAAATATAAATTGATGCAGACAGAAAATTCTAATCTGATGCCCTAGGGCCAGATCCAATAAAACACTTAGGCATCTAAAATTGGTGTTAAAGCAACTAACTTTTAGGTGTTTGGCCCCCAGCAGGGAATCTTGGGCTGAAGTGAACTGGGTCTTACATTCCTATATAGTGTATAGAGTAGGTATTGCCAGGCAGGTACCAGTTAGGGGATGTTATGAGCACCCACTGCTTTCAGCATCACTTAACTTTACCCAAACCTGGTTACTGCAAATTGGGATCTAATGAAATTAACAAGTCTGTTTAAAGTCTACAGGAAATCATATGCAGCTACGTGGAATTAGTAAATAGAGAAACTGGCAATAGGACTGAGCTATTAATTCCAGCTTGCAGACCCTTTATGACCAGAGCCTGGGTAATAAGGGCAAAGGGACAGTGGAAAAATATACATTCCTCTTTTACATAAAAAAGGATAGTGCCCAGGAAATGTGTCCCAAGTTCAGTTGTCTCATCTGCCTAGAATAAATTAGGATCCACATCTCCAAGGAGTGTGTGTTTAACTTTCATGATTGTTTTGAACTCTTCAGATCAATGAGTAAGAAGAGGACCAGGATTCAGCAGTCTAGTCCTTTGGTTTTCTGCTTGCTCCTCCTTCCTATGCTATTTTCATATTTAACAGACAACAATGCTGAAGAGCTGAATACTCACTCAGCCCTACAGAAAACATCAAAAATACACTTCAGACTAGGAGATCTGAAGGATCTCAGATACCGGCTGAGCAGGATAAGTGATAAAATACACCTCACCAAAACTGAGGAAATATCTACAGCAAACTCTTTGGGTCATAGAAACTTCACCTGAAAAGACTCAAAGCCTTATTTCTAGTGTAAAAATCTGAAAGGATCTTTTCTAATATGACACCTGTACTTCACCTAAGTCCTTCCTGTAAAATCTGACTTAATAAAACCATCATCAAATAGTCCATAATTGCAGGTTACAAAATTAGATACTTGGGTTTGATGATGGCTGTCAAGTACTTGACCTAACACCATGTTCTTGAGTTTACCTCCTTCTTCCCAGGATCATTTGTGGTTCTACAGCCTGCTTTGAGTAAATTTGGAAAATCTGCTAGGTTCTAATAAAGAAAAAATCCTGGAAATCTAGGGTAATTGACTTCTCCAGTTATAGAGATAAGGACATCTTGAGTTATGTATGAACTGTGGGGCTAAAGTGCTCTGCAGTATCTCCTGCTGACACCCCTAGAAGAGACTATAAACCTGGCTGGACCATAACATAACCCTTTGCAAATCTAAGTTTTCTTCTCATGGAACCCAGGGAGGTTCATGTACATGAACATTGTACATGACATGTACATTGGGTCTTGCCCCATCATGAAGCTAAAACGTGGCCAAGTTGAACATCTGGAGTCAGCAACTGGAAAACATTCCCAACACCCACGGTTTACAGACGGTCTTTGAGAACAGAAACTCTTCCTGATTTCCTGCAACAAATATTGACCAGAGCCTGATGCAAACTTTCCAATTTTACAGGCAGCAAATCAGAGACATAGAACATAATTTGATTCTTGCTGGGATAATGATAACCTGACTCCAATGGAAGCTGAGGTCACTCAATGCTGCACACATCAGAATCTGAGAATACATTGTCAACACAGTCTAAGGGCAAGTTAAAAAAAAAAAAAATCCAAACAAAATGGCACTGGTAGTTTAAGCCACCCAGTAAAATACATTTTTGCCACCTATAATGATTCTGGCTGACTTTTTAATAGGAATACATGTCATATTTGAAAGACTATGGTGAGGCACTGGAACAGATTGCCCAGAGAAGTTGTGGAAGCCCCACCCCTGAAAGTGTTCAAGGCCAGGCTGGATGGGGCTTTGAGCAACCTGGTCTAGTGGGAGGTGTCCTTGACCATGGCAGGGGGGTTGGAACTTGATGATCTTTAAGGTCCCTTCCAGCTCTAACCATTCTATGATTCTATGATTCTATGACCGAACACCCTCAAACTTGTATTCAGTTTGCAAGTGGCAAAGAACTGTTTCTAAATATATTACACTAAGTTGTGTTTACTGGGTAAATTAGCTCATTTTCTTTATGCTAATAATGGATAAATGGTGTTTTCTTTCCTGTATCTGATTCATACATCAGGTTAGACAAATGATTTACCATTCTGACACATCATATGCCAAGTCTTTTCAAAATCTGGTACTTTGATCAGTTATCTCTGTTATAACTTTCCCCCTTTAAATTCTCCATGGACTCTAAATAAATTTTCCCTGAGCTCAGATCCTTTCTGAGATTCTGAGTTTTTTGGGTTTTGTTCTTTTAATGGGAGACAGGTCAAGAAGAGAAAAGAGAGGGCTTGGTTTACTAGGTAAGATCTCTCGGGTTCAGCTAAAAGCCATTTTAGTTGTAGCTGATAGATTTCTCCCCAAAAAAGTGGCTTAAAAGAAAACACAATAATGATTAAATGTTTCATGATACTTACTCAAAATTTCTGGTTTTCCTTCTTTCTTTTGGTGTTTCAACAATAAGAGTACCACCACCTACCTATGTTTGTTTATATTTTTAAATATGACTGCATTCTGACTGATTTGCTGTGGTAAGCAACAGTTTGGAAATCTGATTGCAAACTCACAGTGTCAGAAGTAGATAATTACCATCTCCACAAATATCTCTAAGTTAAATCACTTGCTTTAATACGGATTAGATTAGTATTAAAGTTACAAGATTGGTATGTGAGACATGATAAATGTAGTCATGACAGAAAACAATTTTTAATTTAGTATACCCTATCAATCTAGATAGCCCATGAATATTTACCATTAATTCAGTAGGCTGGAACAGAGGGGGGAAAAAAGAACGAAAAATAGAAGGTTTGACCTAAACAAGGACTGAGGAAAAAATAGAATTCTCAGCAGTTTTACTGAGAACGTATCTTGCAAAAACGTGAACTGGCAACAGATCGGAAAATACATTTGGGGTAGTATTAGCTTTAAAAAAACCTGAATGACATGCAAAAATAGTAGCAATTCTTAATATGTACTTCTCTTTGCAGGATTTACCAGTCTGATTACACTTAAATGAGTAACTTCAAAGGCTGAAATAAAATCATTTATGGAAATTCAAAACAAACCTATTTGATCACATCATACTTCACAGCAGGGATACAATTTGCAGGGGCTGAGTGAAGGCATAGTATAAGCTAAAACAGGTTGTGTGTGCAATGAACCAAACTAAATGGTTTATATAAAAGAAATGTTGTTTCCATTAATTTTTCTGGTAATCCTATTAAAAATGCCACCTGTCCAGAATAGATTTGTCCAGATTTTAATTCTTTTTCATATTTCACTGTTCAAACACAAGACAGAGAAGGTGTCATAACTATTAAAATATGGCAAAAAATGTCTTATTCTGAAATCTTCATTACTGCAGCAGTTTCTCTGGCTCTGTTTCAATGTCTGGCTATTATACCTTTTACTTTTCCTCTAGTGCTCAAAGAACTGATTTTTCTGATAAGCCCAAAGAATATTTTTTTAAAGGATATGTCATATTGCTAAACACTCTTTCACCATAATGTTTCTAGTCTGTAACTGTTAAAACTCTCATATACTAAGTAAACATAACGCATTGAATACACCTTTTAAAATTCCACCACCTCCCCTCCAAAATCCCCTGTAACAAGCCTGAACAGGAACTTAACTTTGAATACCAACAGAGATGAAATGGTGTCATAATCAGCATAAGTGCACGTGGACTATTCACCTAAATCAAACACTTTGGTCATATACTCAATTAAATTTAAATCCCATTATATAATGTGTACCAGCCTCATTTTATGCAATTCCCTAATTTAATGGATCGGTATTAGCCTTTTTCCTTTTTGCACACATGGACTAATTTTCACGGTTCTCAGTCCCTTTGGGAAGTAGGTCATTAAAGTCAACTGGATGGAGACAGAAACTTAATACCTATACAGTGTTGTATAAGGACTAGAGACACAATAGTAATATAAAGCTGTTTTTCACTTATCCCTCTTTGTAACATTTATGAAATTCCTCCCTCATATAAATATTCTTCATTATAATCTTAAGGACCACAAAGTAGAAGAAACAAGAAAGCTATCGTCCTGTTATAATTTAATTTGTGAAAAAATAACAAATGAAAATATCCCAATTATAAAAATTAAAATAATAATTATAATACTATTTAGCTGTTGAGACAATACTTGTTTTACAGTGAAACAGTAAAATCATAATATTCATATTACCTTTCTCAATGTGCATTCTTTTTGTCTCATGTCCCACGTCATGACCAGCAAGATCACCCTCCTTAGGACCAGGCAGGACATTAGGTGACAAACCCATCAGCATTTGGTTCATAGATAGCCCGTTCTGATGGACAGCTGCTAGACACAAGTGCAGGCAGAAAGAAAATCAGCCGTCATATTAACAATACACTTTTGTACTTATTTTATATTGTCTTCCTCTTAATTATACAAGGACTCTAACAATCACAAAGTTACTTAATTAGTGCTATCAGGATCCACACAGCGGTAGAGTTTCTTCCTGTTACTTCTGGTTTAAAAGAATTAATTTTAAAAAGAAGAATTCAGCATCTTTGGACAGGGTTGGATATTGGCAAGCATTTTCTTGTTTATTTAACAAGATCTGAAAGGCAAAATGAAGCAAATCAGAAAAGAATAGAAGGTTCTACTTGAGACACTTAATGATTTATTTAGTTTTTTAATTATGTATACAATAGCTCTTGTATATTAGCCTTCCCAATATGCAGTCCCTACCCCTAGGTCCTTTAAATTAAGCATTGTGGCCTTCTAGGTGATAAACACTTTTCCAAAATGTACTGTGCAACAGCAGTATTGCTCCTTTGCTCATCAGTTAGGTTGAAAAGCTCTTTCCAACGGTTCTCAAACAAACCTTCATGAATCTTAAGCATACCTCAGAAACCCATATACGGTAGTTTATATACCTATGCTTCTATCCTGAAAAATTGTATTTGCAAGAGGTTTATGCCAATTTCATCAAAGCATTATTTCATATGTAACTCGTATTTCTGTAGTAGTCAATTTACTCTTTCTGGCAGCACAAAAACAGATGTGATGTTAACAAATCAGATAGGAGAGAAAAATTATTTTTTTAAGAAACGTTACTGAAGTGATCCAGTATTTAAGGAACTCTGTTATGTTCACATTGGAAGAAATAATGTACAAAGGTTCCACTCCTCCTTTTCTCCTGGTAAGCAGAGTAAGCTGAACAGTGCCATTTCTTAAAAGGAAAAGGTGTCATTCCTTAGCAAAAACAATAAGCAACTCTCAGTTTGATTTACTTTTTTTAATTTAGAGAACAATGGAAAAGGTCTACAATGGCTGTAAAAAAATATATACTATTCAATCAGTTAAAAAACAATTAAAAATCTGGGGCTCCAAGGGTTTTTCCTAGAACTTTACTTATGAACTCATAAAAACCTGTCGAAATACATAGGTCACAGTATATGGGATGCTAGTTTAATCTGCGCTCTGGATTGTCCAAGTGATAAGAAACCAGAATTTTCAGCTTGCCATGGTCAGGCCTCATTTATTTTCTTTGGTAAGTCATTTTTCATCACATAGTAATGAAAGATCTTTCATCTGAAGGTCAATGAAGAGTCAGCTTCCTGAGTCTGCGGAGAGCCTGAAAGGAAGAAGTCTAAAAGACACACACACTGCATCTAATCAACACGACTGTGTATTTCATATAGCTATTTCATGGCTTTCTAACTGCATGCCAAATCCTCCAGTTTCATGTACTGAAAATTTCCACCATGGAAAGATGCTTTAAAAGCACAAAAACCTGCAATGGAGCAGTAATATATGGAATGGAATGACAAGTATAATATGAATTTAAGTAAACATGCATAAAATAATATATGTTTAAACCTTGATTTCCAGGCAATTGCACTGGAATATGATAGAATTTGGTGTCTTTGCCATGTAATTTACATCCTATATGGAGACTTGATAAAAATGGTATCACTATGATACACTATGGTTTAATTTCACTCCACCCTTTGTGAGTTATGAGGTGATAATACTCTCTGTATTTTATTTCTCGGCACCACAAATTTTTATATTTTAAAAAAGTATAAAGTACGGACATTTTTAAATTGGTTTAACCTAATTCTTCTCTTTACCAAGCAATTCTACCATGTAAAATGTTGCTTAGGAAGTCAGATTCAATTTAGAAACCAAACCAGAGTAACCAGATTAAATAAAACTCAATTCCTTTAAAAAATGTTTACACTATATGTTCAGTTCTAAAACTAATCTAGCAAATTGCTTCCCAGCTGCAACTCTGTATTTCATAGCTCATATCTTTAAGTTTAATATGACATGATGGCAGTTTATATCAGTACCTGTTAATGTAGCATCAGACATTATGATACTGTAAACTGGGGAACATAATGTTGGGAGATAGTTATTACAGCTGAACTTCCGAACATGATACATATGAGATCTATTTAAGATGAGGGCATTTTGATTAGAAAAACCAGCTGCACCTAATCAAATTTAAAGTGGTGACAAGGAGAAGAATGTGACCTACGGATTCTGTCTGAAGAGCTCTCGGTCCGCGCAGGAGAGCTGGACACACTGCTGCTTCGATGAGAGGATGGATGGCTGCCAGGTCGTCGGCCCTCTTCAAGAGAAGGAGCAGGAGAAGGGCTGTCTGGAACACGTTCCTAGACCCCAGGAAAAACAATTGCAAAAAAAGGCAACGTTAAATTAAACCTCTGAGGTTTCCAAACATCACTTCCCTAAACTGGACCTCCCTCCTAAATCACAACCTGTTCTTTCCTCTGTTGAGGTGTCCGCGATTTGCAGAGTAGTCTCAAAAGAAACTTAGCAATTTTAGGACACTAGATCTTGTGTTTTAGTATGCAACGTGAGCACTGCTCATCCCATCAGGCTTTTAAACTGCCTTCTGGACTGCTTATAAAAATCAGGTTTTTGTTTTGCTTTTGAATGTTGTTTTTTTTTCTCACTTCTGTGCACATGCTGTTGAATTGGAAATACACATTTTGTTTACTAGCTTATAGATGGTAGCCTTAACTGATGAGGAACAATGTACTTTTATACATAAATAAAGACCAGACAGTGTTGTTTTAGCTTATACTCAATTTTACTCCACATTTTCATTTCAAAGGGGCTTCTTGAGCAATGAGATCTTACAGAACTGCTCTGGATCATAAAGAAAACACAATCTCCCTACTGAACCTATACCAGTAATGTGGCTGATAGTCCAAATGTCTGCTGATACCATGAAGCACAAACCTAGAATGAACCATGTTTTTTGGGAGAGTGTGGCCATATCACTACTTCAAAATGGGGGGAAAATGCACATTCTCGTTTTTCTACCCAGGGGGAAGCCTGGCATATAGCCAGGAGGAGCTATAATACACTGCAAGATGTTCCTTGATTTTGAAAATTAGAGCACAAGGGCTGTGATGGTTTGAACTGCACTTCTGCCATGGGAGAACAGTCAATACATAGCAGATAGATATATCTGCTATTTACACACAACTTTGACAGAAACAATAAACAAAGGGAGCTGAGTGCAGAACAGTCCTTTCTAGAAAATTCTCTGTCTTTACCTGCAGTTTCCCCTTTATTGTTAATAGGTCCCAAGACTCTATTTCATTGCTAAAATACGTGTGAGTTAGGTTGGTTTGGTCAAATAGTGACAAAAGTAAATGGTTCCTATAAGGGAAATCTACTGGGGAGACTGAAAATGATAAACTAGGGTTTTTCAGGCTGTGGGGTTTGTTGGTTTTTTTCCTTCTGATAACTGAAAAACTAACCCTAATAAAAAAAAAAAAAAAAGCAAAAAAAAAATAAAAAATGAAGAAAACCCAAACAAACACCCCAAAAAAACCAACCCAAAGCAAAAACAACAAACAAGCCAACAACTGAATACATTCAACTCACTAAAAGCTTTTGGTAATGAAATAATACAATTAATATGTGTTTAATAATACATCTAAAAACTTGCTGCTGCAAATGCCTAAAAGTTTTCCTGAAAAAAGCATCACGTTCCTCCCACCGCAAATTGCTTTTGCAGCAGTCATTATTTTTCATGCACAGTAGCTAGATGAATATTCCACTGAATGCACTGCTATGAAACTTAGCAACATGATCATCCATGGTAATCAATATATTTGTTCCAGGTAAGCTTTATAATAAATGTTTGCAGAACTTGAGATTTTGATTGCAAACGAATTCAATGGGCCTATTGATGGAGTGGGAGAAGACCTTTCAGAGCAGTGTTTCAAGACATTTAAGTGGATTCCACTTTAATAGTCTCAGGTTTTTAAGTCCAAAACATTGATGAGGATAGTTTAACTGCATCATAGCTTTAGGCTTATTATGACTTTGATTGTGTTTATATGTCCATGAACCGAGTATTCAAGAGGAGGATTATAACGCAGATGTTTTCGGCATGTAGAAGATTTATTTCTTTAGATTTAGGAGGATTTAAGCATGCACAGCGCACAGATTTGGTATAAATTGGAACATGCTATATTTAATCATTCATTTAATATATAATTTCACTGTTTGGCATACAATGTATTGTTCTTAGAAGGGTTTCATTAAAATGAAATCCAGTGAGCACATAAGATTTCAATACAGAGCTGCAGAGTAAATTAATTTATTTAAACAGCTTAATTTGTTTATCCTATTTATTTATGTGCGCTTTTACAGCACTTATTATGAGACAGAGAGAGCAAAAGGAATGCACAGGACAACAAAATATAATTACTGCACGAACAAAAAAGACAGTGAATTTTATTCACATATAATATGACATAGAAGACAAACTCTATGAGAAAACTATATATACTGGCTTTATCAATTCATTTGTAAAATACCCTTTAACCCTAACAAAACATGGGATTGAACTCTGCAGAAATGGAAAATAAATTAATTTAATACTTTAACTCATTTTTTACATTCTTGCTTCATATTTCCACAATCAATACTATAGTCCATAGCAATTTATTGTCTTTATCACAAGTAGCTGCAATAAGAAATGGAAATGCTACTAATAATAAATTGAAATACTCTGTACCTCTACAAAGTCACAGTGATAAACTAATGGTGCTGGAATATCAATATAAGCTGTCTTCCTTACTAGAGATTTTGTGTAGAAAAGACGGATTTTGCCCCTGGTAAAATATTAACTTTACATTTCTACTTCACTTTAAAATTTTTCAAAAGAAGATATGTGCAAAAATGTGTTCTGTAAATAACTCAGATGATCAGAGCTATTTTGTAACTTCTGCAAAATGCCACTTTTGTACAAGTAAGTCTACACGACACAGCAAAGAAACAGTATTTACTGCATTATAAATCTGGCAATAGAAATCACCTAGGATACTGTCCACTGTCCAGTATTTCTCCTAAAACTTGCCCACTCCCTTACTTAAAGATATGTCTAGAGAGCCTCGTGTTGGCTTGTACTGCAATTAATCGTGTTGCCTCCCAATACAGAAATAAACAAACAAATAAATTAATAAACTCTGAATTACTTTGTTTTGCTAAAATTAAGAATGAGGAAACCATGTAGGGTTCAGCTTGAAATCAACATATCTGAATATAAGTATTTAAATGCAGTTTTGACACATGAGCTAGAGATGAAACTTCCGACACCTGTATCTAGGATGCCATATGAACTGGCCCACCTTGAAGGTGTCTCCCATTTCAGTCAATTGAGTTATAGACAATAAAGTCAATGGTGCCTCCTCCTAAATCAGATAACTACAACAATTCAGCTGATCACATTTGAGCCACTGCAGGGTTTTGAGATGGCCACATCAGGTTGACAGAGAGGACCTACAAAATATCTGCTGCTTTTTGGAATGGCAGTAGGATGCCGAAAACATCATCCTTGCATTACTGGCTGATAAGCCGAATAGCTCACAAAACTCTATTGACAATACTTACTAGAAAAAAAAGAAATACAGAATTATTTATCATTTGTAAAACATAACCCTTACTAGCCACTTTTTTTCTCCATTTTTTGCTTCCCTATTTGTTTCTACATGTACTCATAAGTAAAAAGTAGCATGAACAATTTAAGGCAAATGTAGTAATTTAACATATGGTTGACCAACTTTTCAAAATTGGTAAGACTCTCAAATGGCATCAACACCAGAGGCTACACTAAGTCACAGACAACTCACTATCAAAGGTCAAATTTGGAGCATTCCTTACCTTGGTGTTCTTTACAATGTGATACAAATCATGAATCCTAAGCATTTCGGAATCTGACATTTAACTCCTCCAAATATATTCCACCATAAATAAACTTTCACTTAAGAGAGATACAATGCATTTTCGTGTACTCATAATCCACTAGCATTGTAAGTTACACATGCTCAATATCAAGTCCATTTTATAAATAACAGAATTGTTCCTGTGACATTGGGCTTGTTTTCTTTTATTTTGTAAAAACAGGTAAAAGATTTTAATGGTCAGAGATTTTAACTTCTGAGATTCAAGTTGTCTCTAGACTTAGAAACCCCCCCAAATTTCTTCCAGAATACCATGTGTCACTTACAATATAACACTGTCTCAGTCTCTCCAAGTAAAACAGAAGTGTCTTGATGTACTTATCAACTTTTTTTCTACATTTTTGAAACAGCTCTTTGCATAGATGCAGAGGCCATACCTCATTTCAAAAGTTCCTTTTAAATAACTTCCTATTAAGATTTATTTTAATGTATCAGGAATGGTATCCAGAAGACCATGCATACTTTTTTCTCTATATCATAAGTATCTTTTTCCCCTTACCAGATCGAAAAGGTAGTTATTCAACATTAATCCCTTTTTATTGTCTCTTTTCTTTCTGCTCCAGCACCATGTTTTCATTGTTTGAAAAGTGCCTCATTACAAAAAGTCTTCCTCAAAAACCTACTGAAACGCAAACTTGATGGAGTTCAACTGTTTGGCCCTATATCGCTTTCCATGACAACACCTTTCAATTAATATGTGTAAGATTAATCCTCCTGCTCCTAAGAAATTAGACAAGGAAGTGATACCTTCTAGGTTCTCACCACCTCTGTCTTTCCACAAACATTCTTTATTCTTTGCCATTCCATTTCCTTAGTGATAAAATTGCAGAATCCTGATGAAATTTGAATATGCATGTTTCCAATAGCCACCTGGTTTTGCAGGGCTTTATTGCCTGCATATTTCTCTCCTACAGGTATTTTCAGTCTCAGCTTCTCCCTTTGTTCTAGGTTGCTTCTCTATAAGATTAATCTTGTGGGCTTAGTCATTCTTTAATTTTAGTTATGGACTGGGTTCTAGGCATGTATCTAAGTATAGCTGCAGCTGTATATTGCTAATAAAACCATTTGGCTGTCTTGATGCTCTTCCTTGTTGAACATTCTCCATTAAGGATGTTTGTGCTTTAAGTCACAAAGGATAAAATTACTTATTTTCAGTGTGATACTTTTGAATAGCTTAGGTAACTGCATACTGGGAAGAGATATATGAAGCACACAGTCTCACACACTATTAATGAGAATAAAAAAAGAAAACAAAAAAAAAGAAAACAACTTTTAATCAGGACTAGTTTACAATATTCCTACCTTTCTGGGCAGACACATGCCTTCCAATCTTTCCTCTGGTAAAATTACAATAATCTCTTTCACAATGACCAAAACACGGACTTCTTACTCTTCAGTTCCTTATTGACCTATTTTTTTGTGTGAAAAGTATTCCAGGAATGGCTTTCTTACTTATTTGACATTGTATCAGCTAAATGAGTAAAATAAATTAATTGCTTTGGTATCTTTTGTATTCCCAGAAAACTGGATATTTTGCTTTTATAGCTTCATTTTTCCTTCAGCTTCAGCTTAAGATGCTGGGACTTCAAATTAACATTAAGTCCTAAGAATTACAAGATGAATTTGGCTAATAATTATTTCCTAACTTCCTCAATCACTACTATAACATGTGTGTTATCAAACTGACTAAATGTTATAAATTTTTATTTTTATTTCCTTATTTGCATAGTACCACTAGTTTGCTAAAAACCTTGCTAACTTCCGACTGACGTACGTCATCTTTCTCATCTTGTTCTTCTTTATAGAAATGTTTCTCATCTCAATTGAAATGTGGGAGTTGAAATATTGCATGTCATTTATTGCACTATTGTTTTAAATAGAGGATCTAGATCATATAAAGAATGTAACATTTGCACAAGTCCTTTTTTCTCTCTTTCTGAATAGCTTGAACGTATTTATCTTTTGGACCAATTTAAGTTAATTTGATTTCTGTTTTACTTTTACCTCTGCAATTTTTCATTGATCCTAACTTGCTGTTCCCATCACAAGTGTACTGATAATTGGCAACAGGAAATGTAGAAAGAGATCAACAGACAAAAAGACTGTGGATTTGCTTGATTTTTATTGCTCTGTTTACTATAGGGTTATGGGGGATATCAGAAGCAGTTAACTACAGGAAATCAAAACGGAAGACTTCCAAATAATCCTTTAACATGGTGAGACTAGAGCAGTGTCCAAGGTGTTGACAGTTTGGAATAATGATGAAGCAGGATCATTCATGGAAGTGCCACAGAGCCTCATAGTACAAAATTCTGTATTTTGTGGATTTTCATAAAAATGTCCTGACAGCTATTTTGGACCTGCTTATTTTTTGAGTGTATCCTTCCAACTGAATTTATCAATTATATTTTGCCTTGGAAATGTATGTTAGGACTAACAAACAAAATATGCTTCTAAGGCACACAGAAAACCCCATGCAATATGCAAACATACAGAAGTGCAAAAAAACCGCTCCAAATTGAATTAGCAATTTCTTATTGGAAAGTTGGACACACTTCTGCTTTTTTATTTTTCTCTCTCCTCTTTTGAATATCTAATCTTAATTGTAAAGCAACCATTGAAGCTTAAGAAGCAGCAGTGGGAATTCACCCCTCGAAGTCCATCCAAAGCCTACATTCAGCCAAACACCGAGAATTCATGTGACTAAATGTCTACAGTACAAATGTCTACGTTTGAGCTAGTCACCCTAGGTTCATTTTTCACCCATAACATTTACGTTTCCAAGGTACAATTCACCTCACTCTAAAGTAGCTATCAAAAATAGGTCTACTGAATTATGCCCTAGAAGACAGCAAAATGAATCCCATCTATTGTACCTGGCCACATGGCCATTTCCATTCAAATTAATCTTACAGCACACATACAAAGTTCCCTGTTACACATGTGAATATGCAAATTGCCCAACAGAAAAGTTTGTATTACCTTCTCTGTGTCATGTTATCTATAGGCATCTATTTTATATGATGCAAATGAATTTATATGAGCATATGGGTGCTATTAGCTTCAAATTGCACCTCAGAAATACATATGTTAAAACAAATAGGATCCCGTATTATTTTAACAAAAGATATTATTGCGAGTTACAACTTACCAGATTTACAGTAACAATCTTGTAATCATACAGATAGAATTATTGAGGTGGGACACAATGTCCTCTAACAGAAAGATGACTAAGCCATAAGAAGGTTCAGCTATAGTAAGTATGCATATACACTTTTATATTAACATAAGTAATTTTTTAAAAAAGTTATTCTGACTAACCTGGAGATTTCTTTCTGTTATGTACAAGTTCACACAAATAATTTTAAGATATCATTTTTTTTGCAGTTATGATAATCGGAAAATGAAATATTTATTTGGTTTGTAATCTACTTCAAAATTCATAGCTATATCATAATTTTCACGTTTGCTTTCCCAAGATGTAAAAGTAGATGTTTGAGGAGCTAATAGTCTTATTTTTATTCTAGAATATTTATTGTAATTAGTTCTTGCTATTTAAATGTTTTATATTAAATTAAATTTCTCCTTATACAAAGAATAAAATTTGACTTTACTTCATACATCAGATAATGAGGAAATGAAAGTAGCTTCACTCTTCATGCGCTTGTATATAGTATATTTTTCTATGCATTCAAGAAAACCACTTTAAAGTAATGTCAAAATTTCTGTTTTGAATACACAAATGTCTGCAGAAGTAATAGGTTATCTGAAGAGTCAGGAGGGTTTCAGGTTAGGGATCCAAATAGGGTATTTCTCCCAATTTTGAATACAAGTAATTTTGTTCTCATTCCTTTTCTGAAAATGGGTATAGCATAGCCAGCTTCATAGGAATGGTGTAAATATGTATCTATCACTGTTTGCATAATACTTTTCCTGTAAGGCACCAAACTGTCCATAGAAAACCTTAACACAGACACTGATTTTTAAAAAATTCAAATATGGAATAACTAACCCTTCACTGAATGAGGTAGGAGATCTGTGGAAAAATCCAATATGTGGTGATGAAATTAAAATTGCAGCACACTTTGTGGACAGAATGCTGTCACATTAAGGTTGCAGAGGCATTGTGGTATTTCCTAATGTTAGTCTTACGCCTTTTGAAATTTAGTGATGGTCCTAGAACATAGGCTTTGGATGTAATTTTACACAATGAATGAAAACAGGCACAGCTAAAGATTTTACAGTAATATCTGATATATTGACAATTCTGGCAGTTTTCTCAACTACAGGAAAATTCAACTTCAACGTAATAGCAGCAAAATGGAAGGGTTTTCTATCCAGGATGTCTAATTGTACTTTCAAGGTGTGTCCCATGCCCCCTGTCTCTACAGGACAATGTGCCACCAATTTTGAAAAATAATTTATCTAATCCTATTAAAAAAGTCAGAATTTCTGTAACTAGAAAATAAGTGATCAGTAAGCTCTTCTATGCTGAAACATCTTATGATGCACAGGAAAACTACTGTGTCACTAGTCACTTTTTCAGCTGAAGGGATTGGTTTCTTCCACGTTATTCTTAATTCTTTCTATAAGTATTACTAATAGTATACAGATGAAGTGCAATTTTTGGTTCTGGTATTCTGCTCAGTTCTAAATACTACAACGCAGAATTATTTCAAGTTGCTATTAATATGAGGTATGTCCTTTATATTTTCATATATCTTTCTCCTGAGTGAAAAAAAAAAATTGATGTAGTGGAACTGCTAACAAGCTGAGCTTTTGAAACCATGGGCAGGTGATGAAAGCCACCTCATGTCTAAAGCATCCCCAGGTCACAGCTGTCACACTCACTGCAATTCATTGCTGTCACAATCTGCTGTCCCTGCTTGTTGTTGCTCTCCTCTTATTCATCCAACTCATATATCTAAACATTCCATTACAAAAAGACATCTAATGTTCGTCTCATGTTTGAAAGGGCACAACACTCTTCTGAAATATAATTCTGAAGATTTTAGAGCTCAGAGTTCACTGCCAAATCTAAGGTGTTGCTTTGCAAGGCTTCCCTTGTAATTTTGTCTTTGTCTCATCTCCTGAACGTAGCAAGATAAAATGTTTGGTTAGTACATGATCTCAGCTTTATTCCAACTTCTTATCATGAAGAAATGAAATATTGCCCAGTAATAGAAAGGCATTTGAAGCTTTGTGAGTTTAAAGATAACAGTACTAACTGTGAACTTGGTGAATTGGAAGGAGGAGTCAGCAAGTCATCTACTGTAGCACTGCTCACAAAGCCAATTCTTTTGTCCAATGAAGCAGATTGTTTATAATCTGAAGACTCAGATTTTCTCAGACTTAATTTTGTTCATTGTTACTTAATTAGATCCTATTGATTTACTTTTCAGAGTAGAAATTTTTCATAGATCTCCCAACTTTCAAGCAGAGTGCAAACTTGTAAACATCTTGTACTCTAAGTTCAAATCTACGCTGCCATTTCAGGTTACAACTACAAACTCCAAGATGAGTGATTCACTAACTTTCCAAATCAGCTTATGGAAACATTGCCATTGATGAAAAAAAAAAATAAGTAAAATCAGGGTTAAAAAATGAGCCAGAAGATAATGGAAACAAAACCAAAAGTCTAAAAATGTAGCAGTCAAAGAAAGGAAGATATAATTCTAATAACAAACAGTTTTGGAAAAGAGAGCATTGCACTATTTATCTAATCCTGTAAAAATAAAGAAAAATTAGGTTTGACCTTCTCACTTACATCTGTTCTCCAAGATATTTATTTTGATTGTCGTATAAGTTATTATTCATAATCTTTATATTGCCAACAGAAGGTTCAAAAAGTATGCTGATTAGAGAGTTTCCTGCTCAACTACTCGGTTCCATGGACACTAAAATCACAGCCTCCAACTACGCCTAGTGAGAAACAGGTAAATTGCTAGTGACATTATGTCTATGCACATGGGAAGAAAACCCCCCTAACAATGACCTCATGCTTTTATGTTGCTGGGGTTTATGTTTCAATCCTGTTCAGTATTAAAAAATAGGAACGTAATTACTTGGCCATGCCGTCTCTATCCATGTGACTATATTCATCTGCCACAGAGAAAAACAGAGGACATAAACCTAGACGTATGTTGTACCACAAAGGGGCTGACGGGAAGAGTAGGAAAGCTCTGTAAGAGTAAATTCCCAAGCCCTTACCATATTATTCAAATAACTATGTGCAGCAAGATCTTACATTTAGAAGCAAGCTTTGGATGCCAGATTAACACTTGTGTTTATGCATTTACCTGTAGTAGAAAGGTGTTGCAGGCAATAAGTCACAGAAGCACAGGAGAACCTGTCTCGATCAGGTTCTAAGTAAACATTCCAAAACTTTAACTTAATTGTGCAAACTTTAAAAAATGTACGTTTCACGCTTGAGTGAGTGCACTTTTCTAAACAGAACTTAGGTTAATTTGGCTATTTAAAAAAAAAAAAAAACTTCATTGCAAATCCACATCTTTTTAATTTATAGTTATGTGCAAACCAGATGGGAACATGAAACATGGTTTGGTAAATAACTTGTACAAGATGTTATGCCAGGAGCTGCACGAAAACTGGCACCTATGATGAAGTTTTTATTAGCATGAATATGGGATAGCTGAATTTTCAGAAATGACAGAGATGATAAATGGTGTAGTTTATTAATACATACAAAAGCTTAAATAAGCAAGATTTTTAAAAAAATATATATTTTCCAGTTACAAAGTGCTGCTAAAATGTTTCAAATGGAGAACCAAAATTTCTACATACTTTCAAAATCTTCACTTAATGAATGAGAAGAATTAACTTGTTAAAAAGTTAATGACTCTGGGATAAGGAAGATTTTCTGGTATGGCACTGGTGATGGTTAAAATAATATACATAGTTACATGATGACAGAGTTTCCCTTTCAGAGTCCAGTCCCTGTAAATCTACTAGACAGGTTTAGATCAGATGAGCCAGAAGTACTTCATAGTTAAGTGCTTCCCAGGTCCGGCAATGTTCCCATAATGGGGTGAGATATGTGAACACAGTAGGACCTGCCTTCCACAAAAGGAAACCTGTTTTTCACACAACCTAGGAGCTATGTCATGCTGAAATGTACCTGATTTTGGTAACTGGAGACAGAGATCAGGGGTCCAATGGACATATTTAAATGTAGGCCACAGTAACTTAGGCAACTTTGATGGCTAGAACTAGATTGTCAAAGTTTAGAAATAGAAGATTATAATGCTCGTGAAGGTCAAATTTTGTGCTCTTAAATATGCAATGAGCTTACAGAAAATGAAAGAAGGGGAAATAGTAGGAGAATCAGTGAATACAAAGTTTTGTTGCCATAGTAGTTCATACTTCTCAGATGTCATTTAGCATGTGCTACATACTTATCTTAATTTTTCTAATACCTCTGTAATACAGCAGTCCCTGCTCCAACTTAGACAATAGATTCAGAATCAAACAGAGCACCGTGCGTGTTCTAGAGAACTTTAGTATCATGTAACTTTTACTAAATGGTGCTCAAGTGAAAACAGAAAAACAAAGGTGCAGAAATCATCATGTAATCAAACAGCCAGCAGCAAAGAATTTATATTCCCAAGATAAGGGCACGACGGACATGAGGAGTGAAATCTAGCCTTGCTGTCATAGCACCTAAAGAAACAATTTTTCTAAAACCAGTTTCTTAACTCTTCTTTTCATCAAAGATGAGAAAAGGACGCCACTGAAGCCTCCAAAGGAGATCTTACATTTGAAAGTGCAGGTACCTACATTAGGTCACTGGACAATATTTTTCTAGGTCAGTAGCAACGTAGATTTTAACTGAATGTTCCTCTATAATTCTGGGTTTGTTTAGTTAAAAAGGGCAGGAGAACAAACACGCTGTGAATAAACACAGACCTCTTCACTCTGCTTAAACCAATATGAGCTTCAAAACTTTTGCAACTCTTGATTTGAAGTTCCAATAGATTTTAAGTTTACTCAGTTTTTGTGAAGAGAATTCCATTAATGGACAGGTTTCCAACATAGCCCAAAATTACTGAATAACCTTGCCTTCACATGTCTATTTCTAACATATTAATGTTGCATAAACCACAAAAGTTTCTTGACTGTCTGTATCTCATTTACACTAACTAAAGAAGGATAACAGGTAAGATGTAAATATCTGAATAAATCCCAAAATCAAATTATAAATATGTGGTGGTAAGGGAGGAATGCCTTCATAATGAGGTGATCTTCAGGTACAAGGAGAGAAGACTCCTTGCTTGTGCTTAATACCTCTAGAACTAGATTAATTTAGTTACAGACACCAAACAAAACCTAAAATGGGTAGCCAATTTCAGATATCAGATTTTTTTGACGTATCTTTACAATATTACAGTTCTGGCTTGCAGACTACTGGGTCTGTTCTGTGCAGCTTTATTCCATTCTTTTCCAGGATTTGGCAATTTAGGTTCTGCAGAGGCAAAGTATCAAGCTTTTCAGCTTTCTTCAGATAATTTCCAGCATTTCGGTTAGAATGCTTAAAAGTTGGAAGAACAGTCCCATTTCATTTTTAAAAGGAGCAATTTCTTCCTTGATATCTTGAACAACATTGCCATTAGATTACAGACTATGAAATATGAGAAATCAGAAAGCTGTGCCTTCTGTATGAAAATGCTTCAAGTTGTACACCGTTTTAATATTGATTTAGAGAGGGGCAGGAGAACTGAGAAGGTAACACTGGCCACCAGCAGCCTATTGGGTTCCCAGAACTACAACAGTTGAGTTTCTTGTACATATTGATATTATGACTTACCTTATAATAACTGACATATTTATAGCATTTATGACAGTTGTGAGTGTGCTAGAGTTTATTTATTTTATTGTTTAATATAGTTACCTTAATAACAGATGTCTCAACTCTGGATGGAGGACTCTGCACTTGTGCTGCTGCTGCCATGTTGGCGATGGTACTAAGGTGATTCATCTGGCTCATTGCCATCGTGACAGACGCTGGAGGTAGGCTCACAGGAATTAATGGGTGGGGCATCATCATAAAAGGAAGTTCCAATCCTGGGGGGAAAAAAAAAAGAAATAATGTTTTTAAAACATTGTCTTTTTATTTGTCTTTTTTTTTCCTGATGGACAATATAGTGATGGGTGACAAGATGGTTCACGCTGCAGGACAAAGCACCTGTATGTCAGTTCTTTCTGGGATATGCACGGGTAAATCACTAGCAACCATGGAGAGTTTCTAGCCACAAGGAGAGGCTATCAGACTTCTTAGGTTGTTCGTATAAGTGTAATGTATGATATCATTGCTAAGCAATGGCTGTTTATTATCTTTTTTAATATCTGCTGTAAGGTGCCTTAGAAATGCGTTATTATGCCACTGATGCACAGGTTAGCAGTTATTTTAAGTATCAGTTTTATTGCATACATGTTTGTTCTTTATTGTCTCCACTTCCCCTGCTTAATACTTTAAAGGAAGTATTTCAATATTCCCCACATCTTTAATTTTTCATAGCCTATTTATATAAACATAAAATAAAGACAGGAATTGGATAACTGCTGATGTTAGCGCTGAAAGATGTCAACCCGTACCATTTGGCAGAAGGTGATTCTGTTGAAGAGGGTTGAGAGGATGGCTAACTGGAACATTATGCTGTCCAGGCAAGTTGGGGTGGTTAACAGAGGCCTGTGATCCTTGGGTGGGGGGAGACTGAAGTTTTTCTTTATCCCAAGAACCATCACTGCTGCCTGTGGGGAATGAATATATATTATTTGGATGAAGGAAGACTCCAAATTTTCAATGTCTGAATTTGCAAGCAAGGCCAGCAATCTGACCTGTTTTGCAAGTGGCAATTTTATTTTTTCTTAAAATTATTTTTTTTAGTATGTGGGTTGGGGGAACAACTTTGTTTTTTCCACCCTCTGAAAAAGATATGTAAGGATAATTTTTTTTAAGTTAAGATTTAGACCACAAATCTAAAGTTTGTGTCTGATGCATGCTTTTCATGTATTTTGCCAATCCTAACAAGTAAATTTTGGCATTTGTTTTATACGTGAGAGAATACTTTTGCCTGTAAAATGTCTAAACAAAAAAGAGTACTGCCTGTTATGTCAATTAAAATTTCAGCTACATTCATATTTCTTCTTGTTTTGTGAATAAACATTATATGAAGTAACTAAAAATTTAATTTATTGAGGGCACCGGCATGCCTGTATATGTGCTTGGCTGACAATTCTATTTTGTATCTTCAATTTTTAATTCATATTATTAATTAAAATGTAAGGTATTATTAATCAATTCCTGCAGTCTTCTGGTAGTGGAATGGACAAACAGCAGGGAAGAATGTGGACAAGTATTACAACGAGTAAGTATTTGAGAAACACCCTTTTTCACTATTGCAGACCTACTCATAAAAAATATCCACAAAATTAAATAAAAGAAATTAAAGGACAATACTAAAAAAGCATCTAACATTATTAATGTGTACATTTATATACAATAAAAAGTTTAAAATCTTCCATCTGACAACTTATATCATTCATGGTGTATATTTATGTATTATGCTGAGATTTGAGTGTTTGTACGTTTACGCATACAGAGTAATCTATACACTCATTTTATGAGTTTATTTTCCATATACAATCAATAAACTAAGTTTGAATCTATTAATAAATATGTATATATGCATGCATTCTCAGCAGTATTAATATACACATCAGCAATACATGACTGCTTCCTTTTTCATATAGGGCACAATTTCACCCTCCTGACTTTGAAAGTTTCTATTACTTTCATGGGAATTTCTCTTGATAGGACTTCAAGATAACATCAGTCAAGATCTATTTAATCTATACTCAATTTCTACTTAGCATCAGGGATCTAGTAAAGTGTATATTTCTGAATGTTCTTCTATATACATGTTGCTGCTTAATGAACAATGGGACCTGAAAAACAATGTGACTAATAGCACCTCCTTACTTCAGTAGAAATGGGATTAGAGCTTTAGTCTTGACATTTTTTAACAGCATTTTCATGGGATGGCAAAAGCACAAAAGTTGGTAGAATTCCAATTTAATTTCTCTAGATCTATTAAAAACCTGATTGTAAAAGCTGCACAACATAGTTTATAATGAAAAATACGCCATTATTGCCATGATTTTCTTTCCCCAGTTACTTCATGAAGACAGTTAAGGCTCAATATAAATTCTAACTCATTAGCTCAATACTGTCTCAATCCCAGTGTAAATTGTTCAGAAGTAGGTAATGAAAATTCAGTCCAAACTCTCCCGCAATCAAACAAAGCAATTTTATGAAACAATGAAAAGAATCAATTATATGAGATACTTGTATTATTTTACAAGAAATTGTCGCAAGCTTTTTGCAGTATACATAGTTGAGTGGTTAATACATTATTTGATTCTCATCACCTCTGATAAAAGAACATGTTTTCTTGTATTTTGAGAACTCAGAGACTCTCAAAAAAACATGAACCTACTTTCAAACACATACATAATTGAAGGAGCTAGATCTTCACTGGAAAAATATTTTTTTTCCTGCTTATTTTATTTTTTCTAATTTTATGCTTTTTGCCACTGTGACATACACATTTCAGTCTTTCTGAATACTCAACCATTAAAAAATATTGCCCTGGAAATGAGAGTTGAACACAAAAAGTAAGTTCACCTCACTCAACTCTAGCCAACATGTAGGTCTTGATGCAGATTCAATAAAGGAAGACGAGTACTTCCAAATGGTCGTTCATCTCATGTTTAGTGCATGTGCCCATAAAACAGTAAAGCTTTTTTTCTCGCACTTCATTAAAAGCAGCCACTTAAAATCTGGCTATACGATGTCAAGTCCTGAGCAAAATCTTAATTTTTACATCCATTAAGAAAAGCTGATGAGAGAGCTTTGTTCTTGGTGGATCTTGCAGTAGAGCACACAGTGCTCTAGTTTCACTCTCAGTGTGGTACTCTGTGTCCAGCTGTGGTTAATGGGAAGGCAGCAAAGGCCAGCTACACTGGCCAGTTTAGCACAAGTGTGATTGCACTGTGATTCAGAAGAAGTCAGCGCTGCCTGCTGATTGGGTAATGCCCAAACGAAATGGAGAGGGAAATACCACAAGAGACAAATGGAATGAATGGCCTCTGGGCATGCCTTTGCCTGCACAGTAGCTGCAGAAGAAGCTTTTAAAAATGGCTTGGACTTAGATTGCTTAAGTAAGATGAATCTGGGCCAGAATGTCTTGATTTTTTTAGTTACAAACTCCTGTCTTCACCATATACTGAAATATTTTTTGGACGTTTATTTTTTGTTCATTATAAAAAGCAGAGATAGAAAAGGCTATGTTTGTAAAATGTATTTCTGACTCAGAGCAAACTTCTCTAATTTACATGTAAAGGTCTAATATTCTTAGCAAGATCACTATCTTACAAATCCTTTAAGCTTATTTGTTTGTACTTTCCCTCAAAGCATGATGACATACATATGTCATATATATATTATATAAATATATTAGTAATTATATGAATATTTGTTAATGTTATAAGCAAGGCTGGTGTATTCTCAATAATAAGATATTTTCCCTATATATTAGTAAGATCTTCTACAGTACAGTTAATTTCATGTTACATGTTGATGTTCGATATGGAGACGGAGTTAATTCTGCTGTGACCCTTCCTAACCTGGTCACAGAATTTGCCACAGTCAGTCACAGATTGCCAATTACGGTACTGCTTATGTGGTTCAGAAATTAGAGCTTTTCTAAATCAGTACTCCCTTCTGCCTCAAAATTACAGTGTCCATTGTTTTAGAGTGATATTGAACCCAATAATAAATTGGAAGAGAGAAGACAAGCTTCAGAAAGCGAAGTATAGAGGCTAGCATTTAGTCAGTGACAGATTCTTTAATACTTGTAGTCTGCCATCGTCTGTCAAGATTTGTTTACAAGGAAAATGATTCATAGACAGAATCCAATCCATAACATTAGAAACCACTTTCAAACTACAGGCTGTTGCACTCCTGAACATTTTAAGTGGACAGCCACAGATACAAATAGTCTTGGCCATTTGCTGTGTTTTTCTTATGTTAGTTAAGCGGAACAATTTTCCTCTTAGAGGAAACAGTCGTTTTCATTAACGTCAAAGCGAAATAAGTGTTATTCCTTAGACACTACTCACCGTCTGCACAACTAAGTGCAAGCTACCGGTTCTGTCACTTTTTACATTTGATTTTGATTTAATGCATACAGCGGTTTCAAAGAGTATTAAAAATCCGTTGCCTTCTTCCTCTTCACTTGTTGCCCTGCTGGAGGCTTATGTTTTTCCAGTTTCCATCAGTGGTTGTCAAGTCTTTGTAATAGGATTAAAAGCTTGGACACCTGATATCCCTGGGTGCTGCAGTTCACCCTCATAAAAGCTGTTTGCTTTAAATTGAGAGAAAATCAGTTTTTAGTGGCATAATTAATTAAATTATGCAAAGTGTTCCAGATTCAGCGTAACACTTTCTGAAGCAGCAATTGGAAGCTCAACATTGCATTCAAACTGCATTTCAATTGATGCTGCACTGGGCTGACCATAGAGTAGCATTTTCAAGGCTTTCAAGCACAAGGGATCCAATTTTGAAATGCAGATGCTTAATGCTGAGTGCTCAAACCCCACACATGTGCACTTGAACAGGCAATTTGGTAGCCAACTAGGTATTTCATGTGTGATAGAGCTGATAGGAGCACTCAAAAATTTGAAATTGAAGTTCCAAATGTAAGTACACATGCTTAAAAACTGGGCTCGGATTGTCTCACGTTTACTCACCACGGACAGCCTGATGGAACAAAAATAACAATACATTTTTGTAATTTAAAAGGCTGTGTTTTCCCCATCACTAACATTTCAGCACATATTTTCCATAATGTGAGTTACCTTCTCCCATAATCAGCGGTTACACAACAAAACATTATTTGTACAAGGAAGTGGGTCTGTAAAAGCCTGATGCCTGGATTATTTGTATTCATTAGTAGCACAATTAGGTAGCTAAAGATGGTAATAATAAATGAAAACAATTCTGGACTAGAAGGTAATGCAGCCAAGAACAAGAAAATGAAGCAGAAAACTAGACTGTACGTCAGCCTCGCAAACAAACTGATTTAAACATACCACCGTCATTTTTACAATCACATCTCTCATTTGCTTAGTCCTTTTCGTTTCTCATTCTGTGGGACCTAAATTTAGATTCCCACCATGTGAGCTGAGCAGCTTAGTTCCCCTGCTAGTCAACGGGTACCTAGCCAGCAGGGTCTGGAGAACTTTAGACCTCCATCTGTGAGAGTCAGACCTATCTTTGGTCAGCTAAAATTTAATCTCTGGTTCCAGGGAAAACAGTGACCCTTTTTCCAGGCTCAACTGCCCAAGCACACACCACCTGAGATGTACTTTCAGACACGTCTTACAGGGTTGTGAGTACAACGCAGCACCTACAGGAAACCCCCTGACTACCTGGAGATGGAGATCAGGCAGGAGACTCTAGGATAGTAGCACATTCTTATGTCTAGGTACTTAAACCAAACCTTTCTTAATTATAGTGGAAATTAGCGATAAAAATTAGGCTATCTGCCAGGCCCTCAGGTTTTCCCTTTCCTTTCACGTGTAAAAGTTGAATTTTTTTTTCTTTTTGTGTACCGCTGATCTTCTTTCAGTCCCTTAATCTTGCTGTTATCTTCTGTGTTTGCTGAAACAATTTGTATCTCAGCAACAATTACCAAACAAAGCATCAGTATCAGCTGTGTTGGCTCATTTTTCTGAAGTGGACTATTCACTATCTAGGCTATTTATGTCCTCTGGAAAATATGCATAATTAGCGTGCTAAAACTTGGTAATCTTAGCATCCTGACAGTGAGGAAACCTCTTCATAAAACTGTCCAAACCAAATCCTGCTGCTTTAGACTTTAAATTACTGTAAATGTGTGATTCCCTGCTTCTATTATTCAGTCTCCTGAAATCAGCTGTAGTGTTTACCTGCAATATCTGGGTGTTATGAGTCTACATAAAGGGCAGACATCTATAGATAAAGGCACTTTTGTCAGACCTCTGTGTTACTGCTGCATCATTAAAAGCAAAACCACCATTGCCATATGTAAACAGTATCTGTCTCATATTCTTGATACTCTAAAAAGAAAGTTAAAACTACTACTACCTCCTCTGAGATCACAAAGTGATCTGGAGAGCAAGTACTATGATGTAGGAAAATAGCAATTTTCCCAAGACTTCACTGGAACACTTTGTATTCTGCTTTAGAATCGAAGTTTATAATTTTTTTTTCCCCTTAAAAAGCCTTGCCTTGTTATTTTTATGGTTATATAATCATGCTTATGCTCCTAAATAGACCATGAGCAATGTGGCCTGATAATTGAAAGCTTTTATAGTTTTCTCTAACATAGTGGGCTTATGGATCTGGTATTTGCAGTTCCACTATTATCATGATAGAGAATAAATAGGTATAGACAAAAAGAAAATCAAACCAAAACAAACAAGCAAGGATTATTCTTTGATAAACATTTTCCCACAGAAATACATAAAGGAGAAGCCAAGAGAATCTTTGAAATCACTTATGGTTTCTTCTTTGCAGTGACAGTAGCAATCTGAAAAACGGGTTTTGGCCTCAGTCATGTTGACTGCTTCATTCACTGTCTTAATTTTGTTCCATTGGTTTTTCTTGGCAACGGCAAAGAAATTATAACTGCACTTTGCACTGTAAACCAGATTTGTACCCACTTTACTCACCTTTTCCATATTTCTGTGCTGATAAATAAAAACTGTAGTACAAACTGGCAATTTCAAGAAATGAGATAGAATTCTACATGCTGAATATCAGAGCATGTGCTTAATCGTGAATCAGAAAATACTGAATTTATATGAAGCAATAAGTGAAATAATGTTTTTTACAGTGACAATGAGTCCCATGGAATATATGCATTCTGTTTAATACTAATCCTTCATTATTTCACCAAAAAGATTAACAGAGGAAAAGGTTTTTTAACATTCAGTTTAATTAATAATGAAATTGTCCAACATAAGCAAATAAAACCGTTCAACACAAGTGAAAGCTCAGCAACTCAGTTACAGACTGTGTGGCATTTACCTAAGAATAGACTTTCCCTTTGTCTCCTTTCACAAGTTCTCCTAACTTGTCCTCATTTCATAGATAATACAGAGTTTGTTTTATGGTTACATGATAAGACAATAGTGCAATTTAGACATGTAAAAGTGAATTTGTACCATCACCAAGAAAAAAAAATAGATGCAGTTGTAGGCGGTGTATTCAGGAAAATAATAACTGGACAACAATTTACTGCCAGGACATCTGAGCAAATATGCTAACTTCAGAACAGGACACTGGAATTACAGCTAGTCCCTTGGTGTACAATTTTTATAATATGAAGACTAATGATCTATCAGACGGCAATCAAAATCAACAGAAAGCTACATTTGATCTCTCAAAATCACAAATTTTTTAGTGAACATCTCGATCACACTTGTATGTGCTTGTGTATAAAAATTTCTCATTTAATAGATAATTAATATTACTGTATTTTGTCATTGTATGTAATTGTGCATATGAAAATTTTCTGAATGCTTCAGGAACAGGTGAGGCAGAATATGCCTGGCTGAGCAGTATATAAGTTTATGTTTCGACCATTTTCTGGGAAATAAGCATTTACGTTGTTTTAGCATAAGAGCCCCTGTTGCTTCAGTTTATAAAGAAAGAATTTATCCTTATTCCATTTTTTTTTTGCTCCATATGATCAGTAGAATAGGCTCAGTAGGCTTAGTACAGTGGAAACTAAAACAGACAGATTCAGGAAATTGTCTATGGAAAAAGATGCAGGTTTGAGCTTCTGAATGACAGCACTGCGATTCAAGCCCATGGGCAAGTGCCTAAACTTCGCAGAAAATATGAATTTGGATGGGAGCTTGCGCTTAACTTCTACACTTGTCTGACGTAGGCAATTCCTCAGTAGGTGTGGACCATGATTTCTGACCTTTCTTAACTCTAGTCTGAGTTTTACGGCATCTAATTCTTTAGCCTGGAGAAGAGAAGGCTGAGGGGAGACCTTATTAGTGCTTATAAGTATCTGAAGGGTGGGTTGAAGGAGGATGGAGCCAGACTCTTTTCAGTGGTTCCCAGTGACAGGACAAGGAGCAATGGGCACAAGCTGGAACATAGGGAGTTCCATTCAAATATGAGGAAAAACTTCTTTCTGGTGAGGGTCACAGAGCAGTGGATGCCCAGGGAGGGTGTGGAGTCCCATTCTCTGGAGACCTTCAAGACCCCCCCTGGATGCAGTCCCGAGTAATGTGCTCTAGGCAATCCTGCTTTAGCAGGGGAGTTGTACTAGATGATCTCTAGAGGTCCCTTCCAACTCTGACAATTCTGTGATTCCATGATTAGCAGTGCTCAAAACAAAAAAAAAAAGCAAACCAAAGCAATATACCATATATCCATCCAGTAAGTTGTCCTCCCCCTTTCATTATCTTTACTAAAGAATTATCTCAAATGATGCAAAACGTTTTAAAAAAATAGTAACTTAACTACTGTCCTTTTAACTCAAAAAGAAATATCCTTCAAACTTTCAGGACACCTAAGTACAGCTGATAGTCCTGTACTGCAATAAACTAATCAAATAAAAATGAGAAAATCCTCAGTAAATATACTGAAGTGCAAAACATATGCTTAGATAAAGTGCATATGCTTAGATAAAGGGCATAACGTGAGAATCCCAAGTTTCTTAATGTCTTCTGTTAATAGAAAGATACATGTCATAAGTTTGACCACACTTTGCCTCCCTTGTTTCAGCTGTATTAACAATACAGAAAAATAAGAATTGCAAGATACATCAGACTTGAAGCACTGGAAGTCAAAGCGAGAAGGCTTCCGTAAACTCAACTCAGGTTACTCCGAAAAAGTTCCACCAGGGATGAAAATGCAAAGTAGGGAGGTTGACATATTGCAGTTAATCATGCTTATTGATGATTTAAAAACAAAATAGTTGCTAAACTAAAGAGGAATATTTCAATTTCCAGCACAAATGCTGCACAAACACTTAACAGTACATGGGTTCTAAAAGGTTGAACAGAGAATACTTTCTTTAGATTTTTTTACTCATAGATAATAGTCATTTTCTTAGAAAACAAGGCTAGCTTGTCAAAAACCAATCCTTATTAATAATCAAATTAACATCCAGTCTTAAAGAAATTTGATAGCAAGGTCTCATAGCAATTACGTCCCTATGCTCTCTGGGAAAATAACCACTAGTTGGCTGTGTGAAAACCCGCCAGCTGCAACGAATTTCAGACGCTCTCTGGAGCACGCAGTTGTGTTTCCCATGCAGGGAAAAAGAGGATTTGTGTTTGCCCGGATCTTGGCTTGATGAGCAGTGCAGGGCTGGACACACCCCCGCCCCAGGAACAGAGGTTTCCGAATTCATGCAGTGTCTCTTCCACACCAGACTTACCAAATCATGACATTGCTGCAGGAAAGCCAGAAGGCTGCACGAGCTCTGAGGCTTGTAGAGCCATCTCCTCTTCCTTTGGGAAGCAGGTGCTACCTCAAAGCTTCAGAAGGAATTGTCTTCCTCTTGAGTTGCTTGCTCAGCTTTGATTTAGCACTCTCGTGACCATTCTGATACCGTCTATAATTTTTAGGTCTTATATAGCTTTCTTTGTAAATAACAGGCTCACAACTCAAATGAATCCAATAATAATAACAATAATAACTATTGTTGCTGTTTTTATTATTGTTAAAAATGCCCTTTTTCCAGCTTTTAGATACCCAACTATGTGTTACTTGAACACATACGTATGTATCTGCATGTACACCTCTACGTTTGTGTCACACACACACATTCAAAGCCCACATGTACATACATAAATGGTACAACAAATTGTCAGCTGGAGAATACCCTCTTTTCGTATACTGGGATTTGTATATGGAGCATGTAGGCCAACCAGCTCAAAATACAGTATACTCAGCCTAGAAAACAAAATCATACTATGAACCTTCATTGAGGTTTAACACATATTATCTTGTGTTTGATGCATACTAAGAATCATTATTACAGCTCAGCTCTTATACAGTACTTAATTATACGACAGTAACATCATTGTGCACTTAAGCTTTTAGGTTTTTTTCCTGTGTTTCCATATCCCAAGACAGATAACCACACTATTCTGTTACTTAGTAAAGGAAATCTTATCTAAGAGTTCATGGATCTCGAGTCTTGTTTCTGGACTGCTGAAACTGTTCCTGCGCACGATTTACTGTTTTCTCAGGATGATGATGAAAAAAAATGACAACTATTATGATTAGTAGGAGTTGTAAGAGTAATAATATGTGATAGTTAGAGCGGGTGGACAGCAGTCCTGGCCCCAAAGGGTTTACAGTGTAAAAATACTGTAAGAAATAGAACATATGTACAGACAACAGACTACAACGAATTTCACTACAAAATTCTATATACATATGCATGTATGTTACAGTTGCTTCTCACAATCGCTGTTGTTTATGCAAAAATGATAATTTTCTCTTTGAAATTTGGTCTACCAGTATTGTCCTATTTATTTACACATGGATACCCTACTCCATTCACAACTGTTGCTGCTTTTCCAACTGGAGCCTTAGAAAAATGATCAAAGGTAAAATCTTAATGCAAAGGCAGGCAAAAGTATTACAATGGATTAAGAGGGAAGGAATAGGAAAGCAGTATGTCTTAGTAAATTTCTTAAATATTTTCTTGGATTATTGTTGGGGGGGGGGGGGGTGTGGGACTGCTTTCTAATTAATTTCAGTATTTTTGTTTCAATTTTAAAATGGAAAGACATCACTATCTTTACTTGAAACAAAATACTTATTTATCTTTACTTCCAAAGAGGTCTGGATCCTATCACCAACAGCCATCTCTACTTTCACCTACTGCGGAAGAGACAAAAGAGCCCAGCCAGTGTTTGACAGAAAAGCTTATTTACATTAAATGACAGCATGTTACGATAATTTATTCAATATTGGCTTTAGAGTTGTCTTTTTTTTTTTTTTACTTTAATAGTTCTAAGACAAGAAAGTTCTCCCAAGCTATTACACCAACTGTTCGTGCTCTGAACTATACCAACGACACATGAATTTATAGTCATTCTAGACATACTAGTAACTTCTATCAAACGAATTTGTGCAGCACACAAATACCTTTTAATTGTATCTTAAACAATATGTCTGACTGTCTTAGACAAAATTCCAAGCAAGAGATTTACATCTAGATCCATCTTGCCTAGTAAAAATTGGGATGATAGACTCCCTCCCTGGTGAGGAGAAGCCATAAGCACATGCCTTATTCTGGTTCCCAGCTCCATCACCCTTTCTTCATGACCAGTATTTCAGCTGGTCAGAGATGAGGGAATATAGGTAACACAGGGCACAATTGGCACATACATAGAGAGAAAAGTACTTTTTCCTTCACCCTGCCTTGACTCAGTTAGTGACAATATTATTCAGCTCAGAATTGTGGGTACAGAGTTGAAAAGATAACTTCTGTTCCCAGCTCTTTCTTTCTGAACAAGTTTCTTGACTAGTGTATAACCGGTGGCTATTATGTAACAACAAGGTGAGCTAGATGCCTTTTTGATGTGTTTGGTCCTCTGCACACCAAATGGATAAAGGTGTTTCTCCATATTATGTTTCTCAGACTTAAGTCTCTCAGGCTCAAGCCCTAAGGAGATGTTCCCATGCATTAGCATTTTACATTGTCTAGCTCAGTATCTGATTTTCATAGACCAACACTCTTCCTAAATTTCTCAAAGCCATAGGAAAATACCTTAGCTGGTTGTCTGGATTCCATCATGGTGGCCAGACACCTGAATGCTGCGTGAAATTGTTCCACCATACTGGAGCTGGCAGTGCATTTTGTTGCGTGCAATCCATCGTTACAGAGTATTATTGACTACAGAGAAGTCAACACTGCTCATTTTTAACTACCTTGTGTCAGATGAGAAGGATCTGGATGTAAATCTTTGTCTAGCATTTCCCTTAATGCAGAATGCTAGACGTGTTACTAAATGGGTTATTCTGAAAAAATGTTAGCTTCTACCTTGAGTGCATGTTTTCCCGATACAACCCGAGGAACCACGATGTCCCTTTTGTCCCTTCAAGAGCAGTTGAGCATGTTATCTCAAAGAGTAAGAATAGGCCTTCTGGTGTGCACCCTGACAAAAGTGTCAGGCAAAGCAGAGTCCCAAATATCTTTTAAGGGCTGCTGGGACAGTCTGATGTTCAGGATCTCGTATCCTGTGATTATCACTAATAAAACAAAAAATGTCAGGTTGTTGTAACCATCATCTGTCCACCTTCAGCACAAAACAATCTCCACTTTGCCCATTACAGCACAGAGAATGGAGAGCAGGTTCTTCTAAATTACTGGACTGCAAACCCATGTCATTTTCTTGAATACTAAACTCATCTGAGAATGTTCTCATTAATACCTTTAGGTGCTTCTCAAGGGGGCCTAAGAGGTCTCTTCCGCTGTCAACCACAACCAATATACATGTGCACATAAAAAATTTGCACATAATGTGTTGTCAAACTTGTTACTACTCTTCATATAAGAAAATATTAGTGAACTGATCCTTTGTAATACATGCTGCTTAAGTAAATAAAAGCAACAATCTTAATTTTAGAATGAAAACTCCTTAGGCATAGACCTTGAACGAAAATATTGGCCACAGGCCAGAAGCTTCCCTGGTGCTCTAGGAAAAAATATGCAAAAACAGTGTCTGCTTTTGCAAATTGTAAAAGCTTTTTTATCCTGTTTTAAGATTTTCATGTCTTTAAAATGAACTTGAACATTTTTTCCAAGTTTTGTTTTTGTGAACTGTCTAGTATATAGTCAATGTAGATTTCTGACAAAAATATGTGTAATGACTACTGGTTTACTGTAAAAGCTGCATTTCTCACTTTTAAATCATTAAGACGTAAATATACAGGCAAATTATTAACAGGCAACAATTATCCCAGAAATCAAATCCTAGAAATCAAATTTGGCCTACAGTCCAGAATAACTTCGAGTGGTATTCCTAGAAATAGAATTATAAGTAGTACCACCTGACATTTGGCATACCAATTTGGCATAGAGTTTATATGCCCCGCAAGATGTAGAATACATAATTCCACGATTATACTCCGTAACAGGAAAAGATCTACAAATAATTTTTAAATATCTTTCCCTTTAAAAGATTAGGACTGAAATCCTGTTTCCACTGAAGTCGGTGAGACCTGACTAAGGCCCAAATTTCATTCCTGTTGCTTTGACGTACCAGCCTGAGCACAGCTGAGTACAAAGATGCAAAGTTCTAATTCAAAGTAGTGCCGAGGTGTGTCAGCTCCAGGGATGTAAAAATGCTAAAAAATTGGCTTAAAACTTTATTATCTTGTAGTTAATCTATCAAGGGATAAAATATGTTATTTACATATGAGAGATAGGATAACAGAGTTTTTGTCCTGTTAAGCAATTCACTAAAAAAGGAAATTTAAAAATCGAGCCTGCCCTAAGTTTCCACAGGGATTTCTGTACAGTCTTCAGGATTGATACTGTGTAAAATATTAGTACAATTTTTCAAGCAGATTACTGCGAACATAATGCTTTGAAAAATTTAAAAAAGACGAACAGATAGCAAATGTCATTTCTTTCACAGCTACAAAATGCAAACTCCAAGTGTTTTAACCTAATGAATAAATGAGTTTGTCCTTTATGTATAAAATATAGTTTGTGTTTGTTGCACAAGTTTTTTAATAATAGATGAATTTTAGGTTTGCTTCAACGTATTCAATAAAGTGTGATTAATTTGGTTTTTCAAAAATGCAAACTAGACATTACTATATTACTCTGCAAAATGCACAGCTTGCAACATTATTGTCTCTGTGGGATCTTAAATTGAATTGTAAAATGTGTCTTATTTCCAGTTTGATTTATGTAAGAAATTTCAGTGGATAATGCCCTTTTTGAAGTTTCAGTGCTTTCTGCAAAGAAAAAATACACAACTAAAAATCATGACATAGCTTATTATAAATCACAGCAAAGTTTTATCCTTACATAATGTTCCACTTAAAAAGCATATACTGATGCCACATACTATGTTCAGTTCTGTGAATTAACTTTTTTTTGAAGTTTCATATTATGACAGATTATATAACGCATTTTTGACATGTTCTGTGATTTTATTGCGATATTCTAAGTAATTACCAAATCTCTTTTTCTCTAAAAAAGCTTTCCTGTGCCCTGAGAATTAATCTATGATACCATTTAACTTGGCTTTTTGAAGTAAATATCACTAGATAAAAAGCCAGCTGGTTCTGAATAATGGGATACTTGAATGAATGTATTAGTGTTTGAAAATGAGAGTACAAATCTTTTAAAAAGATTAATTTCCATAAGAAAGATAGCTCACAGATCTACAAAAGAATAAATTCAAAACATAATAAACTGGCAGAAAGAGAGGTAGATTAAAGTAAAGGCAGCAGCACCTTGTTATTGCAGCTGTTGTATAGCAATGATTCTGTATCAATTACAACATTTGGTAGGTATGGGCAGCCTCTTCAAAGGTTTCAGTATAAAGCTTGAGCCTGGAATACACAGTACACCCTACGTAATAACTTGAGTGATTAATTTTTTTTTTAACAGGACATAACTTTTGTTCTTAACAATTGAGTCTCGGGGAAGAGTTACAAAGACGCTTCTGACTTCAATGTGAAAAGCTAACATCAGTTTTGTTTTTTATTAAAGATTTGGATATGAATTTATCTTTATCATGAAAAGAGCTTGGCTTTATCACCACACACAAATGCTGACATCAGCACGTAAACTGACTTTTGTTGTCCTTTGGACTTTATTTTCAATATCCTGTTTCAAAATATGTTTCCTTGAATGGGTCTAGGATTCTGTTCACACAATTACTTTGGCCAAATATTAATGAAAATGAAGTTTGCTGATGCCACTACGTACCATGGGTTTGCATAAAACAAATTCTAAGACTCAGGGAATTAAACCATATTGGGACAAACTTTAAAGTACATGGGGTTTTTTGTTTGTTTTCTGATGATGGGATTAATCTAGCTTCCATCTGATCTACGTGAAGTTTTTTGTTGAATATGCCACAATGAGATTGATTTTAGTAACCTATTCTACACTATCTAGTGAGGTTTGCCAGGAAACAAAGTATCCTTCAAAGTTTTTATGAAGCATTCTATTAGCAAAATGCAGGTAATTAGCAGTTTAATTTAAGCTGCCAAATCCAAAAAACACACCGCGAGACCTTCTTCTATGCTAACAGCCACGTAGTGCTGAAAATGCTAGTAATGACATAATTTAGCCAACAAAAGTCACAACTTCCAAAATAATGTTCTTTTCTTGCATAACTGCTGGAGAGGATGTTTAGCAGGACCTGTGTGTCTGGACCACACCAGTGCAGCTGCAGTAAATTTCTGAGCAAGTTTACTGGGCAGATGGAAAAACAATTGCAGACATTTCTGTCTTAGCCAGATTCAGACTGATTTTCAAGTGATCAGAAACAGGTATTCTATTCTCAATGACAAATTTTACCTTCTTCCTCTAAAGCTCCGAAGCATTAAAACAAAGGAAAATATTTGAATACTGAAAGATATGTCTCTCCTGACTTGCTCTCTGTGGAAGCTAAATCATTGCTGCAGTTGAAATCTAAAACAATGAATAATGGCCTGAGGGCAGACATGAAAGAAAGATATTTTAGATAAAGTTCGAGCTTAGAATTTTACGAAGTTGTAACAGTGATTACTGAAGACACAGCCTATACATAACCTGTACTATGTGTATATACCTGCGTATTCCTATACATACTTGCAAAAAACAAGATCCAACATACATTTTTTAAGCAAAGTTACTCAGAACATTGCAATTTAAAAAAAACATCTGTAGTGTAAAAGTTACAAAAACATTCAGAATATAATTAAAGTACCTTGTCCTGAACTTCCATTTTGTTCTAGTATTTTTTCAGTTCAATTCAGCCATATTTTCATTTATCCCTTGTCTTATATTACACATTTCTAGATTTAGTTGATATATATTATACATTTTTCAACAGATACATACTTTCCACATCACTAAAACAAAGCATTTCTAATGCCAGTGCTTTCAAATGAACATATTTCATGATTTCTTTTGTATTCCATATCACCACAAAAGGAACAAAGGCAGATCCTGAAATGTCAACATTTCACATGCAGTGGATATTCAAGTGTTCCTAACATGCAGTGTGCTCACAGTGACTATAAACAGACAGTGGTACAGACTACAAGTGGATGGCTTATATGAATGCCATCCAAAATACTAATGTCAGTGAAATACTAGTAGGCAGTGAAAGCAGAAGTTTAGGATGTGGCCACATGATCAAAGACAACAATTCGTAGATAATTAGAGCTAATAATTAGTCCCTGATAGTTGAGCCAAAGTAAGTTGCCACGTTTTACAACAGAACCTGTTACCCTAAATTTCACCCATGCCAAGAACACACAGCACTGTCAGCAGAACCCCATAAGGAACAAATTATTAAGCTATGATAACTCACAGATTTCCATTCATAAGCCCACCCTTCTTGTCAGGGATGGTTAGAGAAATATTATACTGAATATGCAAGCACATCCAACACTTGCGTGCACTAAAAATGCCAACTATACTCTCCATGCTTTCTGTACTATGCAGTTGCATTGCAAGGCACAGAAACGCTTGCTGCCCTGCCAGATAAAGATAATGACAAACTTCAGTGAAAGAAGCACCAAGTCAAAAGACTAGAATTAGATCTGTGCAACAGCTGCGATGACTCATCTCAAAGATCATACTTTTCTCCATTATTTTAATTTGCTAAGTCAAATAAACTGCCAGACTCCCTTGTACATTTTGAGAACATTGCAGACCTCCACACAGGAATGAGCTTTCAGTGATTAAGAATAATTTGAACCAAGTAAATGAAACTAGAAACAAGTAAGGGAAGTATTTCAAGATTAAGGCAAATGTCTATTGCAATGCAACTGAAAGGAGCTTATACATTACAAATAATTAATCTTAGAATTCAGTGACATTTAGTATGAAAAGATGTTTCTTTTTAGTCTTTGTTAAAACTGTCTACAAAATGTTTACAGCAATTTTCTGAAAGCAACTCCAGATTCTTTTTTAATCATACTACTCCAAGAAAGCTGCTTTTAGTTAAAATATAAAAATCGTAGTTACAAGGTTTCTGCAAACATAACTGCCATTCCATTAAGGAAATGGCACAGCAAACAGTAAATAGTGGCCCCAAGGGAAATGTAAGTATTGATTTTATTACTATGTTGGTTGGATTGTATTTGCAATTGTCAACTCTAATTTTAGGCTGTGCATTAAGTATCCTCATAATAGCTTAAGGAAAAGAGCAAATATTAATTAGAACATATTGATAATGTTTTTATAAGTCTTAGATTTAGTGCTTACCAAGCATATATTTTGAAGAAATACAAACCTATTTCTTGCCTGTAAATGTAGCTAATAAATGAAAAGGCAGAAGCTATAATTACATGGATTATATGATACTTTCGTGCATCAAGACATCTGCTGAATGCAATTACTTAAAATTATACCTAAAACGAAGTGCAAAGATATTTATTATTGCACGTGGCTATGTTACAGCAAATAAGGTTGAAGTCACTATTTAAATACAAAATGATCAGTGCATAGATGGATTGTGACTTTGGTCTCAACAACTGCTTTTTGACAGTCGGATTCTTATCCACTGTTTAGTCCCTGAGTATAGATGTCTGCTACACACAGAAACTGCAGAATGGGTTATATTTGCAGGTACTATGAAAGGTAATTCATGACCTTTTTTTCCTACTCTTTAACTAATTTAGAGCAGCACTTACGTAAAACCAAACTTAATATACATTATCAGTTGTTCCTGATAATATCCACACGTATTTAACTAGCAGAAAAAACTCATGACTCACTTTGGTACTGAACTGCAAAAAAGAAAATGCTAGCAGACAGAAAATTATCTAAGAGAAAATAAAGATGTAACGGCTGCTTCTTCAAAGTTTCACAATCTTCCTCTACCAAATGAAAAGATGGTAAGTGTGCGGAGCTGGTAATTTCAAACAATGCAAGACTGATTGGACAATTCACAGGAAAAGGATTTCCTACCCTTATGTACTTCGCATTTCAGTTTACAGTGTGACTTGCACAAGAAGTACATTACAAGTGCCAGCTGATGTAGCTGCTGACACTTCAGAAAAATCTACTCCTGATAAGTTTCTTGTTTAATGTGTTCAATTTCGAAAGGTAGCTAAAAATAATTGTTTATGCCATCTACAGCCTTGGCAACTCTTGCAATTCTATCACCAGTTCTGATATCATTCATACTTCTTAAAAATCTGTTACAAGTATGTGAGGATTTCAGCATTTCAGTTTTGAGTAAAGAAAATTAAAGAACGTAATATTACAAAGTGGGTGGGTGTACCTGTGGCCAGGTGAGTGTCCCCAGCTGGGGGACACCTCCCCAGGTATGGCCAGTCCTGCCAGGGACCTGCTGCTTCTGGTGTGCAGCTGGACGTTAAGATGGTTCAAAAGGTTTCTCCTATTGCCTGACAAATGACAGAGGAAAGGAAGTCCTTACTGATTTTTTTTCCCTGACCTTGCCCACACTCCCCTTATAACAAGGAGCATGCACAGGGGCAGACTTACTCTACGGGATGCAGAAAGAGCATATCTGAGGCTCAGTGGGCTCTTTTGCTCTCTTATAGCCAGAGAAAGCCAAGGCTCAAAAGTTACCACCAGGACTTTGCTCTCCACCAAAGCAGAGCCTCTCACAAGAGCTGGTCTGGGAGCTGGGCAAGCAAAAGCTCTCCATACATATCCTCTGCATATCATACAACCTAACAGCCTCTGCAGAAGCCTGCAGGTGAATAAATTGAAGTATGTTATGTTTGGCATGTATCAACGCACACAGATGTATAAAAGTTCAAGGACCACATTTGTTATGCATGTATTTATACCGTCTTTCCTCCCAGGGGACACCAAGTTCTTAATCAAGAGTCTAACTCACACTTAGGTGGCACAGAGCAGATTGTTCATGAGTCATTTGATAAAAGTAAATTTCACTATTCATACTGGTGACTAAAATTTGTAGCTACTGATTTGCTGAACTGTTATTTATGTTATGCAGCTATATCTTTGCTGCCAAACATTTAAAGATAAAAAACAAACAAAACAAAAAATTAAACCTAAATTACAGGTTTTAATTTACGTTGTAAATTACATTTTTCTGACAGAGTACAGAAGGGCTTCAGCAATGTGAGTACAGAATGTCTATAAGAAAAATAAAATGCAGACTTCTTAATTCTGCAAACCTGAGTGCAATGAGCCCTGGTTAAACTATTTTATTACACAGGATTTTACATTTTAAGTAAATGCAATATTCTTATTTTGGAATATACTTATAACAACCAATATCCGTACTTCCTAGACAGGCATTGGAATATGGCTGAAATTATTTCAATATCATTTCAATACTATTTTTTAAAACAATGCAGTTGTGTAAAAGATGACATTACATGATTATTTGAAATCCTTTCTAAAGATATTTTGTTTCTGTTACTATTGTCTAACAAGACCACCACGTTGCATCATTTAACAGGCCTGAGAAGGCATGCAACAGAGAGAAAAAAACATCTCTTTAACTGCAAATCTCTTTGTGTATTAAGCAAGTAAAACCATGTAACTTCATGTTTCCTCTGAAGTGTTTAAGCAATAGTAACTGTATACTGTTCCTCAAAGGAAAATTCGCTCTGCCTGTTTCAGTTATGCCAGATGTCATTTCCAATATTTATTCTTGTTTTAAAGTTGAGTTATAGTGGGGGGAATCTGTAATCTTTATTTTATTTTTTTTTTGTATGCAGACCTGCATAGAATCATTTTAAGGGAGATTATTTTTTTATTTCCGATAAAAAGAAAAAAAAGTAAGTGAATTCCAGTGTTACTTGAATCTGAGAAAAAAACCCAAACAAGCAAAGAGACCTACATTATATTTTAGTGCAGTAGCACAAAGTCATTGACAATGTTAAGCAGGGCAAATGCTTTTTTTTAAATAGTCAGAAATAAAAGTGTTTGCTCTCAGAGAAATCTCTATTGTGGTGATGGAGAATGCTTTGCCACTCAAAGCTTCAAATCTTTCTGTTGTAGACCCTGCCAAAAGATCAGGGGTGATCTGCTGCTCACAATCACATACAGAAATCTACATTCTACATCTGCTAATACACCTTTTTGCCAGTACAAGATAGTGCTGATGAGGCTGCTAATTTTATCCCAGGGAAACTGGAATATATTCTTGCAAAGAGCTGAAATTAAAGGCAGTTGTTAATTTAAGTGAGGGGGTTAAAGCATTCCAAAATACACACCGCTTGACTCATAGGAATTTGGAATGCCTTATGTAAATAGCTCTAGTTGGTGACCATTTTCTACAGCTAAACAAGCTGCTTAGAAAAAAGGCTCATGCTGAACCACTAGTAAATTAAACAATATCAAAAAGGGAGAAAAAAAGAAGTTTACTACTTGATTAACACAAGATCCTAGAAGGAAGCTGAAAAACAATACAAAACAAAATCTCTGTTCTATGGAGGAAAAAAATTCTGCATGTTATCATATGAAGCTCTAATTGTATTTCAGCACATAAACACAATACTCTGAACAGAGATTTGTGTGAATATGTAGGAGTCAGAAGGGTTTGATACACAAACCTTCCGAAAGAAACCCTGAATTTCTTTTCTGTGAATCGGTTTATCATATCACAGATGGCAGCCCAGGAGGGGAAATGAGTTCTACAGGCTCACCACCCACCGGTAGGGGAAGGGAGGAAGCAGACACTGGGGCCAGTTTTGACCCTACTCCCTAGAATACCAGACAGAATCGCTTCAAGTCACAATTTCCTTCGTATGCTGCTCCCAGGGCAGCATGCAATTATGTACTGCAACTGGCTTAGGGCAGGCTGGGTCCACAATTAGTCCCTTGACCTTGCTGAGACTAACAGTGTGAGTAAGGTGAGCATGACATATCTCTCTCTCAAAATTCTCAATTATTTAATGCAACAAATGTAACAGTAATTTCCCTGCATCCTTAAAAAAAAAATGCTCACGATCATAAAAAGGGACTTGCCTATAAACTCAACTAAAAGGTCAAAATGATACTTTTAATTCAATGTTTCCATAGCTTTCTCGATAAAATGAGTATGAATATAGATAGTCTCTTTATTTCTACTTTCCATTAAAAAGCATAGGATTTTCTTCTACTTTCTGTAAGAGGTTTATTAGTTATAGCTCTATTACAACAATACTCACGGAAGTTCCATTCATATCATAGACAATTATCTGTGATAAAGCTCATGGCAGAAACTGTAGATGGAATAAATGCTGACATGGGTACGTTAATGCACATGCCACTCACATCGTGTCAGGTACAGCTACCCCTTAGGTTTGAAGATACAAATACTCCTTTCAGCACTTTGGCATATCTCAAGTAATTAGAAGCCATCTGCTGAAATCTTCTATGTTCAATCTCAAACAGCCATCTTGAAATGGTTGGGGCTTTATGTCATGCTGGAGGGTATACCTTTCCCTCCATGCTCAAAGTGAAAGAGGCCTCAGACAGTGAGTAAGAATGAGATCATGCAGAGAAAAAAACACTGCCAGGAGTTTGACCTGGGTTGTCCAATTAATTGTCAGTGAGTTAAAAGAATGCAAATTCACTGAACAAATAAATACAAATCCAAACTTCTAAATTAAAGATGAAACATGGGTCAGTTTGGGACTCAATCATAAATTAAATAATCCATAATAGCCAATTAAAATAGAATATCAGGAACAAGTGAGGCAGGAGAGAGACGGCTCAGTTAACCACAGAGTGAGCAGAATGTGTTTCTACTCATCTTGCAGCCAAGATGCAACATACACCTACTGCCTACAACTAATGGGGACAGAAGCTGATATCCATGGTTGCCGAGGGAAACTTTCCAGGATGAGATTAAAATACCATTGCAAACCAGAACTCCATGAAAAGTCCCTCTTCTATTCTTCCACTTGGGGATCCACATAAAAGGGGAGGGAAGCTTTCTGTAACACCTACCTTCCATGAGTCGTAAAAAAACCTGATTGCTACTCACTATCTAAAAGGCCACTGTATGAGACAGACATAAACATAAGACATAAAACATGTCACATTCGTACACTGAATGATTAAAAAATACTGAGAGGTCAAACTGTTTTGACCATGTGATCAGTTCAGTGATTTCTTCTGTAAGGTGTATACAATATGATAAAGAGAGGGAGTTATTTTGATAGAATAGGAGCATACAATAAATTATACATGGAGAAAATCCCCAATCATAAAGTTGAAGAACATTTCTGAGTGCACAATATTAATGGAGATCAAAAAGGCAACTAACCCATGTGTAATACATGAGTAGTGAGAAGTAACCTCCAGAACTTCCATGTAAATCAGTTAGTTATATAGCACGCTGGGTCAAGGTTTAGTGAAGCAACTTCTCAAAACCATAAAAATCACTTATTGGAACAGCTGACTCTACAGCATGTATGATGAGAAGAGGCTCTTTAGTAATCCTAAGTAATTCAAGATGTTGCTTTGGCCAATGACTATAGTCGGCTGATCAAGAGCAATCACAACAATGTAATTTAGAGAGCTCTCATAAGACGGGTGTCATAGTGTGGCCCTAAAAAACCACATCATAAAGTCCATAAGCCTACTTCATTTCAAAGGACAAAAGTGGGTCGTGCCAGTCTCATAAAGCCTAGGTCCCTTTCTACACCATCTCTGCTACTCTGAGCTAAACACTGAGAAGTGGTGTCAATGCACTGCCTGGATCATGGAGAACAGAGATGCTTCAATAGCTGATCTCCCAAAGAGTTTTGATTAACAATTAAAGCATGTATAAGGCAAATACCAAAGTTTAATGAAAAATGACAATATTGAAAACTATGCCAGCTATTTTTTACTTAGGAAGAAACAAATTCATCACTTATATGAGAGGACAATATGGTACAATTACTCCTTCAGCAATCTACTTAGAAATTTTTTATTATTATTATGAGGATAAATTGCTCAGAAATAGAGAATATTATAAAAATAATCTGGGGGATTTTGCAAAGGACTACTGGATGAAATTAACTTCTTAAAATAGAGTTTATGATTGTAAAGGACTGCCTAGTTACCAAAATTGTATACAATTATCTAGAAGTCCTTAGTCCATGCAGCTTTGTGCTGATATCCTCGAGCAGAAATCTTGCAGGCACACGACTCTCCACCTGTTCAAGATAAATTTCTTAACTATAGAGATCCTACAACAGCTGCACTTTCACTTATTCAAATCACTGCAGTCATACTCTGACAGTGTCCATGGTGCAATTATTTTTGGCTGACGTAACAACAAAACCCACCTATCTATTAATCACTTGGTACGTCAAATTGTTGCCAAATTACAATATTGTTTTGTGAATATATCTATCTTTTCTTCACAGGATGATTAATCACACATTAACCGTGTTTCTCTGGATACTGCAAATTTGCCAATCGTGACCACAAAAATACCCAGTTAAGCCCTGGCTGAATCTCCTCCAGCTCTCCCTGTCTCTGTCCATAGTGCATCAACATCGCTTTCCATGTTAAAGAAAAGATCTAGAAGAACCTCTTACAATGTGAGAAACCTAAAGACACTCAGAGAAGACAGAGGTGTTAAACTCTTTTTGGAACTCCTCCTATCCACCGGAGCCAACATCAGGAGCCACAGAGTTGAAGCTCAGTAGCTGGAGAACATAAAAGCTAGGAAGCCCCAGGATAAAAGCTTTCAAAAGGCAAACGGGATCCATCGTTAGGTAGTATTATTCAATGTCCTGAGAAAGAGCACAAACACACACTCAGTGCCTCTGGAGTTTGGTCAGTAGCTTCAACCACAATAAAGGAAAAACTTAAGATCTACTAAAATTGCCTTAACTATGAAGTTCTGTAATTAAAAGCGAAATCAAATAGAGAAACGAGGAGCAGATGTTGGTTTTATTTCTGTATGTTGACTTTATTAAGGAAACATTTCCCCATTCCCCTCCCCCAAGACGTCCTTTTCTTTCATTTATTTCCTATGTTTCCTATTATTTTCTTTCCCACTAAACAACCATAACCTTCATCAGTACAATGAAGTCATTTATGTCTAAATTCTTGTTGCACTTGGGATTTTTCTTTATGTGCTTTGTAATTGTTGTAGTTGATTTATAACTTTTATGTCTCAGATGTAAAATGGAAGTAGAATACAACCTTTTCTACTCTACTCTGATTAACACCTGTAAGAACACAAGAGATATACAAAAATAATCTTTTTTTTCTTTCATAAAAGAACTCCTTCTCTAATTACTTTGTTTTAGAAAGCTACTGAAGATCTCCCCTGATATGAATTAAACCAGCACCCAGTTGGTGCTTTATTATCTCTTCAACAAAATGATTTATTGTTTGTAGTCTGAAAGCAAAAGAGGAGGAAGATTACATTTTCTGTACCAGTAGCAGTAGCCCTATCGCTTGCTCTATACTATTCTTTGAAGATTACAATGGCCAATATTGTAATGATACCAGAAACAGTTAACTCTAACAAAGCTGCTTACACAAAAGCAGTGACAACTGAGATCATTGTACCTCATGATGATTTAACCTTAGATGTTAAATCGTATGTTTCTTACCTCAGCATGACCGGCTATAATGTTCAAATTTCCATTTATCTCCTACCCCAGAGGCTAGACATAACAGATTTTTTAATATATTTTTTCAAGGTTTCAAATGAAGAAAGTTTAAGTAGGAACAAGCAAAAAATGCAAGAAAAAATGTCAGGAAAAGAAATTGCAAATCCTTTATGCATGTGACTAAGCAATAAATAATAAACTAATTTTGAGATTATTCATTTTGTATTTAATGTTTTGATTTTATACATTAATTAGAAAGGCAAGACTATTAGTGCTTATAGAAGTGTTGTAAAAAGGCAAAAGAAATTTCTATTAAGCTGCACGCCTAAAACCAAACATACAAGATTCATATATATGCATGTGCACAGTAGATAAAAACCTGGAAATTCAAAATGCCATGGTGAAAAAGAGACAGATCATTCGAGTGACCACGCTGCGACTGCAGGAAGTAGTTTATCTTCCAAACTCATGGCACCTTTGTAGGACCACAAATCCCTTCAACTGCAAAGTACCTTTTCCTCCATCAGTGAAGCCAGTAGGATATGCTGAATGGGAAAGCCAAGTACAGCACTTCCCCTAGGTTCTTCAGCAGTTCCAAGGAAGCTGGATGAAAATCAGTATTAGCAGAACACAACTGCAACACATCCATGACCTCCCAGAAGAAAATTTCTGTGAAGCTGGCTGAACTACCTCTTGTTGGGAACCACTGAAGAACTGGGATTTTTTCTGATTTGGATGAGGAAACTGGAAAGCTTCTGATACTCCATGGTAAGAGAGGCAAAGAAGGGAAATGCATCACGCTGTTAACAGAGATGTTGTTTGTTGGTACAAACATGGGATGATCTGCATCATGATCAGTCATGAGTATTGCTAGAAAAATCTTTTACGCCAAGTCATAACCGTCATGATTTATCTTTTTTCTCATTATAAATTGGTTCTATTTAAACAAGACTGAGAACAATGACTAAAGTAACTTCAAAACAGATAAGACATCACACAATCATCTAATCATCTAATAAATTGATTTTTAGTTGCACCAGTCACTTATTTATTCTGAACATTACAGAAAGGAAAATCTTTTAAAGTAGCATTTATATATACATACATTAAGGCAAGCAAGAAATTTTGAAATACTAGTTCTGTTTTGGAAAACTTCCCTTCTTACTGTCTTATTAGTGATAGTATTTTTCCCTGAGAAAGGCAAACTGCTTTGCACAGGCAACTGCGAGCACTGGAGGTCTATTCAGCTGTCTGCATATACGAATCTGCTGTCGTTTCAGGTGCCCTGTGATATCCGATGTATCCCCAGGGGGCTTGCAAATATAACAGAGCACCTAGCTGCATATGATCTCTGCCATTCAGGAGGGGAAGCCAGGAGCCAAGTGGGCTGCCTGAGGGCATCCCAAACGGTACAAGGTACCTGTACTGACTCAAGTTGCTGATGTCTTTCTTGCTGGAAGCACATTCATAACGGTGAATTGTCAGCTAGTAGAAATCTGTTCAGCAATCTGCATAATGCTCACCTAAAAAACCTGAGTGGAAAACCACCAAACTCTCGCAGTCTTTAGAGAAACTTCATAGCATTGTCCAGAAAAGTGTGATTTATACCCTGTAATCTTAAACTAATAAAAGGCCATACTTTAGTCTATGAGTGCTTGATCATTCAAGTTGACACATAATTTTGGATTTTTAAATCCATATAACCTAGAATAAAGTTTCTATTTTAAGAACACCTTTCTTTTTAGTAAAGCTAGGTAGAGTTAAAAAAAAAGAAGATTATAGTCTTTGGATGTGAGAAACTGGAGTATACTCAAGTACAATTTTAACAATGTCCTATAATGAGTTGACCTTCTATTCTCTTTAACCTTTTTTTTCATCAAAGCTACCTACACCCACTTTGCCTTCTGTTTCTCTAATCTGCAATTATTTATGTTTTCTTCATGCTGCTTTATCCGCCATGGGAGCAAAATTGTATTTGGTGAAATATAGAGCTAATTATACCATGAACCCAACAACAAAAAGACAGAGCAGATGTTACTTCAGACGTGCTAACAGTCCCTATGCTTAATGCACACATAGTGAAGGACTGAATACAGCATTTGGAAAAAAAAATGTGATGGGCTTAAACATGTGGAAAGAAATTAGCACAAAACTCAAACAGGATGACATACTTAATAGGCTCTAAAACATTCAGTGATCATATTCAGCATCAATTTTACTTTAATTCAACACATATGTGATGCTATACGTGGGGTCAAATACAGCATATTAGGTAATTGTGCTCAGTTTCTTCTGATCTCAATACCTGGTTTCTTCAGCATCCCTTCTGCCTGTCCATCAGCACCTTGTTACAGGATGAAATTTGTCCATCTCTTTATCTACCTGAACACTTCTCAAAACAGAGGAACTAGATTGAAGAATAACTGTATAGGCCAAAACAATTTTTTTTAAGTGCTATGTAGTGTTTTCTTTCCCAAATCAATGTAAGGAAGAGCTAGAAAACAGACCTTAATAATGGAGACACTACTTAAAAGCACAATTAGTTCTATTTTGTTTTAAATTTGTTTGTTGTGGTTGTTTCAAATGTAGGAACACTATGGGTGACTCTACACCAGTCCTCAATCCCATCCACAGGTCCTGCTGCAATTAATAATACAGGTGTAGCTTCAAAGCACAACGTTAGGAAGTGATGACACAAACATAGACTTTTAGTATTCCTAAATGCCAATCAATACACCAAACTCATATCTAGAATAACTGGGAGGCAGTTTGGTGTTTATTGTGAAGGATTTATCAGGATTAGAGTGGGACCTCTCAGCAGCCTAGAGTAGTCTTGCAAGTAGGAGACTACCAAGAGCACACTTTCCTCATCTCTTAGCACCAGACTTCCACGAGACTATTAATTCTCTTCCTCTACCTTATGCTAGCTACTTCAAAACTAAAAATGAGCCTACAAATCACTGAGAACTGCAAAATTTCTCTTTCTTCTATTGCCTACCTTTACACCTTCCCACTTTACCACTAGTAAAATAGTGACACAAGTTGGAAGTGATTTAGGAAAAACTTGCAGATTTTCATGTCAGGTATAACTCCTGTAATTCCCCTTACTATGCATAAACTAATGCAATATAAATTTGCCATGTCTGCTTTTACCTCACTGAAAAGGAGTCTAGTGATTCCTCCGCATCGCTAAACTGTTCTATAATAAAATAAACTTCACTCAGTAAATACATGTTGCTTTATAGCAAGATATAAAGATAGTCCATTATCAGTCAAGCTTCAATAGAAAAACTGAGATCATTAAAACAGAATTCAGCAAACACAAATTTGAATTATTAGCTGCAGGAGCACTAATTACATTATCATGATAAACCACTTTTCACAGTACCAAATTTAAAAGGGCACTTTCCAGTTCACTAAAATACATATTATTACCACACAAGTAGTTCAACTCCACTACAAAAGGGAAAAAAAAACCAGCTTTAAAAGGTGTGATCTTAAAATCAACTTTGAAAGGATAGATGCCTGAATAAAAGGTATCTGCCCATTTATAAATCTTGAGAAAAATAATTCTAGTAAGAGAAGTCTATGATAATCCAGAATTTCAAATAACTGGTTAAAAACATGCATAACCAGACTAATCACAGTACTCTAGAAAGGAACATGCCTTTAACAGCAATCATCACAGTATGAAATCCACTCTGAGCTTATTTTATTTGGCTGAATAATCTAAAAATCGTAGAATTAAAAATAATTATTGATAAAAGATAAGACATAAAACCTCCCTAGCTGTTTGAATCTACGAATATCAGGGGATGGAATGAATGTTGAATTTATGTTCTGGAAAATTGGTCCCAAGTTGGTTTTACACTTCATCAGAAAGCACTTTTGTCTTGTATGCAAACAGTTAATGAAGCATACCAAAACTGCAACTTTTTTGCTAGTGCTGGTGTGGTAAGACTCACAGCATATTCCGTAGCTTGCAGAATATTTAAGAAACTGTATAGATTTTTCATTTATTCTCCTTTGGTAATAATGCAGAATCCTATAATGTTAAATACGGCTCCTTCTTGCATTTTTAAGTATTATTATATATAGCTAGCAGTTGCAGATATAGTATAGCCTTTCATACCTAAAGCATTCCTTTTAGTTCCTTTTACAGGGCATTTTCAAGAAAAAATGACACCACATGAGTAACTGGTGCCCTAATAGATTCTAAAAATGTATGGATACTTTCAGGCTGGATACAAGACTGGTTTTAAAAGTTTATAGTTAAGCCTTTCTCTATATTTTTTGTACATTTTATTTCAGCTATTCTCATAGTTGAAAATAACAAACAAATATTCCAAATGGGTACTAATTGTACTATCATATCTTTTCTAAAGAAAATGGGTAGGACAGCTTCTTTTATACCAAAACTGAAATAAACATCTAGAACAGGAAAGACTTAACAATATGCCGAACATTTGCCCTTAAAAGGACTTCCTTTTACACTGCAGTTTTATGACTTCTCCATCAAGAACTTTTCTGCAGTATTATATCTGAGTATGGCAACCAGCTCCATTATCTCAACCATACACACTGTTATGATTAACTTTGGGAAATTAGCGGGGCTTACACAGCTGAACAAATGATTGGCAAACTCCAGTCAATCACCACATCAAAAAGAAAGTCCCAACTGCAAAGACAAACTGCATTAATGCTCTGCAGGAGGGGAACAAGCTGCCTAAAAATGGTGTAATGCAGGAACGGAATATTTATTTACTGAAGAATCACCAAAGCTGTTTTATATGTGGAATACAGCCTTTTACCACTTGTCCCATAAAGAAGCTCCCATCAGCAGACCAACATAGTAAAAGCCACTGATATAGAGTATGTTGAAGGCTCGGACTTCAGAAAATGGGTGTGCACTGTCTTCTGGCATAAATCTGCATTAATTAAGCCTATCAATTAAGGGCACAAAGCACAAATTTGAGTGGCCCTTGCTAAAAATAAAAAATAAAAATTACCTGCCATTAAAATCCTACAGGAAGATGAGTCCACCAAGTCCCAGATCAAGAGGACAGGCTGGGGTACATTTCAACAATTACCGTCAGCAAAACCATCCAAATTCTCAATATAATAGATGTCTTTGGCACTCTAGGTACAGTTAGGACTGCGAAGGTTCATAACATTTAAATTAAAAAACAGTCAGATGAGATTGCAATGCCTGTTCGTAGGCTTGGGTGCTACTAAAGTGGATTTGAGATTAAACACAGAATAGAGCTAAACCATCTTTCTTAGAAGTTTTATAACAGATGCATCATGTTTCCACAATATAAGATAATTGACATATAGACTTTTTACAAATTATTTATCATACCATAATATGCTGATATGAAAAGTCCTTTTAAGCTTTTGCTAAACCTCCTTATCTTTTTACTACACACTTACACTATTTCACTCTGAGCAGCACTCCTACACTCATCAGAGATTCTGCAAAGGTGACCAGCCCAGAAGGGTAACATCTTCCATCCCAAAGAAGTGTTTGGTAATGTGTCATCTAACAGCAAGCTACTTCTGGCACAAGCAATTGCATTCATATTTGAATTTGGGAAGTAAACTTGTTGGACCTCATTAGCTAAGAAAGATGGGCTTGATTAATGTTTTAACACAAATCTTTCAAGAAAGCCCAGCTGCAGCAAAAAACAGAAGTGGTGATTCAGGAGACACCACTCACTCCCTCTGAGTCCATCCTGAGGAACTGCTCCAGCATGGTGTGAAGGGACATCATGCTGCTGGTGGTGCTGTCTTTCAGATGAGATGTAAAACTGAGTTCTGACAACTTACAGTCATTAAATATCCCATGGCACTTTTCACAGGAGTACATGTGTTAACCCATATGTCCTGGCTACATTCCAAGTGCATAATTGCATTCTGCCTACCTAAATTCCCTACGCAGTTTCAGTAGCATGCAGTACTTTTTATTCTCTTTCTGTCTTCTCTCTTCTCTCCAGCATCGCTCTTCAGCATTTACGCTCAGGTACAAGAAAAGGCACAGGTATACCACAATCTCTACCTTTGAACTGGCTGACATAAAGCAATAGAAGGCAATTCAAATCTACAATGCAACGCACAGGAAGAAAGAGGGTGGCCAGGATTCAAGGCAGAAAAAAAAAAAAAAAAAAAAAAAAAAAAAAAAAAAAAAAAAAAAAAAAAAAAAATGGAGCTGCCTAAGTTAATCAGTACAGAAATATCAAGGACAAGAAAATCTCAGAACTGTTATCTTTCTCAGCCTGGGTCTTAAGTACCCAACAGTTTTGAAAAGTACCTCCATTCCTCTAGGTTGTGCAGTCCCAGACCTTTGTAGACTTCTAAAGGGATTAGCAGCCGTTTTAAGACTGTACTCTGGGACTTGGGTACTTAAATTACTCTTAAATTACTCTTAAACACCCCATAAATTCCACTCCTGAAGACAGGCATCTACTCTGTTAAGTTAAAAAAGGAGTAATTTCAAGGTCTATTTCTATATTTTACTTTTTAAATAGAGTGTGTAAAAAACATTGATAAACCACAGAATGAGACTCTAGATGAGAACCCTGGAGTATTCCCTGAGCATCCTAATTATTGAACCACACAATAATTCCCTTTCTATTCCAATAAATCTTGCACTCACTTCATCACAGTGGTCCCGGTGCAGAAGGAGCGAAAAATACTAAGAGAGAACTCAGACTAGTTTCCACACTGCCAATTAATACCTTTTCACAGGAGATCGGCAGATGAGGTTTGAGTTACTCTTATTGTTCGTATTTCCTTAGTGATGCTCTGCTGGCTAGACCACAATTTCTGAGCTCCCTTTATCCAATTTTGGTGAAACTTATGGTGGCTCCTTGCTTTATACCCAATGCCATACATCGGTAAGGGTTTGTGCCAAATTCAGCCTTACAGATCACTGAAGGGAGCATTCCACTCGTTCTTTTTGGCACGAAACAGGGATTGTTCTACTTGATGCAAAGTGGGGGAAATCCAGGGAAGATACAGTAGTAGAATTTTTAGTGTCAAGGGGACTTTGCTGATTAAATGGAACTATACAGGGCCTTTCAGCTTAAAAATAAATCAATAAATATCTGAGATTTCCCTCAGTGTTTTCTGTACTTAACTTTTGATTAGAACTTAGACTTAAGACCTTTCGAGATACAGGTTTGAAACTGGTCTATACATATATATTTATCTAAAATACCTTTATTGGCCATTTCTCTTATATATATTTATGTTTTTCTGCCGCCAGTTAAAGAATAAGTAATACAGATACCAATTCAATCAGTCCTGCTTAATGCTTTTCCTAGTACAGGACGCACAACTTGGCTATAAAGCATTTAGATCTGGATTGACTTAAGTGCAATTTTTACTTTAAGTGACCAGTTGCCTCTGATAACCTCTGTAGCCACAAAACGGGCAATCAGCTGTACATAGTAATTTACATATTCATTGGTACTAATTGCCCGTGGGAGATACCTATGCCTTTTTGAGCCCTGAATGACAGGATTCCAAACTTAAGCTTCTCATGTAGTTAGACGGGTTAAACACGACTGACCACAAACACTTTTGATTTTCACTTTTTTTGTGATAATCACCACTATATTCCTGTCACAAAAGCAGTACAATCAATGATGTAGAAGGGCAATTGAAATCGAGTTTCTGGATATTGCTGAAACTATCTATACTCTCATCTATCATCTTATTCTGACCATTAACTCTAAATGGTTTTCACTTGCATACTGAGTGAATCAAACATATTTTCTTGTAGCCAAAATTGCTGATTATAATCATATCAGGTGGCAAAGTCGAGTGACAGAGATGCCACCTTCACATGAGGTTCAATTTGACACATCTTTCCTCTTCTGAACCAACCTGCTGCCAGCTTTTTTCACTCTGAAATTCACTGCATCTTGGGGTTTTTTTTTAAGGACATACATTCAGGTCTTAGATTATATTGATAAGACTTGAAAAAAACAAAAGAAGCCCAAAACGGCCTCCATATACTTCGTGAGCACAACCGCATGAACTAAAGGCAGGTCTGATTGATGCTGAATTAATGTAAATGACGTTTTTGTAATATATGGCCCTGAATCTCCTTTCACTTATGCTGCAGTAAATCTGGAAAAAAAAAACAAACCCTCCATGGATTTTCATAAACTTACTCTGCTCAAAGGCTAATACAGCTGAGAAAGAATCAAATATTCTTTATTTAAATATTGATTGTGCACTTAGGAAATTAAAATAGTTATGATGCATACGCTGAAAATAAATATAATTTTTAATATATATTAACTTCTGCCAGCTTATAGGCTTAAGAGAGAATTCCAAGTAACTAGCTTGTCTGAAATGAAAACATGAATATTCCTAACAAAAGGGTTTGGTACTTAGGGGGATTAGAGGGCAGTGAGTAGTTTGGAAGCCTTTGGAATATCCTGCATAAAACCAGGTCATTTTGAATATATATTAAAAAGAAAAAAACAAACAACCCAAAACAAAAACAAACAAACAAACAAAACAACAACCTTTAATATTGAACAACAGATTGTGCTAAACTCGCAATCCCCTTTCTTCTTCTCCCTCTGACATGCAAACACCTGACACACAAAGGGAGTCACATTCAGAAGGAGATTATGATGCAATGATCTCGTTGTGAATGTTGCATTATGGTTTCAGCATCGCTGTAAGAGCTCCCCTGGCACTTGTGCTTACAGCAATTTGAATTTCTCTGGCAGCTAGGTATGATTTGTGACAGATTTCAGCCTTGCTCTTCATTGAGGGAGTACACTGGCAAGTGCTTGCAGTATTTACCATGGAGACTGGAAAGAAGAAAATGTAAAGAGGAACATTTGAGGTAGCCTTTTGCCCTTTTTTTTCTTTTTTTCTTTTTT
>VXBJ01000540.1:351325-363825 GCA_013400055.1 Nycticryphes semicollaris
TAAGAGAAGTTGTCTCACTATGCTATTCTATTTGAAGGATTATTCCATTCACCATGGTAGTGAAACCCTGTTAATTTTAATGACTATTATGAATGCATATATCACTAGCCAAATGCTCCATGTAGAGTGCAAGGAATCTTTCAATTGATTGTACTGCAGCTCGTGGCATGAGTGGAGAGAAGTTTGCCTACACATTCTTTGCCCATGAATTACACATCTAAACCTCTTTGCATGGTTTGGAAAACCTTAAGCTGACAAAGCACAATTTTCTGTTTATACTGGAAAATATCTTAAACTCTTCTGAAAAAGTAGGGGCAGCTGGTAGGTTACATGCCATAAAAGCAGTAATAAGCATCGACATGCAAAGTTTCTTTAAAACTTTCTTGGTCTGCAGACTAAATGTAATCTTGATTCCTTCCTCGTTCCCTTATGTACGTATTGGAGGTAGTCCGCAGGGAACACAGAGAGCTCCATAGCAAAGGCTGCACTCTGAGCACAAGCATTCAGGGAACAATGACATCACGCTGGCTGGCTTTGGCATGAACTGATGAATGAGAAATTTAATAGGGAGATATTGCACAGCCTACAAAGAGAAAACCTGCATCTAACAAAGGATTGAGGTTGACTGCGTTTAGGCTAGCTAATAAAGTTTGTACCTTATCCAGTAAAATGGATCCAAACTTCCATTCACATGTAAAAATAGCCTATCGATTAAAGCATATTTCTTCCTCTTTGGCCCTGTTTTTCAATTATTTTATTTGAGACAATAAGTTTGGCAAGTTCTTTTGTTAACACAGTTCCTGTTATTTTAAAAGCAACAGATTTTATGGCCCGTGGTTATCATCTGATACTTAAAATATGTTCATGAAAGAATGCCTAGGAGGTGTCAGGTGCACCCTTGGGAGGATAAAAATGTCCACATGGTCCCAGGTCTTCTACAAATATAAGTTTCTGTATGAATGGGTGAGAAATGTTCCTTTGCATTTGCAGGTGTTCTATATTCAAAAGGTACAGCATTAGATATGATTTAAGGATTAACCCTCTGATCTGCCAGGCATCCTCAACTCTGGGTTCCAAATATGAGACACGGATCTTCAAAATAATTTTTAAAAACTACATACCTAAACTCTTGTATTTAGATACAAATACAGGATTTTAAGTATGTTTTTGTAACAATGCAAGATTATTTTTTTTATGTACTTCATTTTTAAATACTATTTGTACACCTTCTTTAGAAACCGATAAAACACTGTAGATTTGATTTCTTTGATTTAGAAAACATTACAGTACATCTGGCATATCATGGGTTTGTTATTCATTGCTAATTGAAAAAGTGGAGCTGTAATACATATTACATATAAATGCAAACAGAAAAGAAAACCATATTTTGTAGTGATTTATCAGCATCTGTCCTTAAAAATACATACAGAAACTATATTGTTAATAAACAATTTTAGAAAAAGAAAGTAATAAACTAACAAACTCCAGCATCTTTGAATACTAAATGGAGTCAAATAGAATATATGGATTTATTTGACCTACCAACTGATCACTGTTTCATTTTTTAATACAACTGTATCCCCTAAGAAAATACATTTCATAGACACAGGCTGTTGAAAAGCTGTTTAGCGTGAAAGCAGTTTAAAGAAAATTAAAGATTATGTAAAGAAGTAGAAATGAAATGTTGAAAATATATAGCTAGTGCCTTTTCTAAATTAAGATCACGGGTTATTTAGAGAGATGGAAGTGAAAGAGATCATTAATATATGAATACGTAACAGTAAGCTTGGCACAACTGTTATCCCTTCTCACTATATGCGAATGTGAAAATATTCCATGAAACTGAGATACAACATATCAGCACATATCACTTTCTAGAAGAAACAGAATCACTTGTTTTAAAAACATTTATAGTTATACAGATGGAAATAATTGAGAAAAACAGTTTGTTTAAACCAGAATTTATCGCTTAGTGTAGAAGTGGGGGAAAGCTCTCATTACATAAAATATATAAGAAACAAATCAATTATATGAGATTAAAAACTTCTAATTTCAGATTATAAATCATCGCTGACTGATGCAGACTAGTCAGGATCTATTCATACCCAGAGGAAGATGATTCTGTATCTGCCCACTGCCATTTTCTTGAACTTTACTCTGATATGTGCTGTGATTGATGGGATACCGTGACAAAATCACCGCAAGTCCACTCCAAAGTGGAAATGCTATGTCACATTGAGCAACTGTCGTAACTGAGGCAAGTTTTAAAGTATTTATACTGACATCATAAAAATGCCATTACTATAAGGATACATCTTTTTAACATTTTGGTTACAACACTTGAAATATTTTGATTCTACTGCCATTGTGCATTATAAAATAGTTTTTACTTAAAAACTATATATAACATATATTATTTTCTATATTTTATATTATATATATAAATGTGTCATATAACATATTTATCTATTTTATTCATGTATATTTAGTTCCTAATATTCACATTCATGAGGGACAGAAAAAAAACCCAGAAGAAAATAGAAACTATTTCTGTATACTGGTACTAACTAAGCCAGAGTATTTAAATGTAGTAATTGTACACTCTTTCTCTCTCTCTTCTGTCTTCTCTTTTTTTTTTTCTTTTNCATAAAAGCAGTAATAAGCATCGACATGCAAAGTTTCTTTAAAACTTTCTTGGTCTGCAGACTAAATGTAATCTTGATTCCTTCCTCGTTCCCTTATGTACGTATTGGAGGTAGTCCGCAGGGAACACAGAGAGCTCCATAGCAAAGGCTGCACTCTGAGCACAAGCATTCAGGGAACAATGACATCACGCTGGCTGGCTTTGGCATGAACTGATGAATGAGAAATTTAATAGGGAGATATTGCACAGCCTACAAAGAGAAAACCTGCATCTAACAAAGGATTGAGGTTGACTGCGTTTAGGCTAGCTAATAAAGTTTGTACCTTATCCAGTAAAATGGATCCAAACTTCCATTCACATGTAAAAATAGCCTATCGATTAAAGCATATTTCTTCCTCTTTGGCCCTGTTTTTCAATTATTTTATTTGAGACAATAAGTTTGGCAAGTTCTTTTGTTAACACAGTTCCTGTTATTTTAAAAGCAACAGATTTTATGGCCCGTGGTTATCATCTGATACTTAAAATATGTTCATGAAAGAATGCCTAGGAGGTGTCAGGTGCACCCTTGGGAGGATAAAAATGTCCACATGGTCCCAGGTCTTCTACAAATATAAGTTTCTGTATGAATGGGTGAGAAATGTTCCTTTGCATTTGCAGGTGTTCTATATTCAAAAGGTACAGCATTAGATATGATTTAAGGATTAACCCTCTGATCTGCCAGGCATCCTCAACTCTGGGTTCCAAATATGAGACACAGATCTTCAAAATAATTTTTAAAAACTACATACTTAAACTCTTGTATTTAGATACAAATACAGGATTTTAAGTATGTTTTTGTAACAATGCAAGATTATTTTTTTTATGTACTTCATTTTTAAATACTATTTGTACACCTTCTTTAGAAACCGATAAAACACTGTAGATTTGATTTCTTTGATTTAGAAAACATTACAGTACATCTGGCATATCATGGGTTTGTTATTCATTGCTAATTGAAAAAGTGGAGCTGTAATACATATTACATATAAATGCAAACAGAAAAGAAAACCATATTTTGTAGTGATTTATCAGCATCTGTCCTTAAAAATACATACAGAAACTATATTGTTAATAAACAATTTTAGAAAAAGAAAGTAATAAACTAACAAACTCCAGCATCTTTGAATACTAAATGGAGTCAAATAGAATATATGGATTTATTTGACCTACCAACTGATCACTGTTTCATTTTTTAATACAACTGTATCCCCTAAGAAAATACATTTCATAGACACAGGCTGTTGAAAAGCTGTTTAGCGTGAAAGCAGTTTAAAGAAAATTAAAGATTATGTAAAGAAGTAGAAATGAAATGTTGAAAATATATAGCTAGTGCCTTTTCTAAATTAAGATCACTGGTTATTTAGAGAGATGGAAGTGAAAGAGATCATTAATATATGAATACGTAACAGTAAGCTTGGCACAACTGTTATCCCTTCTCACTATATGCGAATGTGAAAATATTCCATGAAACTGAGATACAACATATCAGCACATATCACTTTCTAGAAGAAACAGAATCACTTGTTTTAAAAACATTTATAGTTATACAGATGGAAATAATTGAGAAAAACAGTTTGTTTAAACCAGAATTTATCGCTTAGTGTAGAAGTGGGGGAAAGCTCTCATTACATAAAATATATAAGAAACAAATCAATTATATGAGATTAAAAACTTCTAATTTCAGATTATAAATCATCGCTGACTGATGCAGACTAGTCAGGATCTATTCATACCCAGAGGAAGATGATTCTGTATCTGCCCACTGCCATTTTCTTGAACTTTACTCTGATATGTGCTGTGATTGATGGGATACCGTGACAAAATCACCGCAAGTCCACTCCAAAGTGGAAATGCTATGTCACATTGAGCAACTGTCGTAACTGAGGCAAGTTTTAAAGTATTTATACTGACATCATAAAAATGCCATTACTATAAGGATACATCTTTTTAACATTTTGGTTACAACACTTGAAATATTTTGATTCTACTGCCATTGTGCATTATAAAATAGTTTTTACTTAAAAACTATATATAACATATATTATTTTCTATATTTTATATTATNGCTATTGACTTATTCATTTCAGTTAGCAAGAAAATTCTCAACTTCCTTGGGTGCTTAAGTGCAAGAAAATTTTAGACCCCATCTTTGCATATTACTTTATCTTTCAGTGGTAATTAACAGAGTCTTAATCTGGCTAATGTTAATGACCACTGTTCTTTCTTTAAATCCCAGTTAAACCAAGCTTATTAAGGGCCAATTAAAGGAAGTCTTATGTGATCTGAATAACACTAAGACCAATTTTTAACAGCTATAACTCTTTATTTTGGATGATGAGTGTGGAAAAAAAAAACCCTTCTCATTACGGCCTTTGTCTGTTCTAAAATAAACTGTCAATGGCTACTGGGAAGGATGGGGAATCTTAAAAAAAGTCAGAGATATAGCTCAATTTAGTAAAATGCACATTTTCTAAAAAAGAATTAGTTACGTACTATGATTTTCACTCCTCCCCATAAAAAAAAAATTAAATATTACTAATGCCACTTAATTTTTCCTATTGTTAGAGCACAAAAATGGAACGACACTTCACAGTAACTTTCCAAGCAGTAACTACACAACCTAAATCTGTATTAACTAAGTACCATGGACAAAATAAAGAAAAACTCTCTGATTATTTGAATAGGATATGGAACATATCTACCTAAACATGAAAGATTTAAAAGGGCTTTTTTGGTTCGCGGACAGGCTGGTAGTTTTCTCGCTGCTCAACTGAATATGATTTTTGACTCCAGACTTGTTGGTTCCACTTATGTCTACGGTGACCCTTCCACAGACACGTTGTTATAAATTACATCCTACTATTTCTTACGTATCTAAGATTTCACTCATTGCTTAACTTCACCATTACTTCTCTTTCATCTGGACGGAAGCAGTAATGCAATCTGACTATTGCCTCTAGCTCTTAAACAAAATATTGTTCTTACTGCTACTGTCTGAAGTCCAACCACCCTAGAGCTAAGCCCCTGCAGCAAGTCACCACAGGACAGGTCCCTTGCGTAGTCTGCAGCAACAACAGACCTAACTCCATAGTGACAACTCTTAAATTCCGCAGTAACAGCAACAAAATCCATGGCAACATTAATACATTATTGTCTCTAAAATACTCTTCATCCCCTACTTTCCCACTCCGGCACAAACATATTCAGCAATGACTCACTGCAGAGAATATCACTGAAGAAAAATTGATGGTTATTTTTAACGATCAATCCTGAATTATTTTTCTCTGTGCTCCCCATGCTGCTAATACCAGCACAGAAGAAAACTTGCATCTAGGCTCTCCAGCTTTCTGTGTCCCACTTGCTCCACTCTTCATCAGGCTATTGAGCTTGCTTGCATAGCATTCAGTCTTCCATCTATCTAGTTACAAGCTCAACCTCAGCTTCAACTTTTTGTGTCCTCGTTCCTGGCTCCATGAGACAATACAGCTGTATTGCAGCTGTGAACATAATTACAGAAACAAAACAAAATCCCTTTCAAAATCGGAGGCGGGCTTTTGCAGAAAATGATGTGGCTGTAAGAACAGCAGGCAACTCATCTGATAAACTGACAGCTGTCAGCACGGGTACTGCAATAGGAAAGTATACTATTTTTCCAAAAATAATTATCAAGGGATGATGAGGTGGGTCAGAGGGGAAACAGAACTCTGCAAAAATTGTATCACGCCACAGCAAAACAGGAAGAAGGTGGTGACATTGTAAAGGAATATTCCAGAACTGAAACAGAGGTTGGCATATGATAGCCAAAAATTCAGTTCTAGCTGAGGTCACACTTACAGTACTGCCCCCCCCCCNCCCTTAAAATCAGTACTCGCCCCCCCCCCCCCCCCCCCCAAATTTGGAAAATACAAGTAAATTAAGTTTAATGTAATCACTAGTCATACCTATCTGTTAATGTGGCTTTTCCATACAAAATAAAAGACAGATAACCCACAGTCTTAGACTGCTCTGTGCACAGAATCATGGAATCACAAAATTGTCAGAGTTGGAAGGAACCTCTAGAGATCACCTAGTCCAACTCCTCTGATAAAGCAGGATTGCCCAGAGCACATTACTCAGGGCTGCATCTGGGCAGGTCTTGAAGGTCTCCAGAGAAGGAGACTCCACAACTCCCCTAGGCAGCCTGTTCCAGTGCTCTCTCACCCTCACCAGAAAGAAGTTTTCCCTCATATTCAAATGGATCTACCAATGTTCCAGCTTGTGCCTGTTGCCTCTCATCCTGTCATGGGGAACCACTGAAAAGAGTTCGTCTCCATCTTCCTTCAACCCACTCTTCAGATACTTATAAGCATTAATAAGGTCTCCCCTCAGCCTTCTCTTCTCCAGGCTAAAGAGTCCCAACTCTCTCAGCCTTTTCTCATAAGGGAGATGCTCTAATGCAGATCTCTGTGTGAACCCTGAAGCAACAGCACTCAGACGGAAGAGCTTGCCAGTCACAAAACAGAAGCAGCAGCATACTCAGAAATATCCTTAACTAACCAGCACTTTACCATCCTGATTTTTTTTCCCTCTTACTCTCTTTTTCCCTTAGTTCATCTCCTTTACCATTTCCCATAATTATCACTGTCACTGATCATCAGACAGCACTTTTTGGATTTCAAGAAAGAGCTCTCTTCATGCCTCTTCCTCTGGTTAGGACTTCAGCTGTACACCAAGTAGTTCAATCCCAGATCAGAGAGGATGAGACTCCAGTTGCTGTACTGGTACAGCAGCAGTTCTGTCTGTACCCCATGTCACCTCTAATATATGTGAGGATTAAAAGCCTACAAATAACTTCAGTTTTACTGGCCCGTAGATTTTAAATATACATATATAATCATAATCACATATGGAACAGCTCATCTGCTTTGGCAGAAGTAACTTAGTTGTGATCACGGAGAGTAGAAAGTGATACAGGCAGGCTCCCTTACAAACTCAGACCTGATGTGGAAGTAAGTGAATATATCTCATGCCCTTCCAATTTTTTAAAAATTGCTTTTTAAATTAAAGACCTGTTAAAAAAACACAGTTTCACAGCTAAAGGTTTCAAGGGGATACCTGGGAGGGGAAAAATACCCAGCACTGTTCTGCCATGACCACAGGAGCAGCTTTCAGGACTTCCAACATGTTCAATGGGTAGACTGCATGTCATTGCACATGAGAACCTGGGCAAGTGAGATGACACCAGTAAAGACCTGAACTTCCCTCCACACGTCTCTCATTTTTTAAAGTCTTTCCAAGTCTTTAATGTCCTGAAGGAAGAGTTAAGTGGCTGGGGAGCAAGGAGAGGAGACAGAAAGTGAAGGCTCTAGTTTCTGTAAGAGGCAGGAACCAAGACCCTGTTATCTCAAAAGGAAAAAGGATCTCCTTCCTCCTAGAAAACAACATAAGCTACAAAACTGTAGCAAACTCTGTATATACACTCAATTCTCCATCTTCCATGGTATACTATCTCGGAAAATGCTTGGCATGCAAAATATTATTCTTTAACATCTTTGTGACATCTAGCTAGCACTGCTGTACCAACTAGTAACGAGTCCAACCATGCCTAAGCAGAATTAGATTCCTGCAGAGCTACTTCTCTGTAGCATGATCCTCAGTGTCCACTCAGTATCAGAACTAAGATAGGTCCCCACCCAGTCCTAGCTCAGCTCTGTCTGTCCAGGATGGCTTTGTGCAGAACCAGAAATTGTTGGCACTAGGGACCTTGGTGCACAGGCACCTGACTGGAGTCTGCGTGTGACCAGGGTGTCTCACCAAAGTTCACCGATTAAGCTCCCTGTCATCATAAGTTGATTATTTTCCAGTCCTTGAAGTAACACAGCATCAATACGGCACTTTACCCCAAAGTGACTAGGCATGTTTGGAAGAGCACTACACAAAAAGATAAATTCTGCTGCTGGAATCCATGGCATCATTACTCCATAAAACACTTTCGTGGGTAGATAAATAAAATAATTACCTGCCTTCTCTTTTACATAAAGTAATCACTGATAAACCTGATCTGCATACAGAAATCGTTGAAAAATCCTGTATGTTTGCCACAAATATACATCTCTTAAAGTGAATGGGGACTCCGAAGTCAGAATGAACCATATAAACATTACATGGATTCCAAAAGGACAGATACTGGTTTCTCAATCATTAAGAAAATATTGGACCTAATATAATAAAAGTGTCTGCATATGAGAAAAGAAGCATGCAATTCAAGGGAGGAGAAGAAAGATTTAATCATAGAATCATAGAATGGTCCAGGCTGGAAGGGACCTCTAGGGTCATCTAGTCCGACCCCCCCACAGTCAGCAGGGACACCCCCAACTAGACCAGGTTGCTCAGGGCCTTGTTGAGCCTCACCTTGAATATCTCCAGGGGAGGGACCTCAACCACCTTCCTGGACAACCTGTTCCGGTGTTCCACCACCCTCCGAGTAAAGAACTTATTCCTAATATCCAGTCTAAATCTGCTCTTCTCCAGCTTGAAGCCATTGCCCCTCGTCCTGTCACTGCAGGCTTTTGTAAACAGACCCTCCCCAGCCTTCCTGTAGGCCCCTTTCAGGTACTGGAAGGCTGCTATTAGGTCTCCCCAGAGCCTCCTTTTCTCCAGGATGAACAATCCCAGCTCCCTCAGCCTTGTCCTCACAGCAAAGGTGCTCCAACCCCCTGATCATCTTTGTGGCCCTCCTCTGGACCCGCTCCATCAGGTCCATGTCCTTCCTATAATGAGGGCTCCAGACCTGCACACAGTACTCCCAGTGAGGTCTCACCAGAGCAAAGTGGCAGAATCACCTCTCTGGATCTGCTGGCAACACATCTTTTGATGCAGCCCAGGATGTGATTGGCCTTCTGGGCTTCAAGTGCACACTGCCTGCTCATGTCCAGCTTATCATCCATGAGCACCCCCAAGTCCCTTTCCTCAGTGCTGCTTTCTTAATACCTCATCTCCTTGTCTGTACTGATAGTGAGGATTGTTCCGGCCCAGGTGCAAAACCCTGAATTTGCTTTTGTTGAACCTCATGAGGTTCACCTGGGCCCACCTCTCCAGCCCTTTCAGGTCCCTCTGGATGACATCCCATCCCTCTGGTGCATCGACAACACCACACAGCTTGGTGTTAACACAACTATCCTCAACACAAGGCTTGTGAAATTGCCTTAAATAGATGTCTAATAAAGGTTTTTGTTGAGTTTTGCAGAGCAAAAAGAACATACGTTATCATAGTGTCACCTGCTTTCACCCCATGGGGCAAAAACTAGATTAGACCTTCAGTAGGTATGTGGAAAAGACATGGATTTCTCTTTCCAAAAAGTCTTCATGTCTTACTGCTCCTGACTTCCCACTTGCTAATTCAAACTTCTTTTTCTGTCTAGACCCTTTATCTGTTTGTGTTGTCACTCTCCCTCCATGTAACTGGAACATGGCAACTAGAGATGTCAGGTTGGATTTTTTTTCCTAAGGATGCCTCAGGACTGGCTGAAAAATTACTATTGGAGTCATGAAGGATTTTTTTCCCCTCTAGAGCCTAATGCATTTTAAAACATCTTGTAGTTTTAGTTCAATTAACAGGAAAATTTGGAAGTGATGCAAAGCCCCAGCTATTCCTTTTTAACTTTGGAGGACTGCTAATAAGCATATCACAACAATAAATGAAACACGGAACTTTGCTGGGAAACTTTTGCATCTGAAAAAGGCACACAGGTCTCCCTTTGGTAACTTTTTCCTTGCTGTGGGAAGAAGGAAGGAGCAAGACTTATTCAAAGGCCTTGAAAAGAAGAACTGAATGAATCCTAGGACAAACTAAATCCTACAAACTTTACTGCATTCACTGGTGGGCCTTGTGCAGCTGGGAAGTCTGGGAAGATTTTCATTGTTCCGGAAGCTTTCCAGTGTTAAGTTAATAAAACTGTAGCCTGCTGCTTAAATCCATTCCTGCGTCTGTCTTCATTCACTTGAGCATCCTAATCAAGTGTCCATTTAAATAGACTGGTGGCATTTTGAGATGCCAACCATTCACATGAAGATGAAATCTTCCATTGTGGAGTAAAAACAGTTAGCTGCATAGATAAAATATTCATACATAAGAAACGGTACCAGCTAAAATCCTATCTATGACTCATTTCAAACTTCATAGCAGAAGATGAATTGCAGTGCTCCACAGAGGTAATCAGATACAGAGGGGTGGGAGAAACAAACCACAAAAACAAATACTGAATACCTAACTTTTAAGGACTGATTTTTTGTCATCGAATTTTAAAACTAGCTTTGGAGAAGGCGACATGCTAGAATATTAATACCATAGGTAATCTATAGACCACTTTTGGCTAATTTAAAGCTCCAATGTGTATTTGTTTTCTGTATAAATTTCTTTCTTATTATTCTCACTAAGATACTCTCAGCACGATAAAAAGAAGGACATTACCAGCAGCGTTTTCAATCATGGGGGCTATATATTCAAGAGCAATCAATAAAAACCACACAGGGCCTGACAAACAACTAGTCAAAGGAATCATTTTTCTCAGATACTTAGCAGTATCCTTTTAAAGTAATTGCTTTTGGTCAATGTTACCCGTTATCATTTGGTCTGCTCTTTTTCCAAAATAGAATGGATGTCATTTCCATTAATATTTCAGCTGTCTATGTAGGTTTTCAAAGTGCATACTCCACCAAAAAAAAAAAAAAAGGAGGATTTTTGTTTCAACTTCAGTCAACTAACAAAGAACTCTAAAATGTTACAGAATAGGCAGCATCATATTGTCCAAGCTAAAAGGTAATTTTAAAGAAAATGACTACAGGATATAAGATATAGTCTGCCCTCCTTTTCGCTTCACACAGAACTATTAACTCCAATAAAGACAAATAGAAACAACAGCCTTTGGGCCAGTCAATCCATGCTAGAAAATAGTGCTAACAGATATATATGCTCAAAATGCCACTTAAAAGTAATGAAATGAACATTGGTTCATTATTATCACTTGGTTTAGGACATTTAAAGAAAATCTCACTACTGAAAAGCCCCTGTATTTCCTAACCCTGCCTGTGACGGCAGGGTAGTTGTTGCCTTGTGCCAACTGATCATTTAAAGATGTCCACGGGATACTGAAAATACCCGGCATAATCTGTAAGTGTACAGCTGGGATACCAAATTAGATTAAGAAAAGCAAAGAACCTATCTTTTCACTTGTAGTAAGGCCTTAGAAACTGTCTAGTTATGCTTTGTACTAAATGTTCTGGCACGCTGCCAAGGCACTTCCAAACATTTCTGAGTTCACTTTTCCACAGAACTCTTTTAAAAATCAATTAGTAGTGAAAGTCTTTCAAATGCAAGTGTTTTAAAATGTCAAGCTTGTATTTCTTTTTTTTTCTTTTATTTCTTTTTTTTTCCCCTTGTTGTGCATCAGTGGCGGTATTTTGAAACCGTTATATTAAATTGATCATATTCTCTAATTAAGCCTGTAAAGAGAACAATATGTGCAGCAGTTTAAAATGCATAGAACAAAAGGTTCGTTCTTCAGAAAAAAAAAAAAATAATGTTGAGAGAGATGCTGTAATTTTCTTAAACAAGGATGCTCAAGACATCTGTATTGATTTCAGGGTGATAAATGTTTTCATCATTACAAGGCAACTGTAGAAGAAATGAATACTCTATTTAGAAATTCCTGGATTGGGATATTTTAAAAGTATACTGCAGAAGCGTTTTAGAAGTTCAATTATAAGTGCTGCAAAGAACAAACAAATGCAATGGAGGCTACTTTCAGTATTAATAAGAATACAGAAGATAAAAAATAAT
>VXBJ01000540.1:368825-399725 GCA_013400055.1 Nycticryphes semicollaris
AATGTGATCAAACAATGTAAGTAGCTTTTTTAATTTTTTTTTTATCTTGCTGACAAGATAGACTTAGTCATTTAGATTTTTCCATGTACTTGATACAGCTTCATAGCAGCCCCAGATCACCAATGTCACGCAGGAAGCTCTTGCTTCTGCAGTTCTAGAAGCCTGTTCTCTCAGTATGTCTCACATAGGTAAAATCACTCTTTTCAGAAGTGATATACCTATACAATCAGAATAAAGTTGAAAGTATATTTATATCTTAATAGTTTTCTGGGTGAATACCTAAACATCTCGCCTGCTGTTTCTGAAGAGTAGATTTTTATCTTGTCCATTTCATTGTGTGTCAGGCACTACTTTGCCATTAATGTACCACTGTCTTGGAATAGCCCTGTTAACTCATTCAAATCTTATTCCAGAAATTATTAATTGCATGCACTGAGAGTGAGATTCAGTCATTTAACTTTCTTTATGTAACTACAACTCAGTAGTCGCACGACTAACCACTTTCAAGGTGCAATTCATCTGACCTAGTTTTGCCATCCACTTTAGGATGAGATGGATCACCCCTACAATTACTTATTTCTGTCTGGTGAACCTAAGGTGACTACATCAGATGCACATGCCTACATTTATTCAATGAATCCCACAGTGAGGATTTAATCTAGATGAAGGACGCATAACACTGTCCAACGTGAAATGGATGTCCAACGTGAAATGCTGAATCTTTGCTAATAATTCCTCTAATTTACTAACTGGATTTCAGATCATAACATCCAGTTCATTGCCTTGTTTAGCAAATTTAGCAATCATAATAAAAGGCTAGGGAAGCAGATCCAGAGAAAATATATTTTTGGTTGACAGACTAATGTAATATTTGAACTATGAAATTCAAGAATTTTTTTTCCCATGCCATTATGATGGCAAGCAAAATCCCAAACCAAAGTTTAGTGACCTTGCTGGTATTCTGTGTGTTCGCAAAGCACAGCTTTATGAAAGCATTCCTTTAGCTTGAAATATGATGTGCACAACAGCACATTTTTGCTTAAGGCTGTATGATTATGCCTTTGCTAACACCTAGACAACACTTTTCATCTACAGATCTCAAATAAGTTTACAAAAGTAGATACATGGCACTGACAACCATTTGTCTTATGTCCCGCAATGTCAAATTTACAGGTACCGTCTTGTCTTTAAAAGAATTCTTATGTAGCTTACAATAAACACTGAATAACTGCAAATAATATTTCTGGTCTGAAGTGATTCTTTATTTTAATTTCCATCTTTGCAGCAGCGTATTTTTAGAAAGGGAGCACATCCACCCACCTAGGGATATATGAATTCAGTTTATGCTATGAAAAAAATACAAACTAATAAAAGTACTAAAATAAAAAAAATATATATCCATGTTGAATCTGTTAAACAATAGAAAAATTCTTATGAACTAGTGATACTGTCATTGAACTGGAGAGAGTTTGAGAACAAGCTTGCTCTGGCTTTTTCACCCTATGATTTGGAATCTGCTCACAGTACTGCCAGCTTAACCAAAAAGGATTAACTCTCATATCCAACTGAGAACACAGATAATTCTCAGTAATTGGTAAAAAATGAAGATGAATGGGGCTGAGAGATAAGGAGCAATTAGCTCATCAGCAGTTACAGCTGTGCACTCAATCCGGATCCATCTCTTGAGTCTCGGCCCCTTTTAAAGAACCCAAGCAGAATAAGCACAGGACACCCCCTCCCAAAAAATTGCCGTACCTGCCCATCATTCCCCTCTCTTCCATTTTATTTCTGTGCTATACAAAGACACCTGTCATAGCATTCTGTGTAAATTACTACCTCTCTCAGGACCTGTATCTACAGCCAATCTTCTTTTTACACTTAAAAAAAAAAAAAAGAGAAAGGAAAAAAAAATCCCCAAACCCGGAAACCAAATGACTACTGTAGACACTCTTAAGTTCCCTGTCAATCGTTTCATTATAGCAGCATCATCTGTTTGAAAATATAAGCAATTCCCTCATCTAATTATAGGGAGGATTTGAGGTTCATTAACATTGCCAAGGCAGAGAATCAGATGTGCAACTGCAGAGCTGTGCTCAGTGGCCTGCATTCTCTGTTTCCTTTTATTTGCTTTTTCAAGGTCTCCAAGACTTTTTCCTGAAACCATAAAAGTAATTCTTTCCTTCAAAATAGACATGTGTGTTTAGAAAAAGGAAATGACTGCATTTTGTACTGTTCTATTACTGGCCAAGGTCACTGGAGAAAAATAATTTCACCTAAATCATTTTATCTCTGATTCTGGATAAAAAAAAAAAAAGAATAATAGTATGCAAGGAACCATTAATTTTGAACAACAGATCACAGGAAACCTTCCATTTGTCTCATAATTTTAAATATTGCAAGGTAATGCAGATGAATAGGAAACCTAACATGCCAGGAAAACCTCTTAATTTTCAACACATTTTGTGGTTGTTTATGGATTAACATGCTAGCCAAGTGTAAAATGTTGCCTTGTATTTCCTAACTGTGTTTAGAAACTGAGAACAACAAAGTCTTCATGATTGCTTCACTTCCTTAAAGAAATAATAGCATTTTTTTTTCTATGAATGTAGTTTAAACAATGACATTTTCTTGGGACATCTGTTTTGAGATCACATTTTGAATAGATATGAACTCATTTCCTACTAAGCAAGTAATTTACTATTGTTGATAGTTGTTTACAAGTTTTATGAGTCAGATTTTAGCAAGTGGCAAAGGTCCTTACAAATCCTTTGAGTATTCCCTAAAGTGTATGCATAGTATTTTCATTATATAAAATGTTCGGGAGGCAAAAGTATAGGGACTGTTCTTCACTTCCTACCAAGTTATAGATAGCAAAGCCTAGCTCACAGAAAAAGCTTTAAATGTATTTATTTTCAAAGGTTTCTGTCTTTCACTGCTGCAGGTTAATGAAGTATGATAGCAGGGCTGTAAGTACTTAAGCAGCAAAGAAATAGTTGAGCTGCTCTACCTATCTATAACTTTGGAGTATTAGACTACAAATATACAACTGATCCTAATATCATTCAAAGATGTTAATATGACAAAAAGCAGAACCTCTTCAAGAAAATGTAAAGTTTGACCTTGTCATTCTCTTTCTTTTAATTCTGGAATTAAAAAAAAACACCACAAAAAAACCCCAAAAAACAAACCACAGCATAATCTTATTTTTTGTTTGCTACCATATGGAATTCATTTTTTAAACAAAAACCCAGTAATTTATCTATCCTGCACGTTGTATGTAGAATTGCCACTAAAAAGAACTCAGGACATTTTTCCTTCTTATCTGCAATGTAGCTCATATCAGCCAAGCTGTCACAAGACAGTACTTGATATAAACAAGAGATTGCAAAGACATCTCAGTAATCAATATTAGGATGGCTACAGTATGGAAGCCCCAACCACTGCATATCATTTGTCTCAGCATCTATTTCTATGACCAAATGAAGCATTAATTCAAATCATAAATCTATGGTGATTTAAATCTGGGAATGAGCACCTGCCTGCTTTAATGATTTATTTTGTACATTTCAGTAAGCAGGAGATTTGTCCATATGAACTGACAGGTCACCTTCAGATGCCAGTAGCAGACTGTTTATCACCATGCAGACTAGCATCTCATCTTAGCAAGTAAATATTAAACTAAAAGAATCCAATTGATTGTGGATGGGGGAGAAAGGCGTTGCAGCCATATATTTTACTCAGTGTGCTAATACCTCACCCTGATTCCTCTGTAATTTCTTTTTTTTTTTTTNGTATTTCTTTTTTTTTTTTTTTTTTTACCCTTTTTTCCTGCCTTCTAAAATGATAATTCTGGTGGGAGGATGCAAGCTCAAGGTTACCATACAAAACTGAGGGATATAAAATTATTACTTATTAGTATCGTTGGCTTCCTTTAACTCCTTTCACTCACTAACCTTTTGGCTATTGCTTCAAATGACCAAGTTAATAAATAAATAGTTAAAAACTTGGTGTACAGCTCTGTATCATTTTACAATGTTCACCTACAAAAATGACTTCTGTAATTCACATTAAGCATCTGATTAAAACCAAAGAGCAATCCAGACAATCCAGAACTAAACCTGACAAGAGCCCATATTTTATTCGCCTTCTTTTGCATAAGCATTGGAACAGCCTAAGAACACGGTATTATCAGTCCATGTACCCTAATATACCATACTGCCTGTTACATACAGGCTAAGATGTAGCAGCTAAGCATTTAGCCTGGCTAGTTAGTTTGTTTGTTCCTTTTCAGTTTGGTCAGGCACATAACATAATTTAAAATATGAACCAAAATCAGGTTATTTTCTTTTGGTTTATTCCTTCTTCCTGTCAACCTTCAGTAACCTAATATTTCAAATTCATGTCTAACAAGCTATAATTTAAAAGGCTGGTGGTATGTAGACTTGATAATATTTGAAAAGACGTAAATAAACATCTGGAAAAAATGCAGGGAAAAAAAAGCACAATTTACTGCAAAGATGAAATATGAGTTCATGTCAAGATAATACAATATGCTAATTTTCAAAAATGCAACTAATAAAATAAACTCCTCAGCAACCTAATAATACCCTAGCATTAGTAGTAGTAGGAATCACTTTTCTGATTCTACAGGCACGGAACCAACTCTCAACACTAGATAGGGCTCACTATAAAAGAAACAAATAAATGAAAACCGTTTTTGAGAAAACCTCCACAGGAAAAGTATAGCTCAAGGCTGGATACACAGACAAGCACAATGTATTTCCACAATGATTCCTCACGGAATGGAGAGAACTGGAATGCTATTCACTCTACTCAGAAGAGCCATTTTTTTTCCGAACAAAATGAACTCAATTCTTCATCCAGTTAAATTGGGAAATTAACTGAAGTTAACAAGTAAGTTAAGGGGCTGAGAGGAAATTTTGACAATGACAGTAAGTAATCTTGCTTCTCTAACTATGCCCTACTAAAACAGCTAGAATGTATTTTCTTAAAGAGGGAAAATGATTACACTGTGTAAAAGGAACAGATTAGTTATCTAAATTCTGCCTCAAACAATGATTCCAAAATAGATTTTATTTACCTTTTTTTTTATTCAGAGGAAAGTCCCTCCACCCGCTGTCCTACAAACGCTTGACCTGGCTTACATGTGGCTTACCTGTTACCTTTGCCATGTGCATGGATGTACAAGTGGTTTGTCACTAGAACTGCCAAACAGAGTAACAGTTCCATAACCCAGTATTTGAACATTTTATTTCACACAATGGATGCATCTAGGTCTGAAATTCAAATCTAAGTTAGCATCTAGTTCTAATAAGGACTCTGTCCTCCTAGTTTGTATTTACACTTTTGACTCTTTCTCATTACTTCACTTTTCTTCCAGTATGCTAGGGACCACCTGGTCCTTCCACTTCATTTGTACCTATCTCCTCCTCCCAGATTTCAAAGACACCTGCTCTCTACCTGCTCTTGTCTTCTCTCCAAGAGGACAATCTTTCCACTGGCTTTCTAGTGACTGCACATGTTGGCATCTGAGTACTATCACAACTAATTTAAGACTATTTTCTTCACCATCACGGATGCATTTCTTTAAGCCTTTCTTTAAAAGGAAAAGAGAAAAAAACTGGTTGTCTCCTTATGCAGTGATGCATACATATTGTCGTTATTTAAAATAGCGTGTGCCTAGGTGAACTTGTTCTTTGAACTGCAATTCACATTATTTCTAAATAATAGTCTACCAGTGCTTACCGAACTCTACAGGAACACTGTTCACAAACACATATTTATTTATTTAAAGGCTAGTACATAACTCCCTAAGACTCATTTCAAATGTATTTAGGAGATGAAAAACTAAAAAATAAACAAAACCAAACAAAAGAGCCAAAATAAAACCAAAAAAATCCCTATCTTAAGTCATTTTTTTCCAATATACACCAATCTTGCCTGCAGTCTTCTGAACGTACCTCTTTGTCATTGAATTTCTGTTGCTGAGTTAATACTGTCTCAACATGATAAAAGGAGCCAATACAATGAAATGGCATAACAAAACATTTTACAGCAGACACACACAGATGATTAAAGATTTAATCAACAACAACAAAAAGTTACTCTAGCTTTGAAGTATGCTTTAGCAAAACAAATCGTCCAAACAAATGAATAAAGTATACGGAAACAATTCTTTGTTGAGAAAGAACAAGAGTTGCTGATGGGTGCTTAAGAAATGGAAAAACCTGTTAACTACATTTTAGGAATGTGTTTATTAAAATAAAATATGATAGGAACTGCAGAGCATGGCAATAATTTATTGTGTATGTATGTTTTCCTTTTGTCACAGGGCACATGAAAGTATGAAATATTTTGCTTTCAAGCTTGTGTTCTGAATTACCTAAAGTCGATACCCAGCACACTGAGCAGGAGACATTGTTAAATTTCGCTTTGACACCATCATCTGTCACCCCACCTGTACTTTGAAAAATGAACTCTAAGCAATCAAACCACTTTCTTTCATGGAAAATATTAACTCAAGTCTGCAAAAGTAACCTGCACAGGAAAGAATGTTTTTATAATAGTAACAACCACGCTGAAGGCTGGTGTAAAGGTCAGATACAAAATAAAACTAAAACCAGTAAGAAAGGGAAAACAAATATGCAACGTTTCACACCACATCAAGGACTTCAGAAGGAAGTCCAGAAGGATCACCATTTTAATAAAATATCAGAGTATTATGTACATGTAATAATGCTGTGTCTGGGACTTACCAACACTTGAATTCAGATCTCCATTTTCAGAGTCTGCTCCATGCTGGTTATTATTTGCATGATAGTTGGACATAGCTTCCAATTTAATTTTTTTCACTTTCATTGCTTCTGCTATGGCGGCATTGGTGGCAGCTGCTGCCGCTGCGGCTGCTGCTGTCAGGCCTGCAAAGAAGTATGAACAAAATTTAATATACACTATTCTACGGTTCTTCATTATTGTAGGGACTAAGACGGCTACTCTTGCTTTATGCTTGCTCTGTAACAAACGTTGAATATTGCGGAGTACTGTTTCTCTTGTTTGACTTGAGGTGTGTCAACTTCTTCAAGTAAAATGCTTCTCATCCTATTTTGACAGTTACTTCTATATGTCCACCTAAATCTTAATTTGATATCCGATAACTGCAGTCGTTACACCATCATAACTATCTGGAGATACAAATACATGCTTTCGGAAATCTAACCTAGCTTCCAAATAGTGTCTCAAGTGTCTGGCTATGAATAGATGAACAAGTACATATCTGTACTTACTAAAAAAACACCAGCCTTTAGTTCTCAAAATTTGCCATGCTAAGGAAAACAGTACAAAACAAACAAACAAGCAAGCAAACAAAAAACAGGTCTGTAATTTCTATTTAGGAGTAACATATTAAAGAACTCAGACATTTATTTCTCCTTTCACACCTAACAGCAAGGAGTTATGTGGGCATTCTAGGAAGTGCTTTTAGAAGAAAGGTTAGTAATGCTGAACATTGGTAAAATACTTATTCTTTCTCCAAAACTTCAAGTCATTAAGGCATTTATCAATGAGAAAGGCAATTATTAAACCCATTAAATGCCAATGCCAAAGCCATCTTCAGGCAATCCAAGTGCTCTTCCTACCCAAGCAAATTTCTGCTATCTAGCCATTTACCAGAATGTCCTACAGAAAAGAGAAAAATTCTCTTTACCAAAAGGAGTCAGAGAAACGGCCCAGCAATGCCTTCAAAACTCAAAATTAGATAAAGTCTTTACTCAACATCACAAGTTTTCAAGGCAGGATAATTCTTTTGCCATCCGTGAACAGTGCTGCTACCCACTCAGACCCCTTTGCACCAGCCTGGGTGGTACTGGAGAGAAGTCAGTTCCAAACCTCACAAGAACTGCCTACCTCACACAACTGATCCAAGGGGGCAGAGATCATAGAATCATAGAATCATTCAGGTTGGAGGAGACCCTTGGGATCAATGAGTCCAACCACCAGTCCTACTCTACAAATTCCTCCCCTACACCGTATCTCCCAACACCACATCTAAACAACTCTTAAATACATTCAGGGATGGGGACTCAACTACCTCCCTGGGCAGCCTATTCCAGTGTCTGACCACAAGAGATGGATATGAAAGAGAATGAAATGAAAGAAAATACTAAAAAGCCACTAAACCAGTTGAGTTTTACACAATGATGCAATACCAGCCTTCAATCCATGATGCTGCGCGAGGAGAACAGGCCTACAGTTATTTTGAATCAAGATTCTTGCCCTGACCGTGGAGAAGGCTTGAAAAAACTCAGTGTAATTAGTTTAAAGGTGCCTGCTTGTCTGATTTTCAGCTACTCTGAGAGGTGTGAAGTGTCTTATGGATCTCAAGAGGAATTAACTGCACAGCTTACTATTCTAGTGGGCCCAGGCTGCTGCCCAGCATAGGAAGAGTGCAATTTAGCAGGAAAGACCAAATAAGCAAATAATCCCAGGCTGCTGAGGTAAATATTGCTACCACCATCGCTTCCAAGAGCCTCTGATTGTCTCCTTTGCCTTGCTAAATGGAAAATGAATTCATCTTGCCATGTTTTCAACTAGCGATAGGGAAAGACAGAAGGCAAAATCCAGCAGGGAGAAGGCTGAAGGTGAACGGACGTCAGGAATCTCTGCCATCCCAGGGAAAACAAAGAAGTGGCATGTGAGGTGCCTTTGAATAGATATATAGAGATATAAATACATATTGTGGCTTGACTCAAGGTTGTTTTCCTTTCTTTGCAGATTAGCAAACAGTTCCAGCCTCCCGACCCTCCTCACATGCTGACTTCTAACACCTCCAAGCACAATGAGAATTACCAAGTATGTGATAATTACATTCTGCATAGGCAGATCAATATTATTTAGAAAACTGCTATTTCAGGTAGAAGAAGATGTGCCAAAAGCCAAAAATCAAATCAGAAGATGGATAAATACCAGGGTTTCATTTTATTTTAGCTTCTTTTACTATTACAACTTGTTCATATTTTGATCTTTAGAAGGTATTGACAATAACATGGATTGCTTCCAATGGTATTTTTACCTTAGAGGAAGGATATGAAGTTATACGTTATACAAATTTGGTTACAGTCCTTAAATTAGGCCACAGAAAAAGGCATGGTGCACCTCTGAACTTTGGTTTGCATCCTGTGCTCATTAAACAATACAATAACCTATACTTCCTTTTTTTTATATACATCACTGACAAGCTAAAACTAGCATCTTTAAAGAACAATCCTTTGGAGGGATATTCAAACACGGTACAACTAATGAATATACCAGTAGACCTCTAAGTTTTGGCTGTGACTGCACTTCCAGACCAGAAGTTTTTGAGGGCTTCCAAAAATACCACTTTAAATAGTCACTGGACATTGGGCTTGTGAGCCCACCTGTAAACATTATATCTCCCTGGGTTAATGACCCGGTCACAGACTGTGAAAATACAAACTCTCTTTTGCTACAAAATTTGCAAAAAAGTAGACTTCAGCACTTCCCTCCAAAGTAGACCAAAACGCTTCCCTTTAGAGGAAGCCATAACCTTTGGATAGGGACTGGGAAACTAAAATACAGATTGCTTAGTTCTGTAGTATGATTTTCACGCAAGATAATGCTTGTGATAATAAACCACAATTTAAAAAAGCAGAAATTAAATTTCCGATTTCATTCCTTCTCTCGTACAACTGCATAAGTGATTGAAATGATTACTTTGCTATACAGCAATTGATTTAAACTGTACAAATCAGAAATGCATGTCTCGTATAAGCATCGGTGCAAGTGCAAATGTGAGTAAGGAATAGTCCCCAGAAATATTGCTTGATGTTGTTCCACAGAGCAGTTCCTGCCTACAGCACAGTTTATGCTTTACCATTACTTTTTTCTATCCCTTAGCAATCACAATATAGCAAAGGAAGTGGTAAGGAAGATCCTCAGCCAGTTACCAGAACCCCTGCCATTATAATCACTGTGGCACTGTGTTATAGCACAAGACAAAACTTTCTCTATAGCACCCGACTTATTTCACTCATCTCATTGGCAAAGGCAGCCAAATATATTACAAACAGAAAAGGTTAATAAGTTGCTATGTATTTATATGTATATTTTAAAATTCTAAATGTTAAATCTCAGGTATAGGTATATACTTCTGTAAAAACTTGGATTTTTTTTTAAACTGGCTGTTTGACATTATTTAACATCACGTTACTCTTACAAGAAGTAGCCAAGGAATTTCTGAGCTGCACACTTTTCTACATTACAGAATTTTTAACTTCAAACATGAGATAACCAGAAGTCACCTGTAAAGGCAACTGAAATGAAAGAAATAAAGATCACATCGAAGAGCCACTTAGATATTTTTTTGTTCTTTACCCATATTTATTTGAACAGTTAAAAAGTATCCAGGCCAAAATATTCAATGGATTAAAGTCAATGGTAGTTGTCATTAATATTCTGAAATTGATAAGTTGTTTATGTCTGGCATTCTTCCTGCTGATTATGCAGTGAGACAGGCAGCTTTATAAATATCTCATCACTCCATCGTCACACAAATTTCATCGACAGTGCTCATGCACAGCTATTAGCAATATGAATCTAACCATTACAAGAGGAAAGAAAATCGAACATGTGGCATTAATACGCAGTCCTGGTTCCTAACCATCTGATAGGCAGATGGTGTAAAGCGGATTCTCCAGCTGAAATGAAGGGGCACATCATTTAAAACCTTGTTTGCATTCTAACTGATATCAGTGCCATATTGATATACATGATACATCATGGCAGTATTTGAACAATCTAGTTTGTTTCAGTCATAAATGTTTACAGCCTTGTTTTTTATCTTTAGAAGCATGTTCTGAAGAGCGTATTTTTAATTTATGAAACCTATTGTTTACTTCTGTTGAACCAGAAGATTAGCGAAGAGCAGGAATATTAAATTACCACCACCACAGCAGTATAACTAAGATGGATGAATAACGCATGGTTTTTCAATAAAAGATATTAGTAAAGGAATTAAAAAATTAGCCTAGACATTTTATGCATTAAATACATTTATTCATTTAAATCTTACAGCTTTTTTCCCATGTGACATACTTAGAACTTTAATGCCTTATAAAGCTATTCATTTAAATCTCTCACTGCATGCAATTAATCTTGTCCAACAATTTAATTCAAAAAGCAAAACATCAGAAAGTAAAGTTCAATTCAGCCATCACGCTTCTGAAGTAATCTCCGTATTGCTGACAGTTCCTATAGACTCATCAGCAAAAGTCTGTTCAAGGTGTCTTGTAGTAGCCGTATGAATTTGAATTACAGCTCAATTGAAAGCTCTCCAAGCCTTAGTAGGAACTCAGGAACAAGGAGCAGAACACCAAAAGAAAGCGTGAATGATCCTTTCCTACAAAGACCTTCTCTCTCCTGTCACTAGATTACTTTGGCCTGTTGGGTGTGTTTGTAGCTGTTAATTATGTTAATAAAGTTGCAGCCTGCTGCCTCTGCCAAATATAATCATAAGCTTTCTCCTGCCAAGTTCTAGTCTAATTTACACCCATGCAACTCTACTGAAGTCAGAATTTCGTGGGTGAGAATGAGACCAGAAGTATGCCCAGTATGTGTGGTCTCTAATGCTGAAAAATGAGTGAATGAAATGGAAAACAATGACAAAAAAACATAGCATCTTCAGAAAACAATTCTGTTTTAAAAGCAAAGCGCCCGGGAGAGCTGTCATATATCATGACAGATTTTCAAAATGTGTATGAATTACTGGTGGGCACTAAATCACTTACAGGGTTTCTGCCTTCCAAGAAATACTGTTGCCTGCCTTAAGAGAGAGCGCTTAAAGCTTGCAGTTTTGATGCCACAAGCAGCTTACAACACACATTATTTACAAAACAAAAAAGAAAAGGACCTCTGAGTGTAACTTTTTCAGCCTCAAATATGTCTCAAAACACATATTTTTGAATCGTATGCCTAAACTTGGCCATGGGACAACTTAATTCTCTTTAAACTTGCTTCACATAACTATGCCTAATAGTAATTATAATTCCTAATAGCTATTCCAATAAATAATTAATAACTTAACGAATACAACCACTATCTTCCTTTATATATACCATGTATATACGTATTTATGGGTACATAAAAGATCCACAAATATACATATATATTTTCACAACGTCTTTCTTTAGGATTCTGAAAACATTTTCAAGATAGCTTCTCTTTGCCATCACAGAACAGGCAGAAAACCAAAATACAACTGTCAGTAGTGTGTTATATTTAATTTCATTTATTTGCTGGGAAGTTCATTCTGCAGAAAAGCTTTATTCGTTGTGTGGGAGGAGGTCCAAATCTCTTCTAAATTCTGAAAGAATTCCTTTCATTATTTCAAATTAATGCTTAATCCTTTTTCCTATAGTTTATTTCAGTGGTACTGACTTGAAAATAATTCAAACCTTTTCTTGACTTAATTCCACATTTCATATTGAGGTTTTTAGTTGGTCAAAATTCTTACTAAAATCTGAAAATCTCTGCCTGAGAAAGAAAGGCAGGGTTACCTCCTAGGACTTGACCCCGATCACTGCAGATTATTGCACTGGTTTCACGGGTTTCAGTAGTTCAGGTACAAGTTTTTGGTAGCCTATTACACTGCTGCCCAGTTACTTCAAATGAAATAGGATCCTAACCTTAGTCTCTGATCTAATGGGTGTTTTATATAGTGTGATACATAAAACAAGAAGGGGAAAGCAATCTGCAGGAGGACAGAGGTCTGATTACATTGACTGGATTGCAGAAAGGGGAACTTCAGACTACATCATAACGTTCCACTAAAATATACTGAGTTTCATTAGTAACATTCTTCATTCTTTATGTATAATGGTATACCTGGAATCTCACAGTTGTCCAGAAGCCTTATTTATGTTAAGCTGCCTTGACTGATTTTGGTATACTCTAAAAATGTAATTATTTCTGTTATTTTTGGATAATCAAGAAATTCTTGTCTGATCTTTTCCTGTTCAGCTTGCATAAACTCACCTAGATCATTTTTTAACATCCTTAAAAGGGCTATCATTAAAGGCATTGCAAAATAAATAAATAAATACATTAATTAAATATAGTTAAAGAAGGAACACTTGGAAAAATTCAGCCATGTGATCTGGTTTAGACTGGTGCAACTAAAATGAAATTGCCAGTCTTGCACTGGGAGGAAACTAGTGTATGTGAGGCTCAAACCATCTGTTGTTCATCAGACTAATCAGACCTTTTTCCTGTAACTACTCCTAAATTGCAATATGAATTTTGAGGTCTGGGCATTGCATTTAAAATCAACAAGCAAAAGAGCTACATTTCCACAGCAACCTTCAAATCTAAAAATCCTTTTACTTACAATGTGTCTCCGCAATTAATAACATAATTACAGAAATAAAAGGTTGAGCTGGAAAAGAAGTGTCCTCCTGATTTGTTTTGTTAAAAGTACATAAAATTTAGAATTAAGTATTTTTTGAATGAGAACTACTGGCAGGTTCAATGATGCTGCCAAAAATGTGTAAATATAATTATTTTATCACTAATGTTTGCCATTTATGAAACCGATGGATTTGCATTCCATGAAGTTACGCTTTAGTATGGATTTATTCCTTTGTACTGAGGAGTAAAAAGGGAAATCATAAAGCGCATTTCAAATACCACAACAAATTACTAACTGTTAAAGCTTAACGGGGTTTTGTAATTTGTGACTTTATTATTGACTTGCTGCAATTGTGACAGAATTAAACAATGTATACTGCATAACTGCCTGGCTATATTGTACAATTCAGCAACAGTTTAAAATCCTACAGGAATGCATACAGCATCACTACAATACAATTAAGAGAGAACATTCCTTCTTAAACAACAGTCATCGTTTCAAAAGCAATAGATTCTCAGTTCTCATTCGGTCTGTTGCATTATTCATTTCATGTGCAACCTCATGCTGGACCATAAATTGTTACTTTATCTAATCAAAGGCGACTTAACTCCACAGAAGGTCAAAGGTTTAATTTTGTGAAGTATTATCTTACGCTATGAGTTTAACGGAAAAATAGAAGAAGAAAAACAGCCAAGAAACTGGTAATAAATGAACCTTTATTGCCTCAGGCATTGGCCTAGTTAATAAACTTTCATTGAAGGTTTCTTTCAACTGTTATGGACAATGAGGTAAAAAAATCTTAAATTACAGCCATGTGTGACTTTTAAAGCAGGCATTCTTTTTTATCTCAACCTCCCCAGCTTAGGAAAAAGACAAAGAGATTGTCTTCAATTTCTTAACCAAAAATGTATGCTTCTACACAGATGAAAAAGTGCAGATCAAGCCTTTTTAAAAGCAGAGGTCAGCTTTGAACAATATAAAAAAATACTTTTCCTTAAGTGTCGAATCTTGATCCGCAATATCTTCAACCGAATAGCATGCAATTCCAAAAAAAAAAAAAAAGGTATGTGGGAAGGGAAAATATATATACTAACAATATATTATACTAACAGTGATGCTTGGTTGCTAACAGACTTTCTGTTTTACATTTGCATTGCATGGCTCTTGTTTAGCAGAATGACTTATTATGGGAACAACTTCCCTGCACTCTTTGCAAACAGAAGTTCCTTTCTTCTTTCTGTGTGTATTGTCTCATGGTCTCACAACACTATTCTTGCTATTAGGAGAAATTAAAAAGTTTAACATAATGACAGTTACTGGTAGTTATTGGTGTTCCGTGAATTTTTTTTTGATTTAACATTCGTAGATTTGACTAACTATGACATCTTTTATTGACATATTCTTTAAGTCTAGTTTAGAGAAGTGTATTTCAGTTTAAGGTATACAGTCAAAAACAATAAGAAAATCAGTAGCACTTAATAAAGCCTTAGCCTTTAACTTTAGCCTAATTTATAAGTAGACAGACACAATTAATTAATTGTAACACTGCTACAATTCAAAAATACTGAAAGGACGTGTTCAAGCCTGTAACAGCAGTAATGTAGCTAAATACTCATAATCTTTCAACCAGCAGGAGCTTTTGTAGTTTTTTTTTATAAACCTAATCCACAGCTTGACACAGATTCTGGGGTAATGGCTCAGAGTTCTTTGATTAAACTAATATCTAAACACTGTTGAGGCAGCCTGATGGCCCCGTGGAAGCACATCTCCCTACAACTTCTGAGCTCAGCCTTGCAAACAGAATTGCCAAATTCTTTCCAATAGAGCCACTGTAGTCCAAGAGCCTAATCATGTGTGTGGTATTTAACTTATTCATGTGTATAAGTATTTGTGGCATCAGAACAAATTCAGAATAAAATGACATTTAAGCTGTGGACCGCAGCAGTGCAGTTTTAGTTTGTATAAACTTCAGGGGGGATGGATGTGTCCGCAGAAGGACCTATTCTCTGCACTAGTTCCACACACTGAAGAAACGGCCCACCAATATTTACTCAATGTGGTATCAAAGGTCTTTATGGCTTAGGTCCCAAAGCAACACTTTTGCCCAAAGAAAGCAAGATTAGATTCTCACTTTCGGTGCTACAGACTTTTTTCAGGCTCCTGCCTTCCCTAGGAAATGAAAACAGCATTATTTCTACACATGAAAAAAGAAGGAAGGGAATGCAGGGCTTTAGTTACAAACAATTGCCTTTTTCCCTTATAGTTTCTCACCAGTGTATCTTCAGTAGACATTTAAAATGTAAGCTACTATTTCATGATACTTTAAATAAAGTTTTCATAGATTTATTCATTAACAGTGTAAATATATGTATAAATAAAAATTAAAATATCTTTAAAGAACAATTTTGACTGCTTTGTCATATTTATCTATGAGGTAGTTATGCTTCCCAGCCTCCAAAAAAAGAAAACAGAAACCTTTACATTACAATATATACTGCCAAATTCTATAATATACTTCTCTGTATTTGCAGTGTGCAAAGCAGGTTGTACCAAGCATTACATTGACAGAAGTTAATATAACGCTGGCAAAAAACCCCAGAAATCCACTGGCTTTTTCGAGGCATGTATATCACGTACATTGTTTTAACAGAGATAGTTTGGTAAGAGTATTTTCATGTTTCAAAATGTAAGGAATTCACCTGTAAGGGTCAGGAGAGAGTTCTCTCCTCCACCATCCCCCTATTCACTGAAAGTCTTGTAACTTCAAGAGCTGCAGTGTGGCTTTGGGGCTTTTTTTTTTTTTCTTTTTCCTTTCCTTTTCCTTTTCTTTCTTCCTTCCCTTCCCTTCCCTTCCCTTCTTTAAGTTTTGTCAGATCCACTATACATTACACTGTGCCAGAGGCAAGGCATGGGGCTAAAGGTACTATTAGAGTACAGTGATAGCAGAGTATTGTACTGAGATGCAGGTCTGTGATACTGTACAAAGTAGCAATGACTTAACGGGGTGCATCATGTAGTCCTGCTTCCAGATGAAAAGGCAGTAACTTCTTACAGACAGCCTCCTCTCACTTTTATGCTCTACTTGTTGCACCGGGTAACGGGACACTAAATTCCATGGGCAGGACCCTGAGTGCTGACCGAAGCACTAGACAAAACATGCTCTGGTTGGTGGCTTCTTACATTTGAAGGCACCCGTATCTCTTTGCAGTACAAGCAGTGGCACAACAGTGGGATGATGTGCACTTGTAGTTTGTCCCAGCACTCAGTCAAAGCGTCATCAAATTATATCCCCCAATCAAAGGAGTTTTCTCAAGCCCATGGTGTTATCACAGAGTGACATCTCTAAATAGTTTTGTTTCATACCTCAGAAGTGCCTGGTACTCAAAATGTAAACATCTGAAGACTGTTAATAATGTTAAAGGGGAAAATGTAGTACTTATAATGCATACATAATTATTGTATTTGGTGATGATAAGAAAACAAACATATAGCAACTTTTCTACAGTCCCTACCACATCAACATAATTGCAGTATATATTATGGAAAACTGCAGCCATCTGTAAATTCAGATTTACATATGTGATCGCACATGGTTCCAAAAAAGCCATAATCTTTGAAGTTGAGAACAGAGTAGTCTACTTCATTATGGACAAACATTCAAAGCTCACCAAATATAAGGGTGATAAGGCATATGGGGGTCGCAAGATTCTTTGGCAGAACCCCAAGAAATTTTCATGATATCATGTGTAAATGAGATGTTATATGTACATTGCTAGCAACGTTTTGTAAAGACAAAGTTTTACACTACCATGCTCCTCTCAAGTTGGTGGCACAGACAAAATACGATGATAACAGTACTCTATGGATTCCCTATTTTATAGGGAGAACTAGATTATAATTTGGTGTACATAATTTAATTAATCTTTTTTTTTCAGCCATTACTGAGCAGTCTATCAATAGATTAGGAATTTAAAAGATCTGTTACTGGAAATCACTTTCCTACACCTTGTCAACATGTGCACAAGACCAGGATGAGACGTACATTTTATAATTTCTCATTCTGCTGGGTTATGACCTTCCTTCTTTCCATTTCTAAATTCCAAGGTTTAGACTTCTCTGACATTAAGATTGGCAAGATGGACTGCACATTTATCACAAAGTGAGTAATAAAAAGTAATTGACAAAAAATTAATTAGTGTATAGATAATAACTTGCTTTTTTATCCCAACTACACGTAATCTAAGTTCAACCAACTGCAAAATGCAATCTCAGTAGTTAGCAATGAGAGTGTCAGCACTGGAGATGAAGCACATCGAGAGAATGTCCTTAATTTCTCATGTAAAAATATGCATAGCCTGTTTTTGATAAGTAGTACATATGCATATGAAGACATTACCACTCTTCAACAGTGTGACTTCTAGACTAAAATTTTAATTATGAATTGTTTGGAAAAAGGAACAGGAACATTGGTATTACTTCATCCTAGAAATCAGAATAACATTCTAATGATTTGATATTAATGTTGATTTGAAGTCACTTTGGAAGTCATACAGGTAGCTAATAAGACTTCGGGTCTAAACTGTTGATTAAAATTTACAGCATTTATCGCTACCCAGCCCAGTAAGCTTGGTGGCCACTCTCTAAAGTGAAGTAAAGAATACATGAGCTCTGAAACATGCCACATGGACTGCTAAGGTACTTAACTCCAAGCTTTTTTGGCATGTGTAAGTCTCAGAAAAACAAGGGGAAATGACAGTCTGCTGCAATTCCTTACAGTGAAATGTTTTCTTTAAAACTGAATTCTTAATCAACAGTTAAGACATGTTAAAACACATGCTCAGTTTTGGAAACACAGGAATTACCTTTTAAAAGGATGCAGATCTATTGTTGAACTTAATTTTTTTATACACAAAATCAAAGAATTCTTTTTCTGCCAGCGGTACAAGTTTATTTGACATTTCTAGCATTCTCTTTGTTTGTTCTGTTCTTCAACTGGATGTATTAGTCACATGCTCTATTTTTTTGCCAAGCTTGAAAATGAGTAGTTCCTCCATCTATCAAAAGAGATTTTCAATGGCAATAACAGGCCACAAGAGAATTACATTTTATCTAAGCTGCATGCTAACCAATGGCTGCTATACAGTGAGGTTTCACATAATAAAAGCAGATGAATCAACATGATTCCGTCCTTCCAGCAACAATATTTAATAAAGATGCCATATCATCTACAGAGACATTCATATATGCACAATGCAGTATCATGATCAAATCTGAAGAGTGTACATGCATTTGTATTTACATTTTTCTCTCTTTGCTGTTGACACCCTGCCCTTCTCAACTACAGAAAACACATTTCAAAAGTGGCACTATAGCGTTGTCTCAACTGACCACATTTTGGAAGAAAAATATTTAGAAGTAGTTTTTTTTCCATTCTCATGTTTGTTGTAAGAAAGCTTACATTGCAGGAAAACTTCAGTGAAATTTAGTGGAATGTTCTATTTTCGTTAGAAGCTGCTACCATTCAAGCATAAGTGATTGATATTCCTAATATGAAAGAGTATGAAATACAAAATGAGTTATAAAATGGCTTCAGTGCATGGAAAAAAGATTGCCTCCTAAGAAGTTAATGATATACAGGAAATTTGGATGGATTCATACTTCCAGACACCTACATGAAGAGTTTGTTGACCTTTCTATACCAAACTGACAGAACATCAGAAAGCCAACCACAGCCTGGGCTGCATCAGAAGCAGCATGGCCAGCAGGCTGAGGGAGGCAATTCTGCCCCTCTACTCCCCCCTGGAGAGACGTGACCTGGAGTACTGTGTCCAGCTCTGGGGTCCTGAGCACAAGAAAAACATGGAACTCTTGGATTGGGTCCAGAAGAGAACCACAAAGATGATCAGAGGGATGGAACACCTGTCCAATGAGGCAAAGCAGAGAGATTTGGAGTTGTTCAGCCTGGAGAAGAGAAGGTTCCAGGGAGACCTTATTGCAGCCTTTCAATACTTAAATGGGTCTTATAAGAAAGATGGAGAGAGACATTTTACCAAGGCCTGTAGTGACAAGACAAGGGTCGATAGCTTTAAACTGAAAGAACGTAGAATTACACGGAATCAAATAAAGAAATTATTTATAAAGAAAAAGAGAAGCTGTAGATGTCCCATCACCCATAAGTGTTCAGCGTCAGGTTGGACGAGGTTTTGGGCTACAGTCCTAGTGAAAGATGTCCCTGCCATACACAGGGGGATTAGATGGTCTTCAGAGGTCCCTTCCAACCCAAAACATTCTATGATATATCAGCGTCATCAATAGGATCAAATATTTTTTGCATCCAATTGCAGCATCATTGCCTTAATTCTTTTAGCGAAGAGATATTTTAAACGTTTTTATTTCTAGCTACCATATAAACACCAAAAAATTAAACTTCATTCCAATTCAAAGCTCCTACCTTTGTGCTCTCTCCCCACTCTCACTAGCATAGAATGTTTCACACAAGTGTTAACAGAAGCAGTAATATCTGTGAAATGCCACTAGCAAAAAAAACTTCACTAGGTATTTACTTTCTTTTTCTCATTCTATGTGTTCATACAAAAGCTCCAGATGCAAAATTACAGCAGGTACTTTTTCTAGCAGTAGGATTTGGCCTTTTAACAGATTCCATAAACAGTTATTTTGGCAGCTTTAGAGATGCCCCTAGGTCAGCCACTTGGTTAGACAGCTGATGGCCTGTCTGATTCTCCTGCCTGCCATTTTCTTATGATTTATCTTCAGTTAGTTGTAAATTAAACACAAACAGATCATTACCCTACACCTACAGGACCTCTGTTTAACTACGTGCCAAGCACCTCTTCCACAGAATTCCTTCTTGGGCAGCAAGAAGAATCTGAGGAGATGCTGAAAGAAAATACCTGAATACTATCTGAATGAGTTTTGAAGATACTATCTGAATGAGTTCTGAAGTAATTCGCCCTTTTAGTTAAAAATATGGTTGTTCTAACAAACAAACAGATGAAGAAATTAGATGCTCTTTAATTTTAGTTCTCCTATCACCAGAAGATATCAGATATGCCATCTACATTTTAGTGTTATTCCCATCTACCTATTAGATGGAGATAATACTTCCTTATCTTACAAAAGGATTTATTATTAATATAACTCAGTCAAGAATTGTACAAAGCTATAAAAAATAAGAAGTGCCAAGCATATATTAATATTGTTATCAGCCCTGGTTCTAAATCTATAAAGTCAAACAAAGTCCACAAAATGCAAACTAAACTTGCCCAAGAAGTGAGGGCAGCAGTTCAGTGTGAAGTGTACATATGGGTAAAAATCCACAAAGGAACTATGAAAGTGAAAGATTGCTTTCAAATTTACCATGTACCTTAAAAGGTCACAAAACACGTTTGAGTCCAGGAGGCATTAACAAAGCATAGGAAATAAACATTTAGGATTTTTGTTAGTTTAGCTGGAGCTTTTGTTTTGTTTTGTTTTTTCTTAAAATCACCAATTTAATAGATACAAGACTTTTTACTAATTTGAAATTCAAGTTATGGTCAATCACAATTCTGAAGCAGGGATGGAATAAGATCAAGAGTTTAGTCATTTAATAAAAAGAGATCAAAAGACCTCATAATTTGTGATGATTTGTCAAAAAATCTTAATTCCCTGAAAGCTACTTAGGGCTTTATAAAAATGAAAGAAATTTTTAAAAATCCCCATCCTTCTGTTACTACCTGAGCTAGTTAAATGTGAAATGTACTTCTCTAAATCATTGACAATAACAGCAGGAAATATAATTATTTTACCTTATGTTTGTAAAATGTGAGTAGTTGGGTTTTTTGTTGATTGTAAAGGAAGTTGTATTCTGAAAAACAGGATATTAAGGATTTTAAAAAAAAATACTTCTGATCTAATTGCACTATAAAGCCATCAGACATTTTAAAAAATGTCCTGAAAATAAAGAGGAACAGTATGATTAGGTCCCTTCCGGCCTGGACCGTTCTATGATTCTATGATTATCTAACAATCTTTCCATCCTTTACAGACAGGAAAAAACAGGTGTATATTTGAGAACCATTACAACACGTTACCTGTTCAGGATATTGTAGGAAAACAAATCATTTTTTATATCTACATTCATTTAAAGTTAAGAATATATTTTGTAAAAACACCATTCTCAGCTTTGCTTCTAAACTAAAATGAAATGTAAACACACAAAAAGGAGAAAATTAAAGTTTGTTTTAAACAGAGAAGTGTAATGGAGAAAATTCTCATGCAAAGGTCAATCTAGCATAATTTAATGCATTAAAACCTTATGTGAACAACAGTCTCTTCAGCTGTTGATGCGTTTTTCCAGACTGATTGGTTCAGTCAATCCTGGCACAGACTTTGTTCCTCTAAAATACCTTTATGGATAATATCTGACAAATACAGAAACTCTCTCATCTAGTTTAAGTCAAAACTGTGTATTTTTATTTGTTCAAATTAATTGTTCCAAGCAGGTCAAGTACTGCAGACCACACAGTAACACCCAAATAATATCTTCTTTGAAATACTACTGCCTGATTGAACTACGTGAGTATCTTTCCATTTTCTGAGAGCTTCACTGGTAGCCAAACACAGACTTCAGGGTAGGTTCAGTACTGCCTTAAAGCAAAGGTTTTTTTCAATATAGACTTCAAATTGTTAAAATACAGCTACAAGAAGTAATTAAAAATTCAATAGATCAGTTTGGTTTCCAGGGTATCATCCATAGATATATTTTGGAACCTTGAACAAATAAATATCATTAAACAGCATACACTGTTCTCAACAGCCCTAGAGAAGAAAGAAAAGACAATTTAATTTGCAGGTCACAGTTAGCAAATACAGGCAGTTCTGGCTCGGGTAAGTGAGAGGTGAAGCCATGAACTGTAGCTGCAGTACTCTAATTCCTAAAACATTAAATATCTCGTATGTACCTAATCTGGTTAACATAAGGTCTATCAGGGCTTTTTTTCAGTTAGAAAAAAAAATTATACTATGTATCTATTGGGGGGGGGGGAGAGGGGGCAAAAATAATGTAATACGTGTCTTGCAGTTTTAGTACCTGCTATTCCTGTTGTATCATTTCTGCACTGATTGTACTCCTATCTTATTCATTTTGAAGCAGTGCGTTCTTTATTTTTGTTGTTGTTATTATTATTATTTACACTTTCAGTCTTCCATTGCATTCTTAACTTTATCAAAGAAGATTAATATTGGAAAAAATTGAAAATAATGACATAAAGTGACAAATATGTACTTTGGTAAGATCAGTATATTTTTACCAATATTCAAACTTTATTTTCAGGAACTTCTATTTTTAAAGCTAACTGTTTTTAATATGTTTGAATGTCCGACTGAATTTCTTTTAAAAAAGAAATTTCTACCAAATAAACCAATTCTGATCATATATTTACCCTGTGTGTTTATGTTTAGTTACATGGTTACATGGTTTATTTATACTGGTACCTCCTCTGTTGTTCTAAAAAGGAACATAAAGCCAGGGCAGCAGAGAGAGATCTGAATTTGTAGTTCAGAAGCTGCTGACATTAGGCATTAGACCATAAGTGGGTCAGAATAAACACTTAACATTCAAATTTAAATATAATATTGTGTAATACAAGAAGATCTATAGAGCCATAATGTCTGAATATATTAGGTAGGATGATAATACTTTTATTGATTTCAGTCTGTTAAAATAATGAAACTGGATTACACAAATCAATTCTTGGAATGCAACACAAAAGCATAAATTGTTTCCTTTACACTTTCAAAATAGGCTTTTCAAGTGAGATTGACTGTAGCTATTTTAGACTGTAACTAAAAACAAGTGTTAATTTTCTCAACCTCACCTAAAAAAAGGCTTATAGTAGTCTTTCTGTTATCCTACAGTTGTCAGGCTTAACAGTCTTTTAACCATCTTACAAACAGCTTTCTCCATATGATCAATTATTTAAGACTCTGGCTCTTACATCATTACATCTGCAAGGAGAGGAGGTGTTTCAATAGGAAGATCTACCATTAAAGACAATTATTGAGAGCGGTCCGTTTCCTTGCACAGAGGGAGGACACTCCCAAAATGCTGTAAAACATTCAAGAACGCACAGTTGCTGATAATGTCTTCACAGTTATATATAACTAAATATTTCATAACTCCTCAAAGTCTAACAAAAAACTATGGCATTGGCTTTCCAGGCTGTCAGGCATGATGCTTTTATTTTCAGAGAAAGTGCTCTTCTCTATATTTTAAATTCATTCTATTCCAGATGGGAATCAGACTATGAGGTTGGAATTACACTGCTAAAAAAATCATTCAAAAGATTACGTTTGTCCGGTATCACTGACACAGTCAGTAAAATAGAGAAGAAATATGGCATTTTTGAGAACGTATGTTACAAAAAAAGTGGTGATCCAGAACACAGAATGCAATCAAATCTGCAAAACACAAATCACATATTCAAACATGAAGTGTGAAGCAAAGAGGAATTTGCATTGTGAATGCAATAAAAACTGTAAATCAGTTCTTCAAAAGCAGAAGACAACAGTCTGAGCTAAGGGCTGCAGGCATCACACCCTAAACCGGGTGTGCAGAATACTACAGATTTCCATCCTGGCATAGGAAGTTAAAGATCTGCGATGGAGATTCACACCCCACTGTTGTTACCAGGAGGTAATTATACAACAGTATTTCTAATGATGGAGTCCCAAAGCAATGCTGCTTCTCTTCCCGGTGGAAAATATCTTTTGAAGCAAAGAGTGGCTGTGGGATTCAAGAGGAGGGAAAACACATACCATAAAATATAATTAAAAATTGTGGAGGCTGCCTATGACAAGAATAACCATAAAAAACAGATACAAACCAGCTGGCTGTTAACAACTCCTGAGTTATAAAAATCTTAAACCTGCTGTAAAGCACTCAATTCGATTTACATAACCACAGAGCTGACATTCCTTTTAGGCTCCTCTGCTGGGGATTATTTTGACATGTTTTAAGGCAGCATAAAAAGCAACTGTGAAAGGAAGACATGTATCATCTTACATAAAAATTCGTTCTTGCCTTAAGATTGGACTTACACACTTTAATCCCAGCATCTTTACTGAAACTGGAAAATATCTTCAACGGCTATGGTGATTCAATTTTATAACATTATCCCTTTGGTGCTCATATTTTCGATAAAGTTGATAGTGTGGGTATACTCACAAACAAACAGAAAAAAATCTATACAATCACAGAAGCTTAAGTTGCAGTATTATTACACAAAATATCAGCTCCACGAGAACCCACTACAGAGTGCAGCATATCTAGCCTGAGAGAGATTACGTTGCTTAAGATTGTGATCGGCCTTTGCTAAACAAGAAAAGCATTTCTTAGGAACGTAATGATGCAGACAGCGTTTTACACGACTAACACAGCTTGCTGTAGGGAATTAAAATAAACAAAATAGAATAAAATCAATCTTACATTGAGTGAAGTTTTGATGTATAAGTGCTGGCAGCTTACATTGCCCAGAGCACAGAATGAGTTTTGCCATTTGATAATTTGCTTGATTCACTGTGCTGCCTCATGCAGGGCATTTTATGCCTGATTTATGTTTAATCGAGTCACCTGCTTAATGTTAAGGAGGGTCACAGTTAGATAGAAGGGTTACGACCATATAGGGCTTTCAACATCTCCTTGTTTGACATAAGAAATGGGTGTAAGTGTTAGAGGTCAACCTTTTTCTTTTATTTTTATTTAATGTTCTCTATGGAATATTGCATAAAACATTAATGTACCACAAAACCAATTTGATTCCCTTTTGAAACACAGTAGGCAAATACGGATTAGGAGACTGAAAACACTGAACAAATACAATAAAAGCAATCTGTAGTCAAAAAAGTGGCCATCTATATGTGATTTTTTCTAAAGGATTATAAGGTACGTCCTTACACAAAAATAAATATAAGATATCCCTTTAATAGATACGAGATCAAATTTAGTCTGGTGTCCATGGACAAAAATAAAGATTATAAAAACCAAAGAGCAATAAACTTTTAATATAACTAAGGTGCCTAGATCTACTATTCAGACTGAACATTCATCCTTTCAAACATATATACCTGAACATTAGGATTATCAGCATTTTTTTCCGATAATGACATGAAAAAGCCACCTATATTTAATAAGTAAAACTAGATGTGGACAACTACTCCAGATCAGAGAGCTCAGACACATCCAATCTTTATAAATATTTCTGATTCTCTCAGCGTTTCAACGTGCTAAAAATTACAAATTAAAAATGACAACATGCAGGATATTATGTATTTTGTTATTAAATTCCTCCCATAAAGCACCGAAAATAACGTAGACACTGTGCCACATAAGATACTGAAAGATGTATTTTTAAGGAGGAACAATTGCAGTTAGCATGGGAAGATGGGATTCAGCACTTACCAGTTTGGATGGCTGCATTTCCAATTTCACTTAATGTTGATTCAGATTTAAAAAATTAACTCTTTGGGGGATTTTACTATGTTGGGAATAGTGCATATTTTTTAGAGGGAAGAGTGTAGAGTTATTTGCATCATGGCAGGCATAAGTTCCACAAGAATCTGGCATCGTTTCTTTAGCAAATTAATATTAGTTCATCAGAACATTCTAAATAAGCAAAATGTTTATATTAATTTATCCCTGTTTACAACACTGAAGGACTGTTAAGCTAACACTAAAACTAGCGACCCCACTGCAATTAACATCAAGAAACACCATGTCTCCAGTTGCTTAGAAGCATATTAATTCACTATCATGGGAAAAGATTTATCAGTCTTCTAAGTGCACTAAAATATGTACACTTTATGTCATGAACCCAGCTACCAGAACCCAGTAACAGACACAATTGACAGTGAATCCAGACGGACACCAGAAGTTTCAATGTGATTTGATTGTCTGCTAAATTGCATGCGTGTGATGTACAGCATTTTGTGCAAATGAAAAAAAAAACATAGTTTGTCTTACTTCTTTTTATTACTATACGCAGAACATACTAAGCTTCTTGAAATACTTTAAAACATATTGATCATTTCCACAAATTCATCTAACAGATAACATATGGACACAGTTCTATATCCACAGTTTTAAAATAATTTACCTACGTTGACAGCTTCACCCATCCAATTTAACATTAACCTTCTAAAATTTAAGCATTCAGTCCAAACTCTTCATCTTGGTTCCCTATAGTCAATGAAGAGACACGGGCATTTCCAGAGGGTGATTCATGTGGCCTATCTCATACGGAGATGTATCACTCTCTAGAGATGTCTGCTACTTTCCACTGGCTATGAAAGGAGATGACTTGCTAAGATTTCAACAGCTACATTTCAGGCGTATTAGCAGATGAATCTCCTCCTTGATAGCTAACTTCTTAGATGGCTAAAGCTAGGGAAAATTAGTTTCTTTCCTCAGATATCAAAAATATAACTGAAAATATTTACTTGCAAGCTTGCCATTTCTAAAGAAATACAATGAATCTGCTGCTTTGGAATTCAAATTTCAAGGTACATATTTCCTTTAAAATTAGCTTTATGCTCATAAAGAACTACTACAAAATTATCTCAACATCCTTTATACCTATTTGACTAAAAAACCCTACTTCTCAGCAAAATAAAGTAAGCTTCAAAACAATACATGCTTTGTATTGTTCTTTGAAGAAGAACACACTTTCTATTAAACATTGTTTCTTGCCTTCTTTCTTTCAAGGACTCTATTTTTCCACAAAAAAAAAAAAAAAAAATTAAAACATAGATCCTGATGGACAGCACAGAATAAAATTCACTTTGAATCCTCTTACTTCTCTTACCTCCTACCAGTTTCTTTCATGTATTTTGCCAGTTATTTTTTTCCCCTTGTTCCACTTCCTAATAAAATCAAATCAGGCAGGCAAACTGAGTTCACAATATAGACATTCACCTTTTAATCAAAACCTAGATTTAATGTCAGAGTACACATTTCTAAAGAATGCAAAGTATCTACTGGATTGAGTCATTCCCAGCTAGATTACTGATAAAATCTGGCCTATATCAGCAGTCATGGTTATCAGTAGGAATTCTACTGAACAAGACGTTCAGTGGTTGGTCTCAAAAGTTAACGCCAAGTCTTGAAGTAGGTGTGGGAATCAGCTGCAGAGTAGGACACCAGCAAGTGTCCCAGCCACTTTCATTTAATACAGAATCCACCATATCACTGTTTCTGCTTAGAAAAACTTGAAAAAAAGAATTCATCAGAACACACAGAGCATCTCAAACATGCTCAGAAAGATGTAGTTCTGTTCAGCTGAGTAAACTTAAAGGAATGATAGCAATGTTTATGGGTCTCTTCTTCATTTAGTGGAGCCCAGTACTGAGATACCAGAATTCGCATGTTCACATGACACATGCACCACACAGGGGTACTACCTCAGGAATGGAAGCTCTTTTGTCATGTTATAATAGTGATGCACCCAGGTTGACAGTGAATGGTCTCTTTGGTATCACAAATATGCTTTTATTGCCACCTTCTTGAAGGCAGTGGCAGAACAAAGAGGGAGAAGTGTCTGAAATGATTTCCAGCTCTGAAAAGAATTTATGAAAATCTACCAGCTTTCCCTCTGCTTCTGGCTTTCAGGACAAGCTGAAACTATTTTAACATATGTGCCCAGAAAGCTCTGTTCTCAAAAGTGTGCTCGCTCTCTAAATAAAGTGCTCTTACAACATATATTTCACATGAAAAAAGAGAAAATGCTAACAGCCAAACATGAAGAGTGGAATCCTGAAAGCCTCAGCATCAAAGAGATGCTCATTGTGCATGCTGGTGAGAATTATTTCCAGCTCTATAAACCAGATGGGAAACTTACATTAAGAATAAAATAAAAAAAAAAAAGAGATATTATCTTTTAAAAAATGGCAAATTTTTCATCATAATTACAATTTTAAAAGAACTGCAAAACTTCTCTTTGTAGAGATAGATTTCTTTAATAGGATAGGCTCTGTGAACAGTCCTTTTTGACCCTGTGCACCACAAATAATATTTTCATGCTATGATAAAATTGTGACACTTCATTTAGCAGGTACTTTTTCAACAATTTGTTATTGTAAACACCTCATACAAAGGCAGCATGAGAAGACATATTTGACAACATAGTCTCCAAATGGTTTTATATAAAGCTAAAGATTTCTCAAAAAGTAGCCATTTTTTCAAGTGGTAAGGTTTCTCATAGATGTATGCAGTATATGAAAGAAAAACAATGCAATTAAAAATTATTCTATTGTTCAAAAATTTTCTGAGAAGCAGCTAGGAAGCAGGAGGAAGCTGAGAAAAAAATGGGATAAGAATTCAAGTCCGTATCTTCTTTGAACATTTAGCAAAATGGCCATGAGATGCAGTTAGGAGAAATAATGAGCAATGTTAGCACTGGAGAAGCCTTTTTATTTGCAACCTATTTATCCATCAGTGTTTAGTTCCTCATCTTTTCTTTAAAAAGCATTTTTAATGCATTTCCCCCAGATTTACTAGATGAGTCAGGCTGGGGAGATAAAGGAGTCACGATTGGTCAACATGCTAAGAAGAAGAAAAGGCCAGGCCGTTTGACTACATGATTGTTGTATGCCCCTTCCAACTGAAATTATTCTAGTCTAGTCTAGTCTAGTCTATCCTACTCACTTTATTGACTTAAAAGCAAAAAAAGTTTTGAAAAACAGGAGGAAGCAGTGTAAGTATTGATATGTGTACTGTATTTAAAAGACAAGTAGTGGACAAAATTTAATGACCTGCTCAAAACTATTCAAAGAAATGAGGAAGTATCATGTCACACACCATGACATCAATACTGCTCCTCCCTCCCCCGCAAAAGAAAAAAAAAGAAAGAAAAAAGTTGTCGATTAGGATATAATCAACTTCAAAACCTGTCACATCTCTGAAAAGTATTTTGAGATCTAGCAGACAGCATTAACATGTACAGGGATAAAATCAGGGCAGCGGAAACAATAACAAAGCAACAAAACAAATATATAGTAATATATGGTAGAAAGAAACACTTTAAATAACCAAAGAAACACCACTATACAAAAAGTGAGATGGGGCTAAACAACGAGTGAGATTTTAGCATTTAGTGACTCAGGACGAAATGAGGAGCCTTCTACTGGGAGCAGGCCACCGATGGATCAGTGTTAAGTGAATAAATACAATTAAATCATGAATAATTCTAAAAGAAGCAATGAAGCAGATTCAAATACAACTCCAAAAGACAGTGTTATCTCAGAGGTTATATAAACAGTTCTGAATTATACAGCAAAACAAAAAAAGACACCACATTTTTTTTACACAAAATAAAAAAAAAGATTTTCCAAGAGCAGACCAAATACAGTTTCTGTGGTTACACTGAATTAAAAGAGTGTAAGATGTGAGACAGGAATTACATTAAATCCATTGGAAATAACCTTCATTCAACTCGATCACAAGTTATATAAGGGCTGCATTAAATATCCTTCAGTTTTGCCTATGCCCTACTTTAATCTGGGCTACCTACTGAATCTATTAACTTACTTGACTACTTAATAAAAACTACAGCCTGAAAAATAAATAAAATTTCTGAAGAAGTATATCATCATTTCTAATACAAAATCCTCGTACTCTTTAACTTTTAAAGTACCAGTTCATTGGACGAAGAAAGTTCTGTGAAACTTTTGCCTAGTCAGCTAGAAAGGACTAGGGAATAAAATATTTGGAGTGAATGGTAAGAGGAAAAATCCCAGGGAAAATCTGCTTAGGATTTATTGTTATTCTTCATTCATTGTTATCGTTTCCAAAAGCATTTCTTTCCATTATTAAAGATTTAATGAAATAAACCAGAGTATTAAATAAAGACAAGGTAGGTTTGAGGAAGGAGTGGGAAGAAGGAAGATAAATTAAAATACTAACTCCTACCACAGTTCTGTGAGTTTATAAAGATGAGTTTATATAGTTCAAAATTCATGCCAAGGCTAAATCTGTATAATCTGGAAGCAGTGAAGTTTCCAGTGCTCATTAAGGAAAATGTCTCAAATTAGGATGGATAAAGAATTACATATTCTATTCCTCTATCACTTTTCAGAAGAGAGTAGGAAACAACAAGTCACAAACGAAGGTGAGATCCCAGACCACCTGTACAAAATTCTAAAATATTTGTTCACGTAGAATAAGAGTAAGTATTTCCTCAGAGCATATGGCTTGGAACTCAAGATATTTTGAGATGATAAAATGTCTCAATACTAAGCTTAATATTTTGGCTGATATCAGTAAAATTTTCTCCCGGTAATATAAGTGGATATTTAAATAAATAAATAAATAAATGCAAAACAAAACAGCACCAAAACACATTATGAAAACACATGCATAATAATAATAACGAACTCTAGTGACCCTATGAAGACATCAACAATTA
>VXBJ01000540.1:399789-420455 GCA_013400055.1 Nycticryphes semicollaris
GTAAAGGGGGAATTATGCAGACACAAGTCTGCTAAAAAAGAAATTGTGTGAATGATGACCCATAACTTACAGACTCAGATAGCAGGAGTTACAGGGCACATAGGTATAACTGATGATCTCATGATGACCTTGTTTCCAAGTGCAAAATCAGCCAACAACTTCTTGAATTTCTGAGTGGATGTGGCTACAGCAATTACCCCTTGTTTGGACTAAGTGCTTCTTTTTGTATACAGGGATAAGAGCACCATACGTATAGAAAAATGTATGGTTTATTTTCCTTCTTTGTCATAGGAAAGTTAACTTCGGCCCTCCAGAACAGGAGTAAAAAAGAAGAAAGGCCAAAGCCTTTCTCCTGGAGTAAATAAGAAAGCAATTAAAGAATCCAAAAGAATGGTATACTGCAAGAGATTTTAATGAAAAAAGTCATCATCAACATGCACTGGACAAATGGCACCAAGCTTTGAGCAGAAGGTGGAGAAACCAAGTTGCTTACACTTAAACCAGCATTTACATATAAGCATTTTTAATTGCTTTCAGATGCTTTTAGATCTTAGTAGTGATTAACTTCATTCAGCAGACATGAATAAGTGCTTGTGTTCCAAAAGCTTGTAAATTGTTGGCACTTGGTCTAATAAAAGATAAAACTTCCATAAAAACTTTGCCTCTAGTTTCTTTAAAAAAAAACAAAACAAANCTCAACAAGTAAAATATTCATCCTGGTAGCGATTTTGTACTATAGCTACAAAATGTGCTCTGTAATTGGCTGTGGACAGTACCTGAAACTGAACTGGCCAAGAACACTTCCTCAGGAGAAGATGCGGATGGGTGTTTTTTTTTAGGTTGAGAAAGACTGTAATATGAAAAATAGTTTAAAGCTGCAGTTGTAAGCTGCAGCATGCAAGCCTGCCTTCCAAGCCAAAGAACAGCTCTGAACTGTTTTATTTATTGGTACAGATGCAGCCATAAAAGTATTAGTCTTTACAGGAATAGTAGCCTAAATAGTAGCATCTCTTGCCCAGACCTTCCTGGTGTGTAAGTATTCAGGGTTTTTTCATTTAACTTGAGTTATCTACTATGATAATACTTAGTAATTTTGGTTCTACATATATTTCACCTCGTCCTAACAGTCTTTCCATATAAAATTTTAGCCCAAGTAGTAACAGAAATCAATTTAAAGAGAAATCTAAGTCATTTACATTTTATATAAAAATGTTCTTATGGCTGTATTTTAAAAATAAAAAGCTAAATCCAATTTCATAATGACTTATTCCATAATCCATAAACATGAAGCTCACATACTATAGAGGCAAATGTGCTACACTTTTCATCATTCACCTCTAGGATTATGTTGTCCTCAGTGTATTTAGCATCTGTATACCTGAGACTTCAAAGGCCGAATATAATTTGAGCTTTCAATAGAGGAAAAAAATTACTTTAAAAATTGTTTTGTCACACAGTGACTGAGTGCATAGGAACCACTGTTTTCTTCCACTTGAATGAAATCTTAATCTACTAGAATTTTTTGAGATACTTTTCAAAACAAATGTACTGATTCACAAGAAATCACCTTTCTCTTCTCAAATACTTGCACTGAATACTGATGGGATGCTGAAAATTATTTAGTGTTTCTGCTGTTTTTTTCTTGTACTTGTAAAAAAGAATGTGCTGTTGTGATGCAGTAAGTTACCTGGTTATGAAATTGCCCAAGTAACACAGTCCTTTTATTCCTATATTCACATACATTTATTAAGGAAGGGTATAGGCAAAACGTATTAAAAAAATTGTTTGCACTGTGTTAAGCAGCTTTTCTCAACATCCGAACTCCAAGCTTAAGTGACATTACAGAGACAGTATTCTAATACAGTAATTATATCCAGGTCTCCATAAACTGGATTGATGTATCATAGCATATGAATTAAGGAATTAGTTTACAGTCAAAATAAAATACAAAAGTGATGCCATCCTTTATGTACAGTGTAACATCATAACTAGTGTGACACCATGCTTTTTAGTAGCAATGTTGTTTATTTAAGATCTTATCCCTTGATTTTCATGGTTCCTAGCAAGGCAGCATCAGTAACCTGATGTAATCATAAATGAAGATTACTGGAATACGTAGCTGACACCATCTCATGGCTTGAATTCTATATTTCCACTATAAGAGCCAGAAACATTTTTTTTTTAAAAAAACATAGTCTGCAGAAAGCAATGCTGTTCTATTAACTTACCTCTCATGAAGGGCAACTAGATTGGGCAACTAGATTGCTCAAACCCTATGTGTGGTCTCTGTGCCTGTGCTAGCAGACAGCATAACAAACATAGAGAAAAGGAAATGTAGTAGCTGCGCCTGCCCATTTAAAACACTCCCTGCAACTTGTTCTACTTCCCCTATGTCAATCTAAGTCTCACCCACCACCTAACAAAAAGGTAATGTTGACAAAACCTTACTTTTCAGTAAAACGTGTCAGTACACTGTCTGTCTACCTGACATTGCTATGGATTTTGATGAGTTAAAATGACTCAGTGACATTACTAATTTTGTCTTGACTAGGTGCAGTTTTCTTTTCCCCGGCTTAGTCAGTCCTTGCACACTACTGTTTTCATAGTCTGAAAGTAATACATCATTAATTGATGACCTCATCCAACCAATGCAGTAACAGTAACATTCTCCTCAATTTAAGATTTTTTTGTCCTAAATGTCCAGAGTAGTCACATCTCTAATACTAGTAGCAGTAACAGTTTCTTCTTTGCTGACAGCTTGAACACAGTATCTCATTGCAATTAAGACTGTATTGAAAGGAGATGATTTAACAGGGTTTTTTTTTAAAAAATTTATAACTAAAAAACTTTTTCAGAAAGATAAAATAAAGCCTTCTCTATATGTACTGTTGAAAGAGGACAACCCCTGAAAGCAACGATACAAATACCGCAACAATATAGCTTTGTAAGTTCTCAATAGTCACAAATTAATAGAAAATAGCGAACAAACAAACTTGTATTGCATTAAGTAAGTTTGTTATACCAACTTACAAAGAACTCTCTCTCTTCCCTTCCCCTTTCGCTCTGCCTCATACAAACACACACACAATTTTTTTAGCCTCTTTACTGCCCCTTTCCATTGCACTGTTTGCCTTTCCAGTTGCTGCCTCAGGCACACAGTAACCAACCATCACCACTACCTATTTCTGCATCTTGAAGAAATAGAAGAAGTCTTCTCACCTGAAGAAAGCCAAATGAGGTTTTTCAAACTTAATGCTAGGAATGCATGGACCAACATTTTTCATAAACCACAAGCTCTGGAAGCAGCTCCATGAGCAATAACTCGCAGATTATTTTGTATTTGCAATACAGTTCATCAGCACATCTTTCTAGATGCTTAACTTCACATAACTAACACAGTTCTGACATAAATACTCTCTGATTTCCAACCAAGAAGAAAAATGTTAAGCAACTTGCAAGACCACCTAGAATCAAGTTTGTGCAACAAACTGGCCCTAAAATCCTGAGCCCAGGACTTGAAGCCGAACACCCTTCCTCTTCAAAAACTTTGTTCCAGTTAAGAATACTTTATGATAGCTCCAGTATACTGCATAGGATAACATTAGTAACAACAACAATGCAGTGCACTGTGAACAACTGATAGTGGAGTCGTCGTAATTCTGATAGTGTGTTATCCTGTCTTACAAAACTCATGCAGGCAGTGTTACTAGAGCTGTTAGGTCATAAGGACAACCCATAGTGACTGGCGGTCCTTGGAAAACTGACAAAGTTCATTGTGTGTTCAAGAAGTTTCTTTCCTGAAAGGTAAGACATGATGTGATCATTAGATGATGGACCCTTCCAAGCTGTTATCAAACACGGCTAACTTAAAATAAATATTAATAAAATCAATTAATACATTACTTAGGTCATTCTTTTTGCTTTAGTTGTAGTCTTCTAAAGTTGCTCAGATATAATAATGCTTGCTTGCACACTTTTCTTCAAGATACCATTTACTTGAGTAAAGTCATAAGTTCACTTCCATCCTATATCATGTTACAAAAATGCCTGTGATACCTGACATCTCTTCTAATTTTTCTTTCATATTTAAGTCCCTGGATGAGAACTGGAAAACTCCACAACACACATCATTCTTAACTAGGAGACAATCATTTGACTCCACCCACCAAAAAAAACCCTAAACCCAAACCACAAAACTGAGTTAAATATATTAAGTTGAAGTTTCTTTTTGTACTTTAGAGAATCCCCAAATATATGGTAATGAAATCATGGACCATAAATTTGAAATAAATTTGAAGTCATCTTTTATTGAATGTGGTATGTAGCACTGGTAGCAGATCAAATATAAAATGAAGAGAAAAGATATCATTCATCCCTCATTGATCATGTCACACAAGGACATAGGTAGTCTAATTCTACAGGAAAGGAGACAGGCATCTGGATAGCATCCAAGAGCTTCATGTCATCATTATGACGCAGAACCATAGTTAGCAATGTGGTGATATTCAGCTTTTAACCAGATCTTCCTATGCTTACTCTAACAATTACTGTCTCTACGATATTGCTATAGTAATCAACATCATCTGGTTAAGGGATCAACGTGTTTGTAAGACTACGATATTATTCCAAATTCAGCAGCTCAGGTTAATTTCTAATGTCAGTGTTTAATAAAATAATATTCTGTATTTGATGTTTAAAACAGCAATGCACTCCTTACTCTGTAAAAAGTTTGTTTTGAAATAATTAGAAATTAAATTATTTGATATCAAATTATTTTGGCTGAATGTTCTCATTAAAAATCAAGAACAAATGGAGAAATACCAGGTTTATTATAAGAAAAACTGCAAACATACAAGCAAGACCATCTTGATGTTCTTCTATTGAAAGACTTTGCTTGAAATCTGAGCTACAAGACGATCTCAGCATTTCTCCCAATTGGTAAGCTTGTATGTTGAATAATTTAATACTCTGCAGTATTTATCTTTTCAACAACTTTTTAATTTCAATTGCAGATAATAACATGTTGGCATTCAGTAAACCATAGTAATCGCTAGTAAACACTTCCATTATCAGGGCAAAATTTAGTCACTGATAACTTCAGCACCTACCTGACTTTAAGAATAGATTTCAGTTGCTTTCTTTTATATTTAAGAGTTTGGTGGTCTGTTTTGTGGGTTTTTTTTTAAATTTTGTTTTTATTTGCATGTTGTTTTATAGGAAACCCTGACGGTAAAATACCTTCTTTTGAAAATTTTTTTTCTCCAAGATGTTAAAGATACTTTTATGATATGAAACAAGAGACTGGAATTTGGATAAGAGTGGCTTCTAAAGTCAGAGACACATAATTTTTCTCTGATCATGTTAAATCTACCCTGATTTAGCAAAGCTATATATATATGAAAATTATCACACATAACTAGGCTTTACTAACATCTTCTAATAATTCACCTTTACAGAACATGGTCCTTCTACTGGGATCACACAAAACTAGTACAGAAATATCATTCTTAGGGGGAAGTTCACAAACCAGTACCATTATACCCTTAGCCTTCAGAAGGCAAAATTATTCTGTGATCCACGAAGAAACAAAAAATTCTTATCCCAGATTTTCCACTGAAAGGTAATAAATCTGTGCATAAAATTGTGATGTGCACGGTAGCTGAGTAGTTACAAGATGCAAGTAGAAGACAGGATTCACTAGTTTATAAATACACTGTAAAGTAACTTCACTCCTCAGTTCCTTCTTGAGTACCCTGAGCCTATCAAGGTACCTGACTATCCTCACTGCTTAAATATTTAATCCCAGAGCCTCTTTTGAAGCGAACCAACTTGTTCCCTTTATATCAAAAAAGCTGGGAGCATTTCTGGAAACATTTCAGTCCAGGGACTCATCTGAATAGGCAGTGGGGTGAACTGCATGAGGTTTGACTCTCTTACTTACAGAGTTTTCCAGTAGTATACTGTCACCTTTGAATAGACGTAGTGTTGGATGGTGTGATACTGCAAAACGTAAAAAGTTCCTACTGATTTAAATTTATTAATAAAAAAGGTTCTATTTCTGCAAGTAAATCTTAGTTTCACAAAGATTTTATGACTGAAAAAACTACCTTTATGTGGCTTATCGCAAGCAAAGATACTCAAAGCCTTCTCATGCTCAGATATGGCTAGAAAGAAAATAGTTGTCGAAAGCAAATGTGATTAAAGAGCTTTAGATTCAGAGACAGTTTATAATCTGCCTGATTGGAGATCTTCCATGCATTTGCCTATAATAAACCATGTAGTCACGTATTATTTTCTTACAAAGTGCTACTGAAATCACTGAATGTTCGCAGGATTCTAACCCTTGGACTACTGGGACATTCTCATACATTCTCGTAGGGCAGTATTTTCTGCTCAAGTACTATAATAAATTTCATTTTAACACAACATTCAAAATTAAGGTTGAGGAGTAAAATATCAAAAGTCAGAAAAGAATGAATTTTCATATGCCTGAGATTGTACAGCTAAACACTCAATTTCCCATTGTGTCTTGCATTCCTACCCTAATAGCTGCTGCAACAATTATTTGATTGGGGGATTTTTATCAAATTTGTGGCTACATGGGAAATCAACTTAATTATTAACTAGTGAATGTAAGGGACTCATTGGACATAAAAACTAGTGAGCTTCCAGAACTGGTTTTCAGTGATAAAGTCCCTTGTGATAAAGTAGGAGGTAGCTAGCCATTCAACAGGATGATAATATGACAAAATTATGACAGCATTCTCAGAAGAGGACAGGTGGCCTGAATTACACTCTAATTATGATTTTAAAAACTATGAAATAATATATTTACAGAGCTGAGTCAGTACATCTTCTCACTGATGTATCAACTAGTGAACCCGATAGAAGCTTTCACATTAATTATAATGACTACTTCCTTAATGAAGTGCAAAAATATTAGTGTAATCTGATGCAGTTTCTTGAATTAGGTTACAGTTTATCACTCTGAAAGAAGGATTTTGTTGCTTATTTTTACAATCAGTTAGTTCAGCCCCAACAGATAAACAGTTTATCATCCTATAACACCAATCAAAAGCAATGCTATTGTTAAAAATGATTAAACACTAATAACCAAAACATGGTGTTAACATGGAATGTGTTTTAAAAGAAGTAAGTGATAGCCACTCAATTTTATTAATGTTTTCTTTTTAACCAACACAGGATCACAAAATGTACATGCTATATAAAATAAATAAATGAATTATAGGTTTGCTTCTCAAAATTACTAGGTATATAACTTAAACTTTTACTTTCTAGCCCCTGAAATACTCATAGAAATCAACTCTCTTCACTTCAATAAGTTAAATACATTCTTAAGACCTTACAGGATGGAGTCAACCAGGAGAAAATACTTCCAACTACAGATTTTGTTTCTTCGCAATATCCAATATGATGTAGATATAATAACAATGATAATTATATTTTAACCATTCTTTCAGTTCTGCTTAATACAACATCAATAACTGTGAGCCAGAGAAAATGAAATTATTTAATTATGTGATTAATCTTTCTTTAAACACCAAATAACTCCCATCTTCTACTTCAGCAGAAATGTTGCCACACTTTATCAACAGCTGCATCTGTGAACTCCATTTGTCCTTCGAGCTGAAATAATCTATACAAAACCTTTCAACTCTCTCCATACTTTAACTCGCCATAAAAATGCTTCGTGGCTCGAAGAGTTTTGTACAGGATGGAAGCTGGCATATACTTCTATTGATTCAGGCACACAGACAGTCAGAAAATAAGGATTAGATTAGAAATTACATTGTAAGATTATCACTTAAGAAGAGTAAAAAGCAGAATAGAAGTTTAATACAGGAAAGTAGTTATAATTCGTACTCATGAAATTTCAGAGGAAGCTTAGTGTCTTTACATTGGAAAAGAAGAGCCATATCAGATACGGAATAGCTGGACAGAAGTACCTATTGTAAAGCAAGTATTTTCAAAATAATAAATCACAATATGTATTAAAAAATTAAATATGTAATGCGCTTTTCAATTACTTTTTTTTAATTGACAAAGATGTATCTATAGAGACAGAGAGAGAGAATTATGAAGTAGTATTCTTATCATGCTCTATAACAGTGATTTCCAAAGGCACTTTGTATTCCCATTTTCTCTTCAAGAGAAAGATGCAGTTTTTGAAAAATAAGTACATGAGTTTTGTAGCTATTTGTTTCACCACCAGTAGATTACAGACTCAGTAGGCCAAACTGCAGAAGAATTGTCAGAAACTTTACCAAACACTTTCAAAACCTAAAATATCTAAGAGTAATTACAAAAAAAAAAAAAAAATTAAAACTGAAGAGACTTTCTTTTCAAAGTTTGTATGAAAAATAATGGAAATATCATTTTATATGTTGTATAGCAACTACAGAGATAAAAATACAGAACACAATGTATATCATGCACTCTGCTCAGGAACTGCAGCACTGCTTTTCTGATTAATTACAATTATCTACCGTTTCAACTTTAGACAACTTTTGAAGCCTCCTAAGCACATTAGCCAAGAAAAGATCTGCAGTACACAGAGATATAAGGATCAAAGTTAACTATGATGAGACACCTAGTTTTGGAAGGGTTTCAAGGTGTTATCCAGATAAGCCTGAAAAGTCAGTACACCTGTCTGAACCTACACCAAACTCTCCTTTTTTCTGACTACATCATTTGTAATGTAAGCACATTTTAATTCTCTGTATAATTCAAGAAGCTCTTCATTTCCTGTTACTACACATTTCTCATTTTGTCACAAGTTCAAAGGTCCAGTATTTATTTTAATGAACATAGAACTGTCTTTTGTCAGCTGACCAGTCTTTTCTAAAGTTTGGAACATTCTGTAAGTTGATTGTAATGAATGACAGTGGTTAGATCAGCAATCGTGGGTAATATTTATGAATCTTGTGATAAAAATGGGCAGAGTATCACCCAAGAGGTGGATCCTCACCTCTTCATTTTATGCTCCCTTAAAAAAAATACTATTAATTTTTCACTTTTATTTTCTTCTCAATGTATTCCCTAAATCTCAGCCTAGTCCCTACTTTTCTAAACCAAATCAAGTCTAACTGATAATAGAACATTCTCTGCATGGCTTTTCAGATTGGACCAGTTTTGGACCATTATTATTTGCACATGTAAACAATGCATGAAGAACCAGCCCCCTTAGAAACCAAGATTTACACCTTTAAATTTGCATTTCTGTATCATACAACAGATTTCAGGAAAAGGAAAATTTTCAAGTAAAAATCATACGTTGAATCATAGCATTATGTATCCTAGATATACCTAATAATTGCAGAACTCTGTTATTTAAAGAGCATTAAATAGCACATAATTGTTTGTGTGATCACTTACACTCTTTTGTAGGCAGGAAGGAAACTTAGTTATTATACTCAGATTATTAAATCAATCAGAAAGCTTAAAAAGAAGACTCTGTTACCAAAAAAAAAGAGAGAAAGAAGGGGGGGAAGCCCTTAACAATGTGGTACTTAGATACTTTTTTTCTGCTTAGAGCTGTATCCTAACAGGAAATTCGAACTTCATAAACTTCTCAGACAAGGAGTCATTTTAGGGCCACAAAGATGGTTAGGGATTGAAGCACCTGACATATGAAGAGAGACTGAGAAACTTTCGATTGTTTAATCTGAAAAAGGCTCAGGGGAGATCTTATCAATATGTATTAATACGTGAAGGGGGTGGGGGGAGTAAAGAAGATGGAGCCCGTCTCAATGTCACCCAGTGGGCACAAATTGAAATGCAGGAAATTCCATTGAAAAGCGTGATTTTGAGAGTAGTCAAACACAAGTTGCAAAGAGATATTATGGAGTCTTCATCCTTGAAGATACTCAAACCCCAACTGGGCGCAGCCCTGAACAACCTGCTCTGTGTCACCCTACTTTGACCAGGGGAGGTTGGACCAGATGATCTACAGGCATGCCTGCCAACCTCAACTGTTCTGTGGTTCTACAACTATACAGACTACACAGCGAAAATATGGGGGAAAACATTCACAAGTGGTAAGAATTTTCTAGTATCAACTAATATGGTAACACATAACTGCATCTATGTCATCTATTGCAGTTAGAGCAGTTCTTTTTTTGTAGGGCTCTGACAGTGGTTTTTGGTACTTATTCACAATGTAACTGCACAAATGTTCATTGATTTAAACTCAGAAGATCAGATTATACACCTATTTTTATACTTGCCTGTCTACAAAACGCTGTCATGGACTGTCAGGTAGCGCTGCTGTCATGATGTTCCTTACCTCTGCTGAGCCATCCTCCATGGAATACTATACCCCAGAGTTCACTGCTAACAGTGTCAGTGTTTGCATTTTTTTGTGCTGTTTGAGATTCAACACCACCACAATGGGAAAAAATCATGCTCACCCCTTCTGTTGTGGTAAGCCATGCAATGTGAAACCAGTTCAAACTTAATAGCAATTTCAATTAAACCATTCCTGTTTTGCAAAAGACTCACAAAGTATTACTATCCTAAAAGCATTCGATGAATGATAACCTTATATATGCCTATTTTCTTTAATTTTGAAATATTTTCTTCTTTTATTTTTTTTATCATCATTTTAAAAAGATCTACATCTGGCTTTGTGGGCTGATATTCTAAGAAATTTGATCTGTGTTTTTAGTACCATGTATTTTTATCATTAACTTGTTATGACCAGCTTTAAAGGACTAGAGGGGAATTGGATACTTTAGGCATTGGTTGTGGTTTTAAGCTGCTTTCTTAGAACAAAATAAAAAAAAAAAAAAAAAGCACCCCCCCCCCAAAAAAAAAAAAAAAACCCAGAAGATATTATATCAAGAGGAGATCTGCTTTTATACATTAACTGTAACACAAAACCCCAAATGATACTGTTGACAAAGGGGTTTTTTCCTGTCTCCCTCTTTTGGCCTGCTTATTTGTCTCTGACTTCTTTCATGCCATCTCCTTTCCTCTTTTCACATGCATGTTTTCCTTTGATATTTTCCTGCTTTACTTCACCCAAATAATTTCCCTTTGCTTCTGCAATTTTTGATCTCTCTCTCATAAACAAAAGTGCTTCTGCCCTATAAAGCTTTCTTTCCCCACACAGATCCTATCTATTAGTCTCACGTTGCATCCATGCTGCACCAACTCTATTTCCTTTACTAGATTTCATCCTATATGTCCTACTATTAAACCTGATTCATGTTTTTTGCTGGTCACATCTACCCAGATGAACACTTTGATTTCTATCTGTTTGACACCTTCCCATGCTTGCCTACCTTCCTTCACTCTGCTTACTTTATAATTCTCTCCTACTAAACTTAGTTGCCTCACTTGTCTTCGTTTTGTCACTCCATTTGATCTTTAGTCCTTTTAAAAACTATAAATCTCTAACAAAATGCCTCTGGCTATATGTAAAGCAGCTCTTGAGCCCTAAGGCGAAGAGGCATGGCCTTACTGTGGTCCGCAGAGCTAAACTCCCTTCACTTTCCTCCCTCCTCCAGACAAGGCATTTGCATCCAAACTGCCAACAGTTGTTGGTATGTGGTATTTCCCAAACTATGCATGTTTTTTTTGAGAATGTTTGCCAAACCATGCCAAGGACCACGTTTGTACTTAAACATACAGGTGATCATGGGCATGTATTCAAACACCCAGCCATCTATCCAAAATCCCACACCCAGCAATCTTCCTCGCTATTAGGATCTGTCTAGCTTATTAGCTTTCCTCTGCCTTAGAGAAAATCAGCGCTAGAGACTGAGTTATGCAAACAAGTGGGGAACAACTCGGGAAGTAGTGGAAGCTCAGGTGAGTTTTGCCAAAGCAAGTGAGAGAATTTAGTTCATCTGTAAGAGATGTACACCTGAGGGACATGGTTTAGTGGTAACTTGGCAGTGTTAGGTTAATGGTTAGACTTGATGATCTTAAAGGTATCTTCCAACCAAAACAACTCCATAGTTCTATGACGAGAGAGAATGTAGCACCACCAGCAACAGCTTGACTGTTGGGTAACTCTTAAGGTGGCTCTGTTCATCTCCTTCCTGCAACACATCCTCTTCTTAGTTTAACTATGTCTAAAGAGCCAGTCACTGCACTGTTACAGTAACTTTCAAAAGAAAATAGTAGTTTGAGAAACAGATTGTTACACGACTTTAGTATAAGGCCTCAGGAGATGTATCAAAAAATAGAATTTCAGGATGAAAAATTAAGGAAGACATGTGTGCAGTATGGAGTTATTTTAACTAACTCAGTTTCTTCAGGCAACTATATTCATGATGACATTATCTAATTAAGAAAGCAGCAAAAAATGAGAAGATATCTGATCTATTAAAATGAATAGGGAGATTATTGTCTAATGATAGGTAACTCATGCTTTGAAAGTATTTTTGTTTATAAAGGAAAAGAACAGGAGAAAAGTTATAAAGGATTATTATTTGCTCAGTTGTTTGTATTTTGAAGTACTGAGCTGCCACAATTTCCATTACATACAATACGTTTACATAGCAATAGCATTACATTACGGAACGCCGTTGTGATATTTGGCTGCTGGTTTCCTAGACTGTTAATTTATTAACAAGTGGATATAAGCCAAGTATTCACAAGATTGCCCATGTGAAGGTGTTTCTAATGATCCTACCTGTTGGCGGGATGATTCCAGGAGACATTAGGCCTGGGACAGAATGTGGCATGATATGAGAATTCTCTGGGGAGGTGACACTTTGAGTCCTCTTAGGAGGCCTTCCAGGTCTAGAACTGAAACAAACAAACAAAAAAATTTTTACAATTAAGCTGTTGTCTTACACATCATTTCAAAGTTGTTTCAAGTGGTAACATGGACTGTAAATAAATTTGTTTCAAGGACGGTTGCTTTTGCAGTTAGATGTAATAGACTTCCATCACTAATTAGATTACATGCTGAATTCATTTTCCTCATTGAAGATCAGCCGCTCTTGATGCATAATTCATAGCCTGCACCTCGTTACCTGCTTCTTCATATTAATATCTATACACAGTTTGAATTGCCTCGTTTGCATATGCTAAAGTTCTGCATGCAGCCTTCAGCACGAAAATTATGCACTAACTTGTAATAATTATTACAGTCAGCCTGCTATTGATTTATGAGACTTTTAAAAACCAAATATGTGTAGTACTTGTAATGAATGATATTTTAAGGTTCTTCAGGAAATTAAAAGGCAATGGCTGCCTAAGGAAATGTTCTGCTTGTTTGATTTAATACTACAGTTAGCTGGGAGGTGGAATGAAAGAGTGATTCAGACCTATAGCACATTTTTCGATGATATGTTTTATTACTTTGCACTGCTAGCCTGATATCTAGATGATAAATGACAATACATATCTAATGTGTGAAAAGGTCTTGCAATTTCTTTATTTTTTGTCATTTAAAAGATAAGTCAAGTTATCATTTAACCCTTATTCTATTTAAAGTGAAAATCTCACTAAGACACCTTACTTTAAATATACTACTTTATGTCAGAAAGGACTCAGAATTATTTGTAAGATATTGTTGAGCAACTGCCATCATAGCAGCTTATATCTGTCCAGTATGGAAAAATAAAGGGCTTCAGGTTTAAGCACTCCTTGTCTGTTAAATGCTCACATACACAACTTTCCATCTCCTGGACTGTGTAAGTAGCATACAAATTAGATACAGATTACAATGAAAATACTTATTACCCACTTACATGCAAATATGTACCTGCAACATACAATGCATATCCAAAGGCTTCTATTCTTATATATAGATCATGGCACCGTACTATTGCGATACCCTACAAAGGTTTATTTAGGGGACACTGTGGAATAACTTGACAGAAAAAGGTGATGTGCAGTTCTAACAGCACAGTGTTAACCTACACTTTGCCAAACATTTGAGGTTCTTCATTTGTTTCAAAACAAGAAGGAAAAGAAAGGTGACTATGAAAGGTTTTGCTCCCTTAGGTCCTCACACTAACAAAACTCTCATCAAGGATAATGGCATTTTTAGTTATGCTGGGACTGCAGGAGGAGGCAGAAAATAAAATACCTCTGTTTTCTGTTCATATTCATTCCCATTGTGTTTGGAAATACCCTCTTTTTCCCCCTATTTCTACAACCTACCTTTAATAAACCAAAAACAATCAAAGTACAGGGCATTTTCTTGGAGTTTAATGACTCAAGACATTGAGTCATTAACCTTAACTGATCATTAATTCCCAACTTAATGTCCTGAGCTGAGGTCATTATTAAAATTATAAGCTTGATAATTTCTTTGATTGGTTTGGTATTTTTTATTTTCTTTAATACAAACAAAATTGTCATACGTTCACAACAACAAGACAAGCAGTTGTAGAAAAAGACTATTATCTTATTCCAGCTCACAGAACCAAATTAAGTGCCTTTCGTCTTTCCTTGAAATTTCCTTTGTGATTTACAATAAAAATAAACATACCATGAATACATATAAAACTAATAAAAACATCATAGACAAAACCGATCTGATTTAAATGGAGTGTTTCTAATATATTCACCCACCAAAAAATGCCACTATGTAAGAAAACTTTGATGGCTTCATTTTAATACCTATGATGATGCGCTGTTCTCAAATCACCACTGTGATATAAGTACGGAAGGGTCTGACAAGAGCGTAAAAGCCACAAGCAGGGTGACATAGCATTAAACATAACCTACCAATGGCTTCCAAACCCTTAAAAAACAAGTTCACTCCTGCAAAGATTCTCTTTGAAGAATCAATGCTTATTACCAACCATAGCCATGATGACACCTGAATGCTTTTGTCTTTGATTTTGAAGAATAAAACCACCCCTCTTCAAAGCCTAAGAGAACATACCCATGGAATAAATCTGTAAATGAAGGTCAGTAACAAATTGTAGGTGAGTAATATTGAAATATCTAAGGCAAAACTCCTCCTTTGGTTGCTTCCTACCACCAAGTTGATTGTGCTACTCTAAACAAAAGGGGTTGTCACACTAGAAGCCACAAATGAGCCCAGCAATCCAATGCTGCCCCATGATTTGTCTCAAACCTTACCAAGTGTTTTTATGAAGTCTTCAATTCCCAATCCCAATCCAGCTAACAGTACTTAATGAAATGCCTGAGACATAAACCTCTTTTATCCTGATAGAATTTTAAAGCACTAAATCCAGTTTATTAAGATAAGACCTTTATCTATTTAAGAAATGTTTTTCCTTCTGACAAGGCAAAAAGCAATTGTAGGAATTATTTCTGAAGGTCTGGAAGATCTGATTTAGAGTCACAGCACGTTATGCAATACAGACTTAAAATGAGTAAATCCCCGACTGGTTAAAATAAGCACACACTGATTGTCCCCAATAACTTATTTAATAACTATGATTGTCTTAATTTGTTATTTATATTAGGTACTGGTTTCATTAACCAAATTTCTAACTTAAAATACTATAATTTTATAAGATCTATTTTCAAGCTATAAGAATTGCAAAATTTTTGTATGAATCATTAGGAAAGTTGTGGGGAAAAAAGTATGTAAAAAGTACTTTTAAAAAAGAGTAACTTTGATTCTATTTGAAAACTTGCATGTTGTTTTGTAGTTCATTATCATTTTTATAGCTATATGATAAACGCTTTAAAAAAACCCACCAACATTAAAAGCATAGCAAATGAGTTTAACTATCATAAACAGAATTATAAAAATAGCTTAATGAATCATTTAGTTGGTGTTTTTCCTAATCTTGTGTATAGTAAAGACCTACTTATTTTTACATTAGGACAAGTTCACTTTCATTCCAAGATAAGAAGCCTGCTTGAAGGTATTCACATTCCTATTTTGTACCAAAATCAGTATATTCGTATTAAAGTAAAATATAATTTAAATAGGTATGAGTTGACTTGTTATGCAAAAGATATATTTTAATGCCAGAGCAATATAACTTACTCTTTTAGCTCATGTCACTTAGACACAAAAATCATCATTTAAGAACTGTTGATAATGCTCTTTTTACTCATTTTATATGTAAGTTTTTATAAAGATATAAAAGATACTGGAAGCTTTTGTCTTTTATCTGAATAAAATGATTCGAAGAACAACTCTGATTCTTCTGAAGACACATTTGACTTCTTAAGGTAATGCTAATTATCTCAATGGGTAAACTACTCAAAGCTGACCCATTTTGATTTTGAAGATGACTACAGTTTGGATTTTTTAGAGTTAAGATAAACATACTGAAGTGCCAAAACTCAAAGAGCAAACGTAAGTCTGGTGAATACCTAGGGTCACAGTACAGAGAAGTCAAGGAGTTTTTTGGGACTTTGCAAGAAGACGCCAGAAGAAACAGACCTACATCTAGAAGTCATAGCCGGTCTTTGTCTCTACTGCTCAATTTTTTGAAGATTAAATTAGAGAGAGCAGAAATTAGACAATTTCAATAAAGATTGAAGGAAGCCACAACGATTAACTGACCTGAGAAGAAGTAAAAGGGAAGTTGCCAGTCCCTTATTTATCTATTAAAAAGGATATGTAATGGAAACATTGTCACTCTTTCTGCTTTTAGAACTATAAATATGTAAGTTAGATCTTTTTCTCTCTAAAACTGAAGTTTTCATGTGTGAGATATCTTAACATATCTTGAAGAAGAAAATGAAAGCTTTCTATAAGCTCACATATTAGTAACTCAGCTTTTAAAGTGAAGCACCTAAGTGCATTTAGCTCCCTCAAAACTCATCTGCCTTATATAGGCTTGTGTAAGCATTGTATCAAAATTTGCACATACTTTGTTCAGGGGTTACAAGACATTCCCTCAGACAGCTAAGCTTCATGTTTATAGACAATTATAATGATTTACAATTAATTACAATATACCATTATGTGAGAGGGGAACTAAAGGTGCAGACTGGTGAATCTTGAAACTCTCAAAAAGAGAAGAAAATATTTTCTTCATTGGCATCACCTAGCTAGATACTCAGAGCACTTTCCAGAACCACTGAAAATAAATCCATCAATTTTTGGTCAGATTTTTATTTCAACCCATCAACTTTCACAAATACTTCACAGAATACTATGGCTGGGAATTTCCTTTTGAAGGAAAGGGTATATACATCTTCTGCACTGTTACTAGCATGAAGGATACAAAACATGAGACGCAATTGAGAATATATTGTCTTAAAATACAGCAAATTCTCTTAAGTAATTCTTTTTTGGTCTTTCAATCAACATATATTAGTCTTACATCCTTCCTGTGTTACTGAATCTAGACAACAACAGATGGCTGAATTAAAGAATAAAAAATGGAAGAATAAGTGGTTATTATCAGCTAAAATGTTCTGCTTTGATTGTACTTTTAAAGTTTTATACACCTCCAATTGCACTATCAAAGTATGAGCTTGTTCCTAGAAATCACTTTGATAGTGCAAAACACTTAAAAGCAGACAGTATCAGCAGAAGATCTGGTCCTGCACGATCATGTGGAAAGAGATGAAGGGCAAAGAGGTACGGGTTTATCTGTAGGCTTTAAAAGTAAGCAGAATTTTCATTCAGCTCTTTTCACTATCTGCCAGAAGACAGACGTGGCTTTAAAATTTAAGGGTCTTATCCTTGAAAGCCTTAAACACGTAGTCTTCCTCCCACTGTTTTCTGTTAGAGTTCGAAGCACCAAAGAAGGTATTGGTTCCAAAACAGCTGAAACTCTTCAGGAGTAGCATATACCTCTCAGAGTACGTAACTAGCATTCTATAGGTGACCGATTGCATGGCTAAACATGTACTATGAAATGAAAAGAGGGAGCAACAAAGTCCAGATAATGCTGCGATTTATCTTTCTGATGTCCTGACTTTGACGAATACTTGTGCCAAGTTAACACTGGATGAACAAAGTTTCACTCTTTAAAATTATTTTTATTCAACACATGAAGTATCCCTAAAGAAAACAGCAACTCTGACCAGCTGTAGGAAGGCAAACTGCCTTTCTAGGCAAAACTAATTATTTTCAGGGCTGGTTTTCAACATTTACAGTTTTATTTTTAACCTTGTCTGTGAGCAAGTTTAGAGCACAGAAATACTGTCCTCATTTGAAACTGAGCAAACATGATGCAGTGAAGCTGCCATTGGCCAGGCAGTTTTATAATCAGTAATACTGGGGGCTGGTGGGGAGAGTTACACTCCAAAGGTGATAGGCAGCAAATCTGTAACAAGCATTTGGTGTATTTATTTAATGTATTTTTTATGTTCTTAGAGCTGCTTAGAACAGCTTTGAATATCAATATCAATTTTAGCAACATCAGCATTTATGCATCTCATTTAGGCACATACTGAAAATCTAGGCTTTATTTCTCAGCTGTTCTACCTCCCCTCGGTGCTTCAAAGCCTGAGACACAATTTTTGACTTCAGAGAAGCTGGGTGAATGAAAGTTGGGCAAACAGCCGCTTGAAGGGGTTATTATGTGTTCACCACATGATGGCCACTGCAAAAGGGCTGAGGATGTCGCAGCCTGAGGCTACTTGCTGACTTAATGCAAACACAGGGATGCCCTGTGACAACCCGTAATCCCAGACTGTATACATGGTCTTTCTGTTTTTTGGGATTGCTTCCATGCTGCTCTCAGCATCATACGTGCAAGCCTTCACACTAATAAGACTTGAGCCAAGGGCGTGTCAATCCTGAAAAATAAGGTCTAGAAAGACTGAATAAACCTTTTGTGTAATTTAATTCCTTTGGCTGGAAAACACTTGAGTGCCAAGGTAACCTTCATAAATATTTCTAATGCACTGAACTAGCATTTTAAAGGCAAAAAATGACAACAGACATCGATCTGAACCCTATACTTTACTATTTAAAGTTTTCCCCTTCTACTCCCACTCAAGAACAAAGCAAAAGAATGCAATTCTAATACCGGGTATATATCTATTTTGGCAGTTAGTAAAACAAACATTAGAAATCACACCATGTCCTTTTTACTTGCAGCAGTCGTATAAAACAATAAAACTCTCAGTGCAATTACCTTAAATTTATTTTTCTTCTCACAGTTAAACAGAAAATGTTCTCACACAATAACTAGTGTTGAACCCATGACATATTAGAAGGAGTCACTGAGACAGCAAACAATGCCGATAAAAATAAATACAAAGATCTATTTAAAAAATCTTCACAAAGAAGTATATAAATGATCTTCAAAAGAATGAGATTGTGTTATAGGACTGAGTAATGGAGAAAGTATTTCACTACCAGAACACTTTACTGCTGGTTTTGAACCAAAATGGCCAAAGTCAGATATTTGGTCAGAAATGCAGTAGCAGTTTATTAATGGTCCAAATAATTAAGCTAAATGGAATTAAATACATTGCACCCCATATCTCATTCCAAAGCCACTTACCACAGTAATCGATGAGCGCTAGTTAGTACTAGGATACTAAGCTTCTGGGGGCTAGAGAAGACCTTGTTGAATTATTTCATTTCCTAACAGACCAATTATGTAAACATCATGTCACTTCCATCTTCCTCAACATTGCAGCCCAAACCATTCCACTTTTCAGCCCAATCAGGGATATTCTTCATAGAAGTGTACCAGATAAAAGGTACAAGAGTGCAAGAACATATAGAATATATATTACAGCAACACATGCCAGCTCTCACTTGATTGTTGGAAGTCCCACTACAAATACAATGAAAGAGTCTAAGGAAAAAATTCTGCTTGACTGATCATACTACTTGTATATGTGAATGACCCAAAGGGCAAGAAAGCAAATAAAATCAGTTAGGAAGCTGAGTATTACTGGAGTAAATTACAGTACCAGATTTGAATACAGCTGTGATTGTACATAAGCTTAAAATATTACTGAAATGTGACTGTTCTCTTAATGAAATTTAGATCTGTAAGCCGTCTATTGGAAAAGGAAAAACAGATAAGAAATTAATCTAATTCTGCTGGGTGGCAGAATTATGATGTCAGAAGTAAATTAAGCCAAAAAGTTCACTGCTTCATCTAATTAGCTGAAACACTAGATCTGCCTGAAAGTTCTTAAAACATTTAAGTATGTTGGCTCTCATGATTATGTAATAACTGTGAAACACAAGCCTCTGACGATGACAGCCATACAAGCTAGAGTGGAAAATAAGTCTGAACAAACAATGAAATGTAATTATTAAACAGAACTCATGCATAAATTCAAACCACATTGATATATTTTCACTTGATACATTGCTTCAGAAGGACTACTCAGAACATAGAATCACAGAATCACAGAATCTTAGTGGTTGGAAGGGACCTTTGAGATCATCAAGTCCAACCACATGAAAAAAAAAACAAAAAAAAACAAACAAACAAACAAAAAAACCCCGAAAAACCAAAAACACAACAACAAAAAAAAACCCAAACAAACAAAACCAAAAAAGCCACCCACCAACTAAACCCCACACCCACAACCCCACGCACAACACCCCACCACAAACCAATAATCTTGGCCACTAGAGCACGCCCTGAAGAGCCACGTCTATACGTTTCTTAAATACCTCCAGGGATGTTGACTCCACCACCTCCCTGGGCAGGCTGTTCCAGTGCCTGACCACTCTTTCAGTAAAGTAATTCTTCCTAATATCTAATCTAAACCTCCCCTGCCGCAGCTTCATACCATTTCCTCTGGTCCTGTCGTTA
>VXBJ01000540.1:421632-474010 GCA_013400055.1 Nycticryphes semicollaris
AAACAAACCAACCAACAAACCCAAACTGTACAAAAGCAATGATCTAAAGTGCATGCTTCCCACAAATGCTCTTTCTGTCAAGTTATAACAGATGCCTTCCCCATTTCACTCAACCTCGCAGCACAAACCGCACCCATAATTTAAATATGCCAGCTAAATGATTCTTTCTAACAGTGTTATTCACCCACATGAAACCCCAAAGTATAACAGATGCAAAGCTTATTTTTTTCTCAACTGTTTTCATCTTTTCTTAGGCTTTTACTTCTAAAAACATCCCCTCAAAGCAACATCTACTATGTATATTATAAAAATGTCAAGATGGAGCTTACAGGTCAGAAAGGCAGGTTAGATCCATAATGACACGATCTAAAAGAATTTTAAGCTTTCCTTTTCTAAAAAACTTTCTGCTTCAAGTTGCTGAGGTGATTCCTAATGTGAAACAAGTGTAACTGATGTGGTTATGTCTGTTAAGAGTCTGCAGATGGCCTGAAACAATGATTTAAATGTATGAACTTTAGTTGGAATGAACGGTCCTGCTTCAAGGCTTGTTTTCTAACCATCTGCATTCATCTCTGCATATAACTTGCACATGTAATTACAAATTTGTGAGCATAAATCAGATAATTGCATGTACAAATAACCAATTAGACTCAAAGCAGAATTAGGCCATATAATAGCACCTCCTCTTTTGAACATATATATAACATTACATACATAACATGAGTATCTTCGTTTAAGACATTTTTGTTTAACTCATTTAGAAAAATAACACCTGATTTGTTTTCCAGTGGGACATACTGGGAAGAACCTGCCATTTTGAGATCCATTTAAAAAAAAAAAAAGAACAGAAATACAAGAAGAAAAAACACCTACATATGAAGCAAGCCCACCATTGCTCAAGGGGTCATAGAGCTGGTGTTCATTACCACCTGTATTAAATTAAAGATAGATAAACATTTTAATGCTGATTTAAGCTCACGTAAGAAAGAAAAAAAAATATATTGTACTATACAAGGTAAGTATTTTGCAAAAATACTCCGGTTCTCATGGCAATTTGTTAATTAATATGCTATTCTTATTCATAACAGTTGATAATGGGGTTCTATGATATAAGTGTATCCACTGTAATATCTGAATGCATTCATCACTTAATTGGCCACAATTCTTCTCATGAAATGCTGAAACAAGTGAACTGTCACCTTTTTAATGAAGCTGCCTATATCTTAAACCCTTTGCCCTTTAAAAAACTATTTATACTCAAAATGAAAAATTTTATTCTAGCCTCTGCCAGAGACTGTGGTTAATGTTCACTGCCCTTTATTCACCTTATTTTTAATTCTGAAAACCCACACTCATTAACCGTACACTTTCAAAGAATTGCTGGAACCACCTAAATAAAAGCTCAAAAGTGACTTTTATTGTACATTTGAGAGTAACAGTAATGATATGAAACACTGAGAAGACTCGCCATTAGTCTGTATAGCTGCAACTCCACAGCTGATGAAACACAGATAGATGGTATCCATTAAAATCAAGAATTTAAAACTTTAAATAAGGTGGTTTGTATTTGCATATATGTATAAATACAAATCTATGAGTGAATCAACTATATGAGCAGTGAACATTAAAGTGGCAGGTTTCTTTGAACAGATGATATCTAGGGCCAGACTGAGATATTTATGTTGAGTATCACTGTCCAAGTAAGACTGGTAAAAAGAGACTATTCTGACAGAGTGCACTTCTATCTAATATCACCCGAAAGCAAGTCCTAAACTAAAAGCTAATGAGTAAGTACATCATTAGTTTCATGCCTGACATTCAGACTTCAAATTCTTTGGGACAGAAACCAGCAATTAGTACAGCAGTGAGTTTGTGCAACACCCAGCACAATGCTCATCATTTAAACTCCATGTGGACCAAGAGAGAGCTGGTTACCTTTCTAGGTACCCTTTAATTAGTCAATCCTTGATTGTATCCTAGTTGTAATTTACTTCCAAAACACAGCAAAACACAAATTACAAACAAATTATGGTATATTCCAGGAAAAATTCTTCATCTGTGTACCCATGCCCCCAAAATCTCGTCTCTGTAAAATTGAGATCCCAGGTGTGTTAAAGGGTTCCAACCTTGTAAGTTGAGATGTAGCCTTGCTTGGCCTTTATATTCTATTATGGAATATCGTGAAATAAATTTGCATTTTATTTTCCTTGTGCAAGGCAAGGAACAGAAACAATCACCCAAATTCAACCCTCCCTTTTCTTTGCATAGCAACACCTACAACCATATGAAAAGTAGCACAATATCCCCTCCTGAGCAGTAGTAGTACCATAGTAATTTGGACGATACAGAATACCAATCCAAGACTCCTAAGTCCTAAAAAAAATTAAATTAAAAAAAAAATAGACTGTACTATACATTCAAATGGAATTACTGAAGTGATCCAACCAAAGACACTTTTATTCCTTATCTTTTCAAAAACTTAAACGTCATTCATGCACTGCTATCAAGGTGGTATTGTAAAATGTAACACCGTAACCCTTTAGTAAGTGTTTTTATATATGTTATTCACAGATCTGAAATACAGCCAGTGCTCAAAGCTGTCCCATAACTATCTTATGTAAAGTTTGCCCTATCTGAAATAACAGTCTGCGACTAATGTGTTATCCTACGGAAACACTGAAAAGTTAATCAGTCGTTTCTGTTCAGTAGCACAAGCAGTATGCTTTGAGATAACAGAGCTGACAAATATATCTACTTCTGGTAAGATTTTATTATTATTTATATTTCCTTGTAATTCTGGTAATTCCATTTGGATGAAGCTTCATACAATAAATATAGGTGCATAGGAAGATATCAAAGGATTTTTTTACAGAAAGACAAAAAACAATTAGAGAGAAGTCCATTTTTATATGTAACTTAACATGCCTAACCATGGCTCTGCTCTGTATTTATTCTGACTGCAAAACTTACACTTGCTTTACTTCCTTTGCCTCACATCTCCAAAGCACATTATGAGAGAAAGATACTAGACTTTGAAATTGATTTAAATTACTGCTGCAATAGGTCCGAAATGATCTAAGTGTATGTCTCAGAAACATCTCACATTAGCCAAAATAAAGAACCTCAAAATAAACCCCAAATTCGTTGTGCAATTTGAATGGCTGTAAATGCATTCTCATTACGAATTCTAAGTTCAATTCAATTCATCTTTCCTTCTATGAACTTTATATCTTCAGCAATGTGGGATATGTATGACAGAATTTCATATAAGAGGATTTCTTTTAGAAGCACAACTACCAGGATGGTCAAAATGGCACCATAGACTTGCAGCATGCTCTCCTGGGGTATACTACAGATGGGCAGTATATACATCCATAGGATGTTCAACTGGCACACTCTGCATGGAACATCTCCATATGTAACACATACACAGAACTATTTTTTGGCTCTGTCCGTATAGGTCATAGCACAAGAAACTCAAATCCTGACTGAGCATTAATATGATAATGAAGTACAAATTAATCATAATAATTACGTACATATTTTCTTTCCAGGCAAATTGTTAGGCAAGACTTAAAGCAGATGTCAATTTACAATTATATTTTGACTCTTTGTATTTTCTACTTTTCTGAAAGCTTTAGCTTCAAAATTTGAGTACCTCAGTTTCTGTTCTGTTTTCTTACCAATAAATATGTACTTTGCTATCATTCTGTCTTGCTCACATGCCGAAAAGGCTCTGAAAATGTTATGCCATGTACAATAACTTAGAAATGGAAATCACGCAAAAAAATATCACCCAAAATCCTCAAATAAACTAATCTAAAAGGTTTGGGGTTTTTTTTCCCATTCGATTTTGTTTTGGCTGATAATCTCAGAATTTTAGATGTTGCAAACACTGGTCAAAATGTCATGTGTGGTTTGGGCTGGGTCAAACTAAGAGGGACATTTTCACCAATGCTCTTTGCCCCAAGATATTGTCTGTTTGAGACTGTATTAGCTTTTACAGTTTCAAGCTTCACTCCAGTACTATAGGTGATACCAAAGAAACACTTACTCAACCAAACAATATGCTTTCCATGTTGAGGATCAATACTTCTGTCAAAACTGGGCAGGTTTCTGCAGTAACGGATAAAGTTCTTAGAAACAGCAAGCTACCCCTTTAATGAACAGGAATGAAATTAGACATTACCCTATCCAGAAACACGTTTGGTTGCACTCTTGCCTGAATGTCAGAGTGACGTCTTCAAGACTTTCTTGACTTGGATATCAGATATAATCTGTTCTAACAGGACTGAATAAAGTGGCAGAGTAAAATATGTTTGTAAGGATGCTTTTGCATTATAGTGTCTTTTAAGAGATAAAAGTTCTATGGTTTTTAAGCAGTATCTTCCAAGCATAGAGGCTCAGATACACAAAAAGAGTCTGGCAAGCAGAACATTAAAGCAGTCAGTGGTTCCAATTGATCCATTTATTCAATGACTTAAGGAAAAAATAATGACAAGACATGCCTTGGACTCTTGGGCACAGGAGATTTAGCCCTTGCAAGAGCTTTCTTTCACACCCACTAACTCTTTATGTGAGATGTGTGTGTGTACATATATATGAGCTGTATGGATATATAGACCATATAGTGTAGCACACTCTCCACACACAGGAGTCTCTAGGCTAATATTCCCAAGACAGTAGCTGTTGTGCTCCCAAAAATGCCTTAAAGGAGGAATTAATCTAAACTTCATCATTTTTAGTAAGTACTGATTGCCATCATCTCTCCCACTGGGTTGTGAGACTGTGCACCACCCAAGTGAGCTAGAGAAATGTGTAATATGTAAACGGGGCAAATCTAGCTTTTGTGACTCTTTCACCAAGTACTAAATGGTGAGAGATGAGTATCTCCAGTCTACCCCATCATGACAGAACCGTGATCTGTAAGGTTGATCATTAGACTATCTATGTACACAACACACATACACATATATGTGTGTGTGCATCTGTCTGTGAAGTACTCAGATACAGAGACTACCATCCCTGCAGGTGATTAGCAGGCCATAGCAACATTAACACAATCATTTAAGAAAGAAAATGAGCACCATGGCCAACTGAAAAAACAGATGGCATTTGCTAATGCATATCAAACGTAGAAGTGTAGTCACGGGTAAACAAAGGGTAATAGTGTTTACTCATTTGCACCTTACAAAATTTCCCAACTCTCACATATGCCAAACAAAAACCAAGTATTCTACTTTTTTTTTTTTCCTTTCCACAATCTTGTTGTTAAGACTCAAACATCAATTCAGTCAATAGCAACTGTATGGTGAGATGACTCTTTTCAATGACCACAGACCTCTGCAAACCTCTTTGGGTAGACAGATTCTGAGAGCACGTCTTGCACCACTGTCTTGGAAGATTAATGACACATACTAAGTCAACAATATTATCTGCATGTTCCCCAAAGATCTTAAATTAAAGTACACATTCATCCCAGTCCAGCTTAGCATATGTGAAATTTGCTTTTCTTAATGAGATCACATTTAATAATAATAGAGGCAGGCAACCCTGGAAAGTAACAAATATACACTCACTCCTGTAAGCTAGTTTCTGTAACTAACATTGTCTTGAATGCCATTATCGCTTTGACTTGTGTAACAGTCAGATCTACAAATAGCTTCACTTATCTAAGAAGTGGCTTATGGGAATTATACATAAAGGCCTTTATAAATAAAAACATATTGTTGAAGATTATGCTGTGTCACAACCTTCAGAGTTCAGTCAAATTTCATGCAACTCTTTCCATTAAGAGAATGTTTGTGCAACCTTCTGCTTTACAGAATTTCTTCATACTGGTACAGACAGCAAATTTTATTCTATATTACACCCAGTACATGATTTACCTCTTTGAATGAAGTATTCATTGTTATTAAATTAGCTTTCTTCAACAGTTCACATGTAAAACATGCTAATGCTGTGAAAACTCCTTTATCATTTCTTTCTTTCTTCTTACATATATAGCTAATGCATTCATCTTAAGATTTAAACCCTTTCGTAATTTAAACCCTTTCACAAGTGGTTTACAACCTCGCTGTAAATGTTAAACACATATGATGACATTTAAGATCACACGTTTTCATGAAAATGTTTCTTGATTTTATAACCACAATAAAAAGAAAACGCTTCAATGGACAGGTTATATTTTAAAGAATAAGCAAACATACTTATTTCAACAGGCTTACTGTGAGTTAATTAAAGTGAAAAATATGCAAACAAAAGTCAGTATTATAACAGCCGGTATCAAGTTTTAATTTTTCTATTGACCTAGTAACAAATTCAAATGCTAACAGTTTGGGAGATCAAATTAAATGAATACAAACATTTTGTTTAATGACATCAACAGTCAATGCAGAACATCTGTGTTTTACTTTAAAACTGATCAGAAAATATTCTTTTGTTTATATTACAGATAATCAGGAGGTTTATATTTCTGTGTTCAATTTAAGAGGAAAAAAAGATCATACTACCTTCAGGGCCCAAGGAAGCAATATGTTACAAATGCAGGATTTCTCCTTTTTTTTCTGTTTTGTAACCATGGTAAAACAATAGAAATGAACTTTCCCTGAACCTTTCTCCTTTAATGGCCTGGGTCCATGTTGACCCAGCAAAGCAAGCTGGAACCTGATACTATCAAACTGACTGCTGCTAAAGCAATCAGATTCAGCAGAAACTATACACAGTGCATTATAATACTAATTTCAGCATCCCACAAAGCCAGTGCAAAGGCAAGCAATTAAAGTATTATATTCTATTGTTTAAAAGTGAGATTAATTCAATAGCTTAAATACACCCAAAAAATTGAACTAAATGGCAGACTGTACAACTATATTGTTATTCTTTTATAATTATAATACTATACCAAAGTGAAATTGCAGATAAGGTTCTCCCTTCCCCTCTCCCTTGAAAAAAAAGCACTACTGGATGAATTATTAGTAAACAGATTATTTGAGCCATTACAGGTTCATATGATCCCGCATTTGAATGAGGCATGTAATTAAATTATCAGGACTTTGTTCTAAATGCTTGAAAGAAGGAGAGCATGATAACCACATTTTTAAAAGGTAGAATAACAGAAGAAACTTTTTTTTTTTTCTTATAGAAGACTACAGGCAACTAATGTATGAAGGCATAATTGATTAATTCCACTAATTAAGATATTTGTTATTCCTGCAATAGTAGCTTGATAAATAATGTATTAGATGTGGCACCATTTCCCATCAGTTCTGAAAAGACTGTGATGATGCTTCAAATTTATACTGTTATTTTTTGGAAGTTGAATAGCTCATTTCTAGGCTTAAGTGTCCAGGCAAAAAGCAAGTAAAATATATTTTGAAGTTATGAAGAATTCAATCTTTAAATAGTAAATATTTCATTACAACATATTCTAGTCATTTCACAAACTTTTTCATTTACAGGCATTGACTTTAAAAAAAAAAAAAAAAGTTTTAAGGGGGAATATTAACTTAAACTAGCCCAAATTTTCCAGAAGTCATTATTCATTCAAAGTTAGTCATTTATGGTATTCCTCTGGAGACCGAGATACTCCATCCAAGACCTATTCATTCCCTTCTCTTTTAATTCATCTATGTTAAGATAACATAAATCACTTTTGGGATGTGTTTGTGGCTACAGTGGTTATTCAGAGACCCTAGTTGCCTAACTATTAGGCAGCTACAGTTCTCACCTTTAACTACTACCAGCTATTACAGAGAGAGAAGTAGTCACTAACTTGGATACAGTAGTCTAAAGTATAGACTACTTATCCAGAATGCGAAATAAATAAAGAGACAGAAAGGCTTCCTCAATTCAAGCAGAAGGATACAACTCTACTTTCTTAAAAAGAAAACTAATCATCATTCTGTTGGTAGGTCAGGATAATAATATTGAGACTGAAGAAGAGACTGAGAGATCTACTAAAGTACAAAGAAAAAAAATAATATAACATTACTAAGATCACACGGTATAAATCTAACATTAGTAAAACTACTCATCTGGGAGGAGGATGTGTGGCTGTACTCTACATATTTTGCTTAATTTACATTAAAACATTATTTAAGCACAGATTAGCACTCAGCTTTTTCACGTTATAGATGAATGGTGAAATTAATCCCATCTCATCATGGGGAATGTCACCTTATCGTCATGACACAGACTCACACTCATTTTTTTCTCTTGTCCAAGAAACCTTTCATTCTCTTCCATGCACCTAAATAGCTTCAACAGGGATGGAGAGTGTCCTATCCCAGAATAAGTACGGCCTATTTGTGGTCAGTCTTCTTGCTGACCAACTTCCTGCATCTTCTTAGACAGACAACATTACTGCTGCCCAGTGGGTCCCCCACATCCCACTTTGACCAGTAAGCTGTTGCAATGGGAGAGCAAAGGGTCTCCACCTCTACCTATTCACCGAAAGAGTTGTCAAGCATTGGAACATGTTGCCCAGGGAAATGGTTGAATCATCAACCCTGGAGGTACTTAGAAGACATGCTGCTTAGGGACTTGGTTTAGTGGTAGGCTTCGCAGTGCTACATTTATGATTGGACTCAATGATCTTAAGGGTCTTTTCTAATCTAAATTATTATATGATTCTCATATTTTTTCTTTTTCTGTAACCATGTTTTTAAAGAAGATGGTGACCACTCCACTTAAACTTGCAGACATTCAGTACAAATGCTCTGGTCATGTACCACATCCTTCACAACAATTAAGTATAGAAACTTAATTTTCTTCAGGTTACAATCAAGTTCAGTGTGTGACCACTCTGAGCAGAATTAAAATGCAAACTCTAGACCAAAACGGGGTTATATACGCTTAAACTTGTTCAAGAACAAGAACTTGTTAAAGCTTATGCTGGCTTGCAACGGCAGCAACAATCACATCACTGAAAACACTTAAGTCAAATTAGCCTTAAATTGCTGGGCTTCTATACTCTGCATGTGCATATGAATTTTCATCTAATAAAGTCACAATATACAGGGGCAATCCCGTATTGCACAAGCTACAACATAAACTGCCAACTTTGGTAGTTTATTACTGCAATGTAAATGTTAAATGTTAGCATATTGAGCATACATGCATTCCAGCAATATCTTCCTTTAGTTCCCTGTTTGTCTGGACATGTCAGACAGCAGTCCTTCAGAACAGCTTCTGGTCTACTGTATTCGGAAAACACCTAACACACTATGATGCTAACATAAATATGAATTATTATGTTATGAAAAACACAGATTTTTAAATAGAAAACGAAGATGCTCTGTGGGGGAGGAAGGAGTGAGAAGTAATGCTTTGTGAAACACAACCAGTGACTACTAGGGTTGGAAAATGCCTGTTTCATTGCAGTTTCCCAACCCTCATCTATAATAACTCTCTTCCTCCCAGCATGGTTTAGTACTTTTCTCTAGCTGCCTTTTCTCCGCCCCTCCTCCCCCGTTTTTTTTCAGAAATTCTATATTGGTTTAACTGATTTTTTGACCATCGATTTCTACTTCCAGCTAGCCAAACTGAACTTATCCCACCTGATATGCCTCTTCTGAGTTTATCGCTTCTTTGGAAAACTGTACTGTGTGGCAGGTAAGCCAGTTCCACGAGGTGGAAGCAGTGAGCAGAGAGAAGAGGAAAACTGAAATGCTTCCCTTGGAAGCACAAGCTCAGGACCATGAAAGAGCCTCTGTGTTGTAGCATGGAGCAAAGGTTGCACAGGACGTTATTAGAATCTCCACTGACTGGATTTGGCATGAAAGAGGACTTTCTTGATACCCTTCCAGCATCGTTACTTTGCCACTGTTGACAACAATGGTCATGAGCCCTTTTCTTCATAATCAAAGGAAAGGCTCCCTTTGATTTTCGTGGGAATTGTATCATACCCATGATAGTTCACAGAAGATACAGTCAACACATCTCCACAAAAAGTGCTTCTAACTTGCAAGACGTTGGTCAATGTCTGTACTACTTAAAAGAAAGTAGAGAAAGTAGAACTAAGCAGCTTATAATATTTTCTCTTCCCGTGCTAGAAGAAAAAGGTGCAAATTTCATGGTATTGAAAAAACAGGAGCTTCATATAAACAGAAGTGGGAGAGATAATAGCAGAGTGAAAAACAGGTTTCCAAGTACAATAAAAAAGGAAAGACCAACACTCATGCAGAGGAAAAGATGAAGATCCAGAAGAGAAACAGAAAATTTCTTGGCAATGATACTCCTCAGTCCTGTAAAACGACAGAACTCGTGGAGTATCAACAACTATATATTTAATCTCTTAAAGGTGGGTTATTCTGCCTGTACAGCATGCTGCACAGCCTTGTCCACTTCCAAAAGCTGAAGGGGCTGCTCGCTGTATTACTTTTTCCCAAGCGTGGATCAAACCCTCCTGACAAACTTGGAGAAAGACAGATATCCCTGTGTATCCTCGCTTTGCAAAATATCAGTGAATCGGTAGATATATGCGTGTGAAATATTTGTTTTTATTATAATATTGTTTGCAACTAAATAAAATTACATCCCAAAATACAGACTTGCCCACTGTGAAGAATTTATAAAAAAAATAGTAATAATGTAAAAAAATAAAAATAAAATGGGAAAAAATGGGAAAAAAATAAACCATTACTGGAACATGTTATGTACAGATTTTACTACCACTTTCTTATACTTGGTGTTTATATTCAGAAGTAACTATCTGAATATTAAAATAATTTTAATTAGTTTCAATAAACCAAATTGAATAATACATAGTGGTCTGTGAACTACAAATACCCTTTACCATAGAGGTAGATCTATATTTAGGTCAAAACCAAGAAAGTTTTTATGCATCATAGTATATTGTAAAGAACAGGAAATAGGAAAATATGAAAAATAGGGGTAATATATGGAAACAATTATTACTGCAGATACTTCATAGAAACAAACAACTTATCCTAGTTTAACCAAATTACCATATAAAAATAAAATGTGGTTTAAATCTATTATATGTGAGCATGAAGATATGATTGCTAGAAAAAATACTAACAGCAGAAAATACTAATTGAATCAAATAGAATTTTTACTCACAGAAAACTTCTCTTTATAGTTGAAGAAATCTGTAACTATATTGTCAATCAAGTAACCTAAAATATTAAGTCGTCATTGCCCTTTTAAATCCTTTCAACTAGAATTCCCTAATTGTTCCCTCACTTTATCTCACTGTACCAGTAAGTAAATAAATTAACAAAATAGCTTTTATCGCACAGAATAACCTTTTAACTGAAGGATTATCTCTGGTTTATTTTTCATTTCTTTCTCTGCAGATAGCAGTTCATGCCTCATTGATTAGTTTGCTGAGGTGGTGACCAGAAATGAAAACAAGGTCTCTCAGATATTGCCAAGACCTGTAAATATCAAAAAAAAAAAAAAAAAAATGCACCAAAGCTAATACATGTTATGCTTCCAGAATTCAGTTTCTAAGACACTGAGAGTCAATGGTCAGAAGAGGTTCATTTATTCCAATCAGCCGGTGCCAAGATGCAATTCCACTAAACAATTCTAAAATGTCAGCTGTGTGGTTTGGTTTTGGTTTGCTTCTCATTTATTCGTTTACAGGATTTTCCTTTTTCTTTCTTTTTTTCTCACTAAGTTTCCCTTTTAAACTGTGCCAGTACCAATGATAAGACATGTTACAGAGGAGTGGATCAGTACTGTTCCAAACCAGGATTCTACATGTCTTTCTAGAAGAAATTATCTCAAAACCCTGAATTCCCATTTGGAAATTCAAGAATATTGTCTACAGTAAAGAGTTAATTTGGCTTTATTTAGGTTTTTTGTGTTTTCAACTTGGAGTTTTAGAAGAAAATTTTAGTTTTCATGGAAGTAGCCAGATAAAGAGTCAAAGTCCTCTATTCCCATATTTGGTAAATCTCATTACCTAATTAAAGGGACCATGATTTCAAGTGCAATGGAAATTCAGCTGCTCTGTTTAGACTCCAGCCTCTTTATCAAGTCTACCTTTATCACCAACCGGGATGACATTTTCTATGATGTGAAAAACTGAATTTATCAACATAGTTCCCTTTAGATTTACAAATAAAATAAAATAAAATAAAATAAAATAACATAAAATAAAATAACATAAAATAAAATAAAATAAAATAAAATAAAATAAAATAAAATAAAATAAAATAAAATAAATACTACGTTACCAGTGTTACGGGCTCTCGGGCATAAATACTAAAGCAACACACAAATACTAAACATGTATTAGAAGGATCAAGATCTCAGAGAAGCGATACTGTGAAACATGCAAATGCTGATACGTTTCAAAGAGTGTTGAACCACCTATGTAAACAGTCACATAGTTCTCCTGCCATTTGATGCAATTTTACGACTGGCCTCTGCAGCAGAAGAGATAAGAATTACATGAGGTGGATCATACAGTCAGTTCTTAAACGCGAAAATTTCACTGGCGCACTGACGTACCGTCTTGGATAGAGATGGTAAATTTTTGAAGATGCAGTCTCACAGTCCTCTCTTTTTCAGTTGCCATACAAATATGAAAAATTAATCGCAATTAATATTAGCATGCTCTGAAAGTTTTAACTTAACTCCATGAAAACAAAGATAATGCAATGCTAATTTTTTCAGACCTCTGTTACCTCAACCTTGCTGTATTTATAAACAGATTAAAAGATAATAATTTGCATACAAGCTGTACATGGACTTCTCCAGCATTTGAACAACTGATTTCAGACAAGCGCTATATGCAGAACAACATTTCAGGTAAAAGAATCTGTCACAATGGCACATAACATAATTCATTCACTTTCAGCATTGGCACAACATGACAAATCAAAAATAGCAGGAAAGCAATTTTTTAATGTCCTTGAAGTAGGCATCAAGCATTTGTTGTGTTTTAACGTTAATTAAGCTCAATCTGATAACGTGTTTTAATTACACAACACAGACTACTGTTCATATGAAGTATCCTCCTGGTAAAAATGAAGGCCTTCATTCAAGAAATTGCTTAATCATGTGCATAAATTCCTTTAAATTTAGGAGACAGAAAATCTCTTTGATTAAAAATAAAATGTCCAGGTTCTACCAGTGATTTAAGAGGTCACTTTCACTACTCAGCTGAAAAGACGAATCCCAGACCAAGACTATGTTCCATGAAACCACCCTCCCCTTATTTCTATTCAAAATAAAAACACAGTAACTGAAAGAATCAGATTACCACACCTCATGCGATTTAGCAGGTACTGATGAGCTGACAATAAACAAAACATTCACATGTGCATTCATCCATCCATACGTAACAGTGAACTACTACTATTAGAAGATAATGATGCAAAGTTCACAATGGTATGCCATGGCAATTGTGCTTTTTCTCTCAAATTTAGGTTTTTTAAAATAAATAAAAGTTGAAAAAAAAAACCTATCCAAAGAGGTTAAGAAGTAGCACAGATTATCACTAATTTTAAGATTCTATGACTCTCTTTTCCACCTCAGTAGTACTGAGCAGTTACAGTTCTAGCCTCAGACATAAGGGAAAAATTTATTTAATTAAGACTAGTTAGTAAATCCCAAATACAAAACACCAGAAAGACACTGTTAAAAGCATACAGGACTGGATTTCCTATATTTTTTGCTAAACAAGCATAAATAAATGTTGTTTGACTACAAATATTCTGAAATAATATTTAACATATGGTAAAATACTATGGGTGTTCACCCACTCTCTTTGTGCTTTTGTCTATTACATTTTCCTGTTAATTAGAATTTTCTTAGTTGTTTTCATTGACTCTATTTCTATGTGAAATTAAATCAATGCATGACAAAATATTAAAGTTTCTGATGTTTATTCCATGACTCCAACATGTTGATGTAAAATGGTATTGCATAATCAAGACAACAGTCTCTAGATTCTATAGGATTCCAGATTATTATAGATTTCCATTTATTTCCTTCTTTAAAATACCAGAATACTGTAGTCAGAACATGTTCACAGAAAACACGTAACTAGAGAAACACTTTTATTTCTATCGTATTAAATGAAGTAATAATTTTCACATCATCCATCTGCTCAAAACTTAATATCAGAGAGATGTTAACATAGAAATGTCCATAAAAGCTCTCAGAACTGATAAAACAGGAAATAAATTTCTCAACTATTTTTAATTTTTAGACAACGCTTTCATCTGCCTTTCAATCCATCAAATCTAAATAGAGTTACATTTTAAAGAAATAGAAACAGTATTAATTTTGAATCCTTAGAATACTGCATTGTTTAAGTTTTGCATGTTATGAACTAGATAGTGTCTCTATTTTAATGAATTATGAGCCCTTTGCCTGTTAAGTTGTCCTTGATCTAAAGATTATGCTCCCGCTAAAGGTACATTATACAAATGTCTATATTCAGTCATCTTTTGTCAATGCTTTACTATCCATTTAAAAGATCAAGATCAACATAAAGGTAATAAAATGATACATAATAGCAGACAGTTATGTTCTCTGTACTTTACTTATCAGTTCTAACTAAGATGTCTTTATCAAAAGGTTCATTTTCATGCAGTAGTGAGTTTATATCAATCAGTTATCCCTTACACCTGTCAGAACGTTCCTACACCCAGATAAATGTGACTGTTATCAGATACTGGTAGAAGGATAATGTAAAACTGCTTTATGAAAACTATTCTTTATTACTGCTCCACAGATGTTTCCTGTTATAAATATCCTACATTGTAACAAACAATACTAATGGCATTATGTGAATAAAGAACCAAAGAAGAAAAGTCACCTCAAGATACAGCCCTTCAATGCCAGAAGCAAATTTATCATTACCCTGTCAGCATTTTGCAGTATATATAGAAAGCACCACATATGCAAAGCACCAAATGCATTCTTCATACATTTTTCAAAACAATAAAGAAAATTCACCAAAAAAAAATGTTCCGTTATCTTGGTCAAATCGATTAAGTGGGCCTGAGCGAGCTGTATTATACCAATAATTCTAAAGCAAAGCTCCCCATTAACCAAAGGGGTCCCTACTTAAAAACTGAGGGCACAATATCTTCTGATGCATTTACATTAGACAGCTTTTTTCAATGCTTCAGTCATAATAAATCTGCACCTAACCTAAAAGATATTTAATAGATATTTTCTTCTGCTTACGTGAAAATTTAAGAAATGAATATGGATGGAGATAAACTGAAGCAGCCATCATCCAAAAATACAAATTGAGTATCAGAAGCAAATGCTAAAAACTAACACATCTTTAGCCCAATGAAGCCTCAGCACTATAGAATTACAAAAGCAAATTTATATTATTTGTTCTACTCATTCTAGTAATAAAAGTGGTTTTCCAAAACTCCAAAATCAAGCTCGCTCATCACAGAGTAACAATTTGTATTCAAAATTTTATACAAAACTTGGTTGACCACACTCTGTCCCATGGATACAAAATATAAAAAATGAGTCTCTCTACTGTTTCATATTTCCATAGCTGGTTGTGAAGCAATGACTGCAAAAGAATAGTGCATAAACCTCATATCAAACTCTTAATGAGTTAATTAACACAGCAGTAGGTTCAAGGAAGCTTCTGACCCAATATTAGGGCAAGAGAAATTTAGAAAATACTTAAGTAAACATGAGTTAGAAATAGAAGAGCTAAGCAGTACTACATTTTAATTCCATATTCAAGTGCTCTGGATATAGATTTTTCTTAATCTCTTTTTTCAATTATCATTTCGTCTGCTTTGAAACAACAGTTGCAAGAAGACTGAAATATTTTTTCTGTCCCTGCAACTTCATTTGTAGGTATCTGTGAATAGCTCTTCTAAGGCTATGTTTCATAACATTTTCTAAGTGAATCATAGCAGGTATCCCTATATTGCCTACAGCAGCAGCAGCAGCGTGGTGGGAAAAAATTTCTGTCTTTTGCCAATGGCAGTTGCATAGCAGCTTCCAGCCTCTGCACATCAGTCTGCTCTACAATAAAGTATAAATCTTCCATTTAAAGCAAGTCCCAAAACAAAATCGTTATACCGTACCAACTAGCGACATCCACAATGGGTAATAAAAGCCACCATGACATTGCAAGACAACAGTTACCTTAGCAATGTCAGTAATATATTCTGATTTTTAATAATTACTTTCCATTTAGATGGCCATTGGACAAGCAGGCAAGCCATGATGTTGTGAAATTGAAAGTATACCAAAACCGGGTAGCAAAGGGGCTGGGACTTTTATAGCTTTTGATCTTTACATTCCCTCTGCTTTGTTTGAAAGAGGTCAAGAACTTTTTTCTTCTCAGATATGTACTAATATCTCTGGGATCTGCCAACTATTCCCATGACTCATACCTTTCAGAGCTGTTGCCAAGCCTACCTGGCGCCAACCAAGTCCTATACGATGTAGGCAAGTCAAGAGCCGTTAAAAACACCAAATTGCATGTATAATTACTATATTTTCATTTCTCAACAAATGCTTCAAATATTCTGACCTAACATTTCTGCATATATGTCATTCGTCTGTGTTACTAAAAAAAAGCTACATATAAAACTTCACAAAACCTTTCATTCTACGCAGCAACCGACCATACTTTCAGGATGCCCATTTAGCAAGCACCTGAAATTGCTACCAATGCAGTACGTTGAAAAGGAGAATTTTTATAGCAATTTCACAAGACCAAGAGCTTTGGGTTTGCTATTTAGATCCACTTCTGCAGTATGCATTTTATTTATTTGTGATTAACATAATTACAGCTTATTTATATTGTTTTAAACAGCCAAAGAAAAAATCAGGATCACGAGCTGGTGGGGTTTTTGAGCTGGTGGGGTTTTTGATACATGTTTGGACTCTTCTTGGTCTGATTACATTTTGCACCAACTCATGGAATGTTCTACATACCAATGTGGTCTAGAAATTCTGTTTTTACCAATGTGAGTATTGGCACTGAGTAAATAGTTGGAAGGCTGTAACGATAGCATAGATAGGATACGTCTGTAATAAGTTAGCTTCTTAATTACCAAAGCTTTGCACAGAGGCTAGCTTTTACCTCATCTTCATCAGACACATGCTTCTGGAGCTTGGAGAGGACTGAAAGGCTCATAAAAAGTAATGTAACTTGGTATGTATGCGTTTGGGATGTGGTGACTAGATACATTAACCATAATTAGGTTTATTCAGGTTCCTTCAATGTCTCCAACATTGCTTGGGACTCAGTTTTGACATTAATAGTAATATAACGGTGGCTTTTACAATACAACCACCAGTTGAAAATACTAACTTGGTTTAAATAACAAACTAATATAATACTAAGTAGACAATGGCACTGGGAATATATTCAAACACCACAGCACAGCTAACTAAGAGAATGAAAGCCATAAGACTAATATCAGTGCATCTTTACCAAAGCCAAAGGCAACAAGTCAACCAACATTATTTTATAAATGATGCATGCAAAGCAATTTATCCACTGAAATGTGTACTGGTAGCACAAATCAAGTATCGCTAAAGTCACCTGCTTTGTTTTCCCTAAAATTCACACATATGTAAAGATATGGGACACCATAATCTATCTCTGAAAACTCACCATCACTGCAAAGATTTATCCAAGATTGTTGTAATGCCTTCCAAAATTGTTAGAATACCTTCACACTTCTTTTAATTTCAGGGTTCTTCTCCAATTTCCATTAAGGGTCTCCTTTAATCGATCATCACTGCTAACAATTGTTCAGATAGATTTCAGTTAGGTGCTTAAAATGCAACTGCCATATTAATCCACCTTATCATGATTTTGCAAACATTATAAAAGCATCTCCCATGTCAGTTATGATCAGATTACTAGGTGGCTTATGACACTTTACCACAGACAGTATCACCTATAATAACTTTTCAAAATCCTTTACGTGCAATGCATATGTTGTAGTCTGTCAATATTCTTGTATGCAAGAATGTATTCATGTTTGCAATCCCATCAAGGAAAAACCAAATGCTAAATCAAACAATTCAGTAGCACGTAATTCTTTAGAGGTGAACTTACCAAGGCCTAGAGCAAAAGTAATCAATGAGATAATATACGCAAATCAAGAGATATGTTTCCAAACTCTTATGAGGACAGGCTTAGAGGGTTGGTGTTGTTCAGCCTGGAGAAGAGAAGGCTCCAGGGAGACGTTATTGAGGCCTTTCCATACTTAAAGAGGGCTTATAAGAAAGATGAGGACCAACTTTTTAGCAGGGCCTGTTGCAATAGGACCAAGTGATAACGGTTTTATTCTAAAAGAGGGAAGATTTAGACTAGATACAAAGAAGACATTTTTTATGATGGGAGCGGTGAAACACTGGAACAGGTTACCAGAGAGGTGGTAGTTGCCCCATCCCTGGAAACATTCAAGGTCAGGTTAGACAGGGCTATGAGCAACCTGATCTAGTTGAAGAGGCTTTTGCTAGATGACCTTTAAAGGTCCCTTCCAACTCAAACTATTCTATGACTCTATGAAATAATATATTACAGTATCATTGCTAAAAGCTGAGCACATTAAGAAATTGTAAAGTTCAACAAAACTAAATTAAGTTTTTGCTTGCTGTAACATTATTTGTTACACAAATGCTGAAACAAGACGGACTCACAAAGTGGCTAAAGGAGTACAGACTTTTGAACTCTACCCATTACAAAATACTACATTACACTTAAAACTTACCAAAACAAATTTTTTATCATAAAAATAGATAAGTAGAATAAAAAGTGAATCTGAACAGAAATTAGCAGTAAATACTGTGGTTATGGTGAAAAACAAATACAGCAGGTACAAGGCACGAGTCCTAACTCAGAATCACTAAACAATTTAGCTTGAAAGGGACCCCTGCCGGTCATTTTGTCCAACTCTTCTTCAGGAAAAAATAATCAAGAACAGACTACTCAGGGCCTTATCTAGGTGAGTTTTCACTATCTCCAAGGTTAGAGAACCCTCAACCACTCTGGGCAACCTGTTTCAATGTTTAATGACTCCCACTGTGACTTCATTTTTCCTTCTGTCTAGGCAGAATTTTCCTTGTAGCAACTTGAGACTTCGGTGCCTTGTCATTTTGCAGCACTCTCCTGAGAAAAGTCAGGGTCTGTCTTCATTGTATCCCTCTTTTAGGTAGCTGAAGACTTCAACAAAATCCTCCTTTTGCCTTCTGATCTTACCACTGAAGATCCCCAGCTGCCACTGCCTGTCCTCGCAGGCCATGCACTCCAGCCCCCCACCACCTTGGTGGCATCCGGTGCAGTCACTCTACCTCATGCACATTTCTCTCCTACAGGGTAGCACAAAACTGGACTCAGTAGTCCAGATGCTGTTTTGCCAGTGCTGAAGAAGAGAGGAGGACAATTGGTATTCTTCACATGATGGCTAAATACTTGCTATGGTGGCCATCCTCACTATAAGAGCAATTTGGCTACTGACTTCAGCTAGTTCTAATGTTCTTTCGGTGGAATCAGTAAAACTGTCAACTAACAGTGATGGAGGCCTAATCCCTGCCTTAAAAAAAAATGCCATGGTTTTTTTTTTTTTGACTGGGAAAAGGATGGATTTTGAAAGAAAACATATCAGGAGGAGTGGGATGAAAGTTCTCTTTACAGTGCCAGTTCAGTCAGGTGGTAAATAGGCCCAGACATGTGATCAAGAGGCTGAGGGATTCAAGCAGTGTGGAGATCTTTCTGCTCCCTCCACAGCCAAGGACAGGCACAGCAGAATAATTCTGCTCCCGTAAGACTGGAAAAATGGGGATTTCAAACAAGGGTGGCAATTCTTCTTCCTCAGATCCAGTCGACTAAAAGCTAATCTGAGTCTAAAGTTACCTGTCTTTGTCTGTACCGGTAAATAAACCAGATCATTTTATTTCTCTGGTCAGGGCACCAAGTGGCAAACCATGGCTAAAATCACCTTCTTCCCAAAACTCACACAAGGTTAACAATTTGATGCTTGCATGAAATCCTGCCCTGGTGAGTTTAGCAGTGTATACGCAGCCATTTAAACTCCATTTGTGGAATGAATCTAGTCATGCGGAATTGGCACTGTGCTGAGGATGTCAATTCAAATTCATAAATGCTGAAAGCCAAATCGAGATCTGTAAAAACGTCCTTTTCAAGGAGATCTTATAATTACCTCTCACAATTACAGCAGATACAGTGGGCTTGATTCCTCTCACAACATGAAATTCACGCTTTGCAGAGTATCCATACATATTTCCACTTAAACAATTTATTTGTTATAAACTTTGTGCAGGTCTTCTTGAAAAAAGCTATGCATTGTAGGCAGTACAGCTAACGCAAACTGTAGCATACAGCTGAGCTGCGAATTACAGTTTGTTAAATATGATTACAGAGGTATTTTATCTTGTGGAACTCTATTTGGATCTCGTAATTGTAAATTCAAAGACCCTCCTTTTTCTTTCACCTTCATCCATCCTTTTTACTTTTAAGATAAATATGAGTGTTCACATTTAGCACAGAAAGAGCAAGTAAATAAAATCAGTATACAAGGAATAAAATATATGTGCCATAAATACATAGATCCTACCTACAGGCTTCAAAGTTCTTGTATGAATTTTTACAATTTCCTTAGGAAGAAATATAGGAAGATAGATAGACAGATAAAAGTATATGAAAATATACATATATATGTAGATAGAGATATAGATATAAACCTTCATACAGGAAGAAATTAAGAGTTTTCAGTGGCCGAGCTACCTTATTGCTTATTTCTCTAGGGATGTTACAAGTCTTTCTATTTTACATGCATTCACTACTGAAACTAATCTAAGTCTATGTTAACTAACTTAGTATAAAAGTTGGAACTTTCTTTCCATTTCTCTCTAACTATCACTTGCATTTCACAAATGGAAGTCACTAGCCATAATGGAGTCTCTGGGCAAATAACAGTAAGCATTCATTCAAAGCTCATTTGTAAAGTTCAGCCTAACTGACATTAAAAAAGTCTATACTGCAAACGCAAAGCCATATCTGAAATAGCTCATACAGGCTGTGTAAAGCTGACACCGATGAATTAAACATACTTCCTATAAAGATCCATGCTCATAGAAGAGAGATCATCTTTCCTCCCACCCCATTTGCTAGTTCATTAACTGATAAACTATCACCACACTTGGGGTCATATTACTGGGTCTCCTTATTTAAGTTCCTTATGGAGCTGAAGGGATTTATACACCTTTTTGTTGACACAGTCACCATTTGAAGTTTGTGAAAAGAAAAGCTCCATGCTTTCTCCTCATATTCCTCATCTCCAAGAATTTTAAGAGCTGCAACATGTATCATGGTAACCAAAGAACATCCATACTGGATGAAACCAAAGACCAGTCTACCAAAGTATCCTGTCTTTGATGGTGACCAGATTTCCTGAACCTTAAGCAGTGTTGTTTTATCATCTTTGATGGATTTTTCTTATACAAACTTTAATTATAATTTTCCGAACCTCTTATCAATTTTTGACATCTACAATGTCCTGGGGCAGTATACCTGGCAACTTCAGTATGAATTGTGTGAAGCAGTAACTCTTTTTTTTGACTCTTTTTTTTAACCTATTATCTGTTAGCTTCATTTCATTCTCTTATTAGAAGAATGCTCCCTTCTTATCTTCTTACTCCACTCCCAATTTTACAGACCTCTATGTTACCCTTTCTCCTTTGCTGTCTGTGTTCCTCAGATCCATCATCTTTATTCCAGCCAGAAAAGTTGTAACATTTAAATTTTAATGTGCTATTACTTCCCTTTGTTACTATATTGCTTATAAAGACATTGAATAACATAGGTGTTACCACAGACCACCATGAGACTTTGGTAATCTTTCTCAACTACCAAACAAAACAAATAAAAAATAGTTACTTTCCTGCATGTTAACCAGATATTTTCCAAATGACACAGGGCAGCGTAATTCCCTGCAAATGAAACTTGCTAAAAGCGTTTTGAGAATCCAGGAAAGTCTTTTGTTGCATATTCAGTAACACTTTTACAATTTCCATCTACAGTGTTGACTCTTCCCTGGTATATCACATTCATACAGTGCCCATCAGCATTATTCTTTCTTATTTGTGAAGTACAGATAGAGACTTCCTGATCTGAAGTTCTCTGAACACCCTCTAGGATCATTTTTAAACATTGTAGTTGCCACTGGTCCACCAACACCAATGCAGATTGAAACGGGAGCCTACATCTTTGCCGTAACTGTTCAGTTCTTTCATGCCTGACTTCCCTTTAAACCAGAATGCCACCAGACCCTTGGGATTCATCTTGTCAAATTGTCCTCAATCTTCTTTTATTGACACTCTTGCACTGCTTTGTATTTATGCTTCCAGCTATGTTGGAGCATCCAGAGGAACTAAGCACTGCTGCACTGTGGTGAAGTCCACTTCTCCCAGGGGTTCTCCACACCCGCCCACAGGTCTGTGTCGGAGGTGAGGGGATTTGTGGGACTCCTTTATACATACTTCTTAATCAGAGATGACTAATTCTTCCTTACCCTTCTCCACATCCTTGCCACTACTTCATCTAAAAGCAATAGCAAGATCACCCTAGCTGCCAATACTGGCAGCCAGAATGTGGACACAAGCTTTGAAGATCAGCATCCATGAGACAGTGAAGAGGAAGATTCTTGACTATTCAAAGTTGGAAGATGACTAACTGATAAACTACTGTAGTTGGAAGGAAAAATGGTAAGTTTCTGGATTTTCTGAAGTTACTGAATTTCGCAGGGAAGATTACAATTGTCAACTGAAAGAGTTAGGTTTTTGTTGAAAGAGACAACAATTTTCACAGTTGATAGCTGTAAATACCACCAAGTAAAAAAAGATCAGATCTTGACAATAAATGGAGGCCTTTGCCTTTGTTTATCAAAAGGCAAGAATCACATACAGGACATTAGAAAATTTCCCTGAAGGGTCTGGTGGTTTGCTTATGTAAGCACTACCAAGTAAGACAGAAAAACTTTATCAATGAAATTAGGCCGGGGAAGCACGTCTTGTACAACTTCAATGCCTGCATTTCTGAAGTTTGCTCAACTTTCTTTTCCAACTCGGGCAGACTCTAGCCACATTCTTGGTAGCATTACACCAATCTAAAACAGGTGTGAGAGGAACAGGATCATTCCACTTACTCCAAAGACAGCTGGGAATAACGGGCACTGTTGCAAAACACTTTTATCTTAGAATTCAGCTTGCTAAATGCTATTTACAACCTTCTGTGTTATTTATCATTTTATCTCATTATGTATTGTCTAGAGATGCAATTTTCAAAATGGGGTGGGAACACCTTATTTTAGTGGAATTAGATTTAGCATTTAAAACATTCATATAGCAAATCAAACTTTAATGAACTCTCCTGCAGATACTATTTATTTTTGGAAAAGTTTTAATAACTTTTCCTGTAATTAAAAATAGCATACAATATCAGAAGCCAGCAGCAATTAAAGGTAATCAAATTTGGGAAATTGTGTAGGAAGTACAAAAAAGATCTGTAGATATTTTGTTAAATGCTTATTATCAGTTGAAGTACTGTTTGCTTCACAAAACAGAACAATGCTTATCATTAAAACATAAGAACATTTCTACAAAGTTCTCTGCCTGATTTTCTTCTTTCATAAAATGCACTGCATGTGAAACAAGTCTTCAAAAAACACAAGGCCTAAAAAAACCTACTACTCAGGGTGCCTTTGAGGATATTTAATTAAAATCTAATCCTGCATTCATTAAGGCTCACATAAATTAAGCTGTCATTCATAAGATTTATGGATTCTCATTTGCATATTGCATACAATTCATCAATTACTCAAGTATGAAAGGAGCACATTTCCCTTGGAGCTGCATGCTACCCTGCCAACATTTGAAATGAGGGAAAGAGCAAGACTGTCAGGCATTCACACAAACTTTCTTCCAAATGTCTGCTCCTTGATTAATCTAATTTTCTAGCTATTCCTTACAAGATACAACAACAGCCCTTCTGCAAATTTCTATTATTTCTCCTGTCTTCATCATAAAATCTTCTTGTCTTTTAATAATACTTCATGTCTGACTGATTATTATTTGTTTGCTAATGATACGGCATGAATGTTTTCTTTATATAAATGCATAATGCACACATCGGGGTTAAAATAAAATGATTAGTATTTTCAGGTTTTGGCTTTTTTTGATTGTTTTAACATCACTAATTTGCTTAGCTGTGCTTAAAAAAACCTAGGCACATACCAAATTATAAATCTATCATTTAAAACAGCCATCAGTATTAAGTCAGAATATTTCTCTTAGAGTGTAATGGTAATGTGCACATAATTAAACCATTAGAATTTAACATTAAAATATAATTAAGAAGAGGCAACAAATGTTTAATGTGAAAAGTCAACTTATTCACAGCCACTGTAGTGCGTACCTTGAAAGTTGGAGGCAAAGTAGGGATACAGATAAATTTGGTTTTGTTGCACATAAAACGTGCTGTGTTAATTCAATTGTCTTCTCTGGGGAGTTAATCTTCATTTCAGTGGCACAACTAGGAAGTGGTAGTCTTTGCTTGCCCAGTCTCTGGATACCTTCCAACATGCATGTGATCAGGTGCTGAATTTAATGCATAACACTCATTCATGTCTGGGAGTTTCTAAATTAAAATATATGAATGTATCAGCACTGTCTGAAATTACTCTTAAAGCTTTCTCTATATTTATTGGCTCGTTTTACATTGTTAATTACCTAGTAAAAAAAAATCATAAAAATACCAAAAATAAAGTTGCCATTTTCTCCAATAAATGTTATGTTTAACAAATAAAAGGATGATAAGCCATGAAACAACAAAAATCCAACACAAAATATTTCTGAACTTCTAGGAAGTACATGTAACACTGTAGTGCTACTTCCCAGACCAAGTTAACACAATTATTTTTTTAATTTCAATATAAAAAGTATTGGGGCCTTTAAATATATGTAACATAAACCAAAGAATCTTGGAGCAGATGGTGAGCAAATTAGAAATAAATACTTCAAATATTAGTGATCTAAGGTTTTATTGTTCAAATGTGTTCAGCACCAAGTCTAGTTTAAAAGTCATATGCTGCCTCTTGCCACAGAGGGACTGTTGAACATTTGGACTGGATTACTGAGTGGCAAACAAATATTTTTTCTTTTCCCTCCTCCCCCAAATCTGTTTAAAAATGAAGAGAGATTTCATTCTAAACATAATTGCTAACATAATCCCATGCGAATAAAGTTAACTAACCCTGGAAAAATAAACAGATGACTAACTTTAATCAGAGAAATGAAGTCATCATTATGCTTGGTTTATAAAATAGATTTCCATTGTCAAAGATAACGTAACAAGAGGGATTTTTTGTTATTTTGGTTTGTTTATTTTCAGTTAGCTGCTCTACTGTAGACTGTTTAGGTCCATCCCTGAATTACTACCGCATTCATTGTCTGTCTTTTTAACTGTTGCATTCTCTGAGTTTCAAATTTCTCAGCATGAGCTGTCTGCTTAATTCTATCCAAGTAGTGTGTAATGAGAAAAGAATTTTCCCTGTCTACAATAATATAGCTTATTTTATTTCCTGAACCCAAACCACCTGTTCAGTTTTTCTATTTAAAGCTTTGTAAAGCAACAGACTACCTCAGTACATTTGTGCTGAAATGAAAGGCAGTTGGAACAATGCTGTGACTTCTTTAAACTCAATCCAATATAAAACATCACCTATGAAGCAGCTTTTTGGTTCCAGGGTCAGATGGGGTTCACGCCATAGAATTCTCAAGAGATGTTAAAAGTGACTGCCTTATTTATGTGAAATCTACTCAAAATATTTCTAAATTTAATTCTGCAAGGAATTTGGGGATAAACAGCAATAAATTACTATACAGTAATAAATGACTATAGAACCTCTTTTAGTTTGAAACCTCCAAATCTTTATAATTGTTAACATTAACTGTATTTACATTGTCTGATCTTGAAAGTCTAAATCTAGGACAAATCAACTTATTACAGTATCTTTATGACCAGTCTACTCCAAGCACCTAATTTGGTGATAAGAAATACCTCATCTTGGTGAGACACTGGAACAGGTTGCCCAAACAAGCTGTGAATGCCCCATCTCTGGGAGCATTCAAGGCCAGGCCGGATGGCGCTTTGAGCAACCTGGTCTAGCAGGAGGTGTCCCCGCTCAGGGCAGGGGGGTTGGAACTCAATGATCTTTAAGGTCCCTTCCAACTCTAACCATTCTATGATTCTATGATCTGAAAAGCTGCATTCTAAAATGACACAAAAGACAACCAAATATGTCCTGGACCAAACATGGGTCCAAACTTAATAGCGGACTTTGCCTACCACCATAAAATAGATCATCTTTCAAAATCTCTTTGAATTTTTACTTATTACATCATCACAGATTGAACGTGGTTTAAATTCAGTGGAATGAGGACAACGGAATAAAAAGAAAGTTGTTGAACTTCTCTCTTATACAGAGTACAAATCTAGAAAAGGAAAAATAAAAAATCCACAGGTCCATGTGGTTACAAAAATAGATCTGTAAATAGTAATTTTGCTTCATGTCTCTTCGGCCTACTTAAATGTTAAATTTATCCACCTCTCTTCTCTCCTACATATCTGTAAATACAAGGGAAGGAGGCTGGGATGGGTGTACATAGCATTAAGTATATGTTAAAGTGGAAATTACTCTTCTTTAACCACCCAGACAGAGCAACAAAGAAAAACCGATCATCTTTTCATGTTACACATTAGACGTACGATATGTAGGCACCTGAACTGCTAATGAAGTATAAAGCTTTCCCTTTCCCCATTCCCGTTAATTATTTTTCAATCTGCGTAGATATAACACTTTCTTCCTTCCTTTTCATGAGCTCATGAATGTCTGCAAGACAGAAGTTCTGGTCTGATAATACCTGCTGAAGCACAAAACTCCTCCCGTGGATGCCAGTCCTGTGCCAGTGAGATTTAAATGCTGGAGCTGGTTCAAACACCTATGAAATTTTCAGATAAAATCTTTATTAAAACAAGTTAGGATTGAAAGTGCATTTCATGGGAGTTCCTGTAACCTCACCAAAACATTATCATTTCCTTGCAAAAACTCTACAAGCTTTAAATAATTAAAAAGCTGGAATTTGAAAAACAAATTGGATTGCTTGGTTATCAATGCCACACACTGCTTTGCTATTTATTCTGTTACAATTTACACATAGTCCTTATCTAATCCTCAGATTTTCAAAAATATATATAAAACTAGAAACTTCTTCAGGGATTATGCAATCCTGCTTCCCCTTACACTGGTGCCATTAGGGTACATATGAAGTTACTCACAGAGTGACCATCTTGGCTAAAATTAAAAATACCAGTTGAATATGTCTCCATACAGTCACATGAACCTAAAATACCTAGAATTGTATCTCTTATTAGAACAGTCATTTCATCTGTACTTGTTAACTATTCTTCCATGCCATTATAGTCAGCTGCAAAAAGACATAATTTAAACCAACTCCAGCCTCCATTTTTTCCAGGTACTAGATTCTGAATGAAAACTACATTTATGGTGAAATAAAAAAATAAAAAAAAAAAATAAAAAAAAAAAACCAAATTAAATAATTTTAAAAATTTAAAAAAATAACATGGTCTTAAACTTTCTTGGTAGCTTAAAGAGCCTAAAACTGACCATATGCATCTTGCATGAGAATAATTATTGTCTTTGAATGTACTTTTAGGAAGTGCTAAATCATAGGCATCTCCACCTCAGCGACCTTCTCTTTTCTCTCTTCACTGGCAGTTTTGCCATCCTTACACTGCTGAAGCTTTAACTAAATGGAAATTAGACAGGAAATCACACTACATACTGACATTAATTCTTCATTACATATTACTAGTAAACAAAATTCACTCCCTATCACTTATTACTTATAAAATGATGGAGTTTCACTGAAAATGGTAGGGAGATTTCAAACAAGAAAGTAGACAGTTGTAATGAAAGATAATTTTTTAGTAGATAACTGAACTAAGCAATTTATAGTTTGTCGATATACATAAACAGGTGATTCTGAACATATTCTTTAGGTAAATGAGCTACTGGGGTAAAGAAAGTTTGCCAATATGTAATACAGCCTTTAGAAATGGTTATTTTTGCAAAGAATTACATAAAATTACCTTTTATTTGATTTTCAAAGAGTAATGTCATGCAACTACTACATAGCTACTCAGACATCAATGTTTCACAACTAAGTATTAACTGAATTATACTAAATCTTTTCGTAATAGATGGGATGAAGTATCAATTCATGCCACAGTTAGTAAAATCAGTATCCTTCCAAAAAAAACCTTCTTTATATTGATCCTTACTTTCCTGTCAAGTGTTATTTACACCCTAGACCTTATCTGCAGTGGCAGAGATACTAAGTTGTTTTAAATTGGAAATTAAATGAATGCTGCTGTATATCACTTTACAATGCATGGGCACATGGAGGTGCCATGTTTGTGCATTTATGCAATGTGATATGATAAGCACTCTCTGTGGCAGCATGTTATATGATTATCATTACTGCTTAAATAACAAGCTTTAAGCAGAGTGCCTGGAAATATCCAAAACAGTCTTGAAAAGACAAATGACCTCCTTCTCTGTCTCCCTAAAACCACAGCAGTTAAACAGATTGTGGAAAAAACTTTGGTACCGATGACTCATATGAGGTACAAGAAGCTTAGAGCAATACTTTTAATCCTCGTTACCAAACATAGCGGATATAAATTCATTTTTATCCTGAACTTCTGGACAGCTTTCCTTCTTCTGTTATTTCAAACGTTCAAAAGTTTGCTTTTTTTTTTTTTTTGCTTGAGTTTTAAAATAATAAGTGAGGCTATGATGATATGCATCGTCTGCAGAGAAAACTTCTTTGTCAGGTGACACTCTAACGTAGTGTGCTACATAGCACTGAAGGCTTCATCACGCCTACCTCCGGAATGTCAACTATTACCACACTCAAGCGGAAGCTGCCTATCTCTAGAGAAATCTTAACAAGCAAAGACAGTAAGAAACACAAGGGGCCCAAAAAGTCCCAAAGAGCATTAAACTGTATCCTCTTAGGCTACAAACGTGTTCTACAAAGTACAGACGTATGAACTATTTAAACCTCTGAATTCCATATGCATGAGTCAGTACTGAGCACAGCAACAGCAACCATCGAAAGCAACAGTCCCAAATATATGAATTAATTTAGTTATAATGAATTGAACAAGATCTACAGCACAGTTATTAAACTGAAGTCCCTGTAGGGACTTCAAACATAGCACAACATACAGTGCACAAGAAAAGCAATTTCATAAAAGTAATATCTTGAACATAACATTTTGAAAAGATGCTGTAAGCAAAACTAGAGCAGAGATTCTCCATTCACCACCTTGAATTTTTCTGTTCATCTATGCATCTCCCTCACAGATCAGCCACAGATCTACAGACTTTCCACTACTGGCTTTACTCTCTCAAACATTTTTTCACTCATAGCTTTAAACCAGGCTCTGTTAAGACAATCACATTCCAGAACTGCTAATGCTAATGATTAGAAAGATCTATACTTTACAGTATATATAACATATAGTAAAGTATACTTATGTGCTTTAAAAGAATAATGTAACTTAAATAGAAATTCATATTTTCCCCAGTAGTAGTTTCAGAAACAGCCAAAATACCGTATTACACAGTAGGACAGATAGTGTCATAGTAGAGATTCATACTATACATATACACTCAGTGGCAGTAACACACACAGATTTAGTGATTTCAACCAAAGGAAACCACTGGGCAGAACTTATAAAAAGCATTCAACAACAGCACAGCTTAGGCTTTTGAACTTTGATGACTTGGTTGCTATGCATGCTATCTTTTTCTTTCTTTTTTTTTTTTTTTTGACCTTAAAGCACTCATTGCCGTACTTACACAGCGTTTTTCATGAATTCATAGAGCACTAGGGGGGAGCAAGTAAGGTCAAACTAATTCTTCCCACGAGCTGTATAGAAAGGAGGAATGCTTACAGACAACAGGAAAGAAGGCCAAGTCTTTGACTTACTCTGCCATAAAAAAGATTTACTTGGAGGGACGCATTAGCCGCGGCACTGTGTGAGACGTTAAGACTTTGATCATCTCTGGCCGAGGCAACTTGAGGTGTTAATCGTTGTCAAGCCACTTCAACCACATGACATAGTCTTCCTTTTCTCTAGCAGAGCTTAGAAAAAGGAACGTAGAGCCATTTCTATGCTTAAACTTGCAATTTCTACCTTCACTGGTTATTTAAGCTAGTCTTACAATTAACAATTAAGTTGACCCTCAGGTTTCTCCTGAAGTGGTACTGCTGCCTCCTGCCCCAAGCCAGGAGAGCATTGCAAAGCTTTAGTGAGTCCCTTGGTGAAAAACAAGTAAATGTATGTCACTGATCACAGAAATTTCATCAGTATATCTCATGTAAAACTGCTCGTTGTCTAGAATTACCCACCTTGAAATAAAATTTCCAGTTACCTTCTGAAACACTAATACTTCTACAAAAACAACCCTTCTTCTGATAATGCTTTTCTAAACACATTATTCTGAACAAAAGAAAAAGTGACTGCCTTTTCAGGTAATGAAATGAGGAAGGGGAAAGTTTTGTGTTCGAGAGTCAGAAAGAGACACATAGCAACAAAAATTGCTTAAATCAAAACATGCAAGAAAACTATCCACTGATAGGTTTTTTTCCCCAAAGTGAAGATTAGATATTTTGATAGTGGTTTAGAACACATAGATAATATTTAACATGGATAATGCTTTCAATATTATTTTAAAAGTCTGATTTCACATTTTCAAGATACAGAAAAAGTGTACATGCTTCTTAATAAAAGCACTATACTGTTCATTCACAGATAGGTCAATAAAAAGACCTTTGATCTGCCCTACATGTAAACACTTAAAATGCACATGTTGCCATTTGAGTTTGTCACTCTGTGATCTTCTTGTAATCCATGTTGAGAAATAAGCACTTCTATGTCACCATTCTTGACTTATTTTCTGTGTCTACCTGAGGATGATATTAATTACTCTGCAGAGTTTCTCTCTGCTGACTATATGTGGAATTTAGATGACGAATTCAGATGTAGACGTTTACACTCTGTACACTATGGAGATTAAGCAAGCTCAGTCTCACTCTTGCTCTCTAAAAATTAAATTCACTGATTGAAATCTAGCCTAAAGTCAAGGAGGAGACTAAAGTGGTGGAATCTGTACTCTGAGCTGCTTTGTCTTGCACAGAGTAGCCTCTCAATCTTAAAAATTAGTGATGTTTCATCTGAGGTGGCAAAATTCCTGGAGTAAGTATCATTCCATTATGTATTCCTTTTAAACCATCTCTGAATCTGTTTCAACTTAAATGGAGGAGATGGGGGGAACCTGTTGCATGTTAAATTTAATTTTTTTTTTTATATCAACTTGCATCTTTTCAGAAATGCAACAATATCAATTTATATACGAGAACAAATAGCTCCAGGAGTGTTCAATGAAACATACAGAGAATACGATAAAAAGGTACAATAAAAGTACCTTTTAAATTATCTCCATCTCTCTGAATCACTTGCACATTAGGAAAATAAGTAACCTCCACCACATAAGCCTGGTGTATCTTCACATCTCACCCAGAGAAAGTAAGGCAGATAGTGTTCTATTTTTCACACATTGCTGTCAGTAGATCCTGCTCTTGGGAAGTTTAACTTCATCTATGCCTCTGTCAGACACGATCAGTTATGCACAGATGTAGACATGCACTCTTCTGCTCTCTTGTGATTTTTTTTCTTTATTTCATGTGTTTTGACTTGCCAGTCATGAAATGTGATACAGAAAAAAGTTTTTAACATACATTCATTTTAGGACATACTATATGAAAATTATCTGTATTTTCAGATAATTGTCATATATTTTCCTATTTTTTCATAAATTATGCTAATTTGGTGTGTATTTCAAATTAATAATTTACAAAGTAACGTGACTAAGAGATAAACCAGGCAGTTGCTGCATGCAGATACAGTAACAACCACAAAATAGATTGTAACATGGGAAAACTGATGGAATATCACATCTTAAAATTTGTTTACAGGCCTAAAAAACCTCAAGACTTTTTGTAAAAATCTGTCAGACAAAAAAAAGGAAAAAATCAAATGGTTTATATGAGCACTTGAAAGGGTGAAGCTAATGTCAAGTTTTGAAATCTCTTAAAACATCCTATGCAGAGCTCCCAGCTAATGCAACTACAGAAATTTCAGGATTGAGACAGTTCACCAAATGTTACTCTAAATTAATTGTATTTGTGTTTTTTACAGAGTCCAGTAAACAAATAAAATTCCATTTGGCTAAACTTGGTTTGACCCAACAAAAAAAATCTACAAAACATAAACCAAGAACTGGAACTAGACATTCTTAAGGACAGGTCATTTCAGTACTTAAAATGAACTCTCTGTAAAAATACACAATACAGACACAAATTAATTAATAACAAAAAAAAAAAAAATCAAAGATCTCCCAGGATACAAACCTATGAGTTTCACAGCATAATTTCCATATCAAAACAGAAAGATAGGTTTTTTTTCAGCTAGACCTCCAACCCCCGTACTTCTTAAGGCTGTCTGAGGACAGCCAGAACTAGAGACTGTTTATTAATCTCTGTATTATCGTGTGTCATGAATTCTCTTGACTTCTTATTTGAAGTCACACTAGTGTGCATTCAGCCCTTCACCTTTTTTAAGTACATCCATTCTTTCTTAGCCAACATACTAGGTCAGGTTCTTTCTAGTAATGACTAGCCTTGCCTGCCTACAAAACATGTAAATCTTTGTAATTTTTCTTGGTATCTTCACAGCTACCAATTTCCATCAATGTTTCCATTTCATGCGTATTGCAATCATTTGTGATATCCCTTAACAAGTACTAAAGAGTAGGTGTGCCATAAAACTTAACTGAAAATAACAGATTTGCATAAAAGAATGCATATAATGTCAAAATCATGGCCGCAGATGATAAAAATAAATTGAGTGCAAATACAACAAAGGTGACAAAACAGTAATGGCTTTTTCAAAATTATCTCAGTTTTTAAAAATTGTTCTTTCCTATGCTGTCAGATCTGAAAGGTCAGCTTGCATTCTAATAAGTACGGAAAAGATAGGTATTCAGCAGTAAAATATAAAGATATTAGTTTTAAAGGTAAGTAAACAAAGAATGGAAAGTATTATCTTCTTGGACAGAAGAAATGTCAGAGTGGAGAGAAACTAATAGCAGAGTTCATCATGAATCAGTTTTTGGACCAATCTTTAATAATTTAACTGATGTCCAACACACGCTGATGACACAAAGTTGGAAGAGGATTGAGCATCACACTGAAAGAACTGTACGATTTTGAGGAAAGATGATGAATTTTAATGGAGTAAAGAGCAAGGTCAATCACTCAGGGACCATAAATAAGAGAAGATGATGTAAACCAAGAACTCATAAGTTGGGAATAACCTAAGAGAAGAAATATCTGGGTTTATTAGCTGATCTTTGGATAATTATGAACCCCCAAGGTGACACAGTGATGAAACACATACCATCCTTGAACATACCAGGCAATATGCTTCTGGTAGATCTGAAACTATGACTGACATATACAGCATCCATGGGATATTTTGCCCATATAAACCTTGGTCAGTCGCTTTCAATGAAGAAACAGATTCACAGAGAAATAGAGGGAGGGAAATAGAGAGGGACCACAAGCATGATCACAGAATGGGGAGGCTTCCAAGACAAGGCTGAAAGAGTTTGACTTTTCCAGTACTGGAAAAACAAAGGCTGAGGTGGGATATAATTCTTCTTTTTCACAACCACAGGTAAGGTCTGATGGATGTATAAGGGCAGATTCAGACACAAAAGGGAACTGCAGGCTGCTCTGAGTCACAGTGCCACAAAGCAGCATGACAGTGAAAACTACTCATCCCATCAGTTCTCTGACAGCTCTCACAAAGTTATCGGTGCTACTAGCCACAGAGAGATAAAAATGAAAAGGAACTTTAACCTACAGATTCGTCAAAAACTAAATTGGTTGAGGAAGGACTACACTGCAGAGTTCCCATGGTATGAGTGCCTGAGGAAGCATCAGGAAAGGTCTCACTGGTGATGTTCCCTAGTTGTTAGGTATGGTGTGATGTAACCCTGATTAAGTTGTGATGAAGAAGTCAAAACTGAACACTCAAAAGGAAAAACATATATCAGTATTTATTTTTTTTTATTGTTATTTACTTATCTGTTGTTTGATGAGGTTTTATGCTATGCCTACTAAAATGGTCGGTGAATAATTTCTAACATTAGAAGATATAGTAGTTCAACTAAAAGACATTTTTAGAAAGCAACTATAAAGAAGAGCTACGTATGGGATGTGCTGATTGAAAGGCTTATTTCCAGTATTGAATAACTAGGACAAACAATCCAGATATTATAACTCAATTTAATATCACCCACTCTCATAAACTAGAGAAAACTCTTACTTTCTTCTGAATTCCACAATATGCAATTGCTTCAAAAGTGCATAATATGACCTATAGAAAATGCTTTATTAAAAAAAAAATAATATCAAAGTATTCTGAAACTAAAATTAGAAATAGTTATAAAAAGAAACACTATCATTAAAACTCCTTGATTCTAAATAGCTTCACCCTAAAAAGTTATAAAGCACTACTTCTTTCAGTCATATCATTTCATATTACAAAATCATATTTTTGCTTAAATACTAACATAGTTTCATAAATGTATATTTGGTAGGTAAGTGACAACATCACACTGTAAATACTTCAGAGAACTGCAAGACATTAAAACTTTAAGATGTCGACAGTTTAAGGAATCACAGCTTTGCACCAGTGAATCAAAAAGCATATATCACTGTAACTTCTGCCTGGGGTTTTTTTGCCTTTTCCTGGTAGAGAATACTTTTCTCCGTATTGACTTCTTAAAGTAAATACCTGTGAGATCCCTTAGAAGTACATATTGTTATAAGTTGTGGTGAGTAATGTGTCTTTTATTTACTTAGGCATTTGTTTTAAACAAAAAGAGATACAGATTAAATGCTGATTTTAGAAGACTTTGCTGTTAACTTCAGAGTTTCAGTCAAAATCTAACTGAAGATCCCATAATTGCTTAAATAGCAGCTACTTTTACAATTGTCCTTAATTAGGTCCCAATTTAGCAAATCACTTGGCCATATGCTGAGGTCCCACCGGATTTTAGAATGTGCATAGAGTTGTGCACATGCATCAGAGCTTAGCTGAACTGGGCTTTAACATTAGACATTTTTTAATTATTTTTAATTTCTGGAACTGCTGTACCCTTTTTAATTTTCTTATGTTTCTCTCAAGTTCTTGGGGATTTCAGATACAATTGCTTCTGCTATTACATATAGGCAACTAATTTTTTTGAAATTATAAGTTTATTTCTCAATGACAAGAATTAACCTGAGACTGAAAGAAGAATTTTGGAGTAACTAAAAATGAAAGCAAATCAACTGCGAGCCTGGTGGAACCAAGCCTAGTGCCACCAAATACTTTAAAATAAGATGGGCAGCCCCTTCAATCAACAAGAAATCTCCAATAGACTGGACAGACTGTGATTATCCCAGAAAAGTAAATGTCATGGTTTCAGCTGGGATAGGGTTGACTTTCTTACCAGTAGCTGGTATAGTGCTATGCTTTGGAATCGGTATGAAAATAGTGTTGATAAAACACTGATGGTTTTGATTGTTCCTACGCTCTCAAGGCCTTTTCTGCTCCTCACACTGCCCTGCCAGCGAGTAGGCTGGGAGCGCACAAAAAGTTGGGAGGAGACACAGCCAGACCCAATTGACCAAAGGAATATTCCATGCCATGCAATGTCATGCTCAGTAGAGGAAGCTGGGGGAAGTAGGAAGTCTTCCCAAGTTACATGTGATGGAGCCCTGTTTTCCCGGAGATGGCTGTCCACCTGCCTGCTGATGGGAAGCAGTGAATTAATTCCTTGTTTTGCTTTGCTTGTGTGTGTGGCTTTTGCTTTACTTACTAAACTGCCTCTATCTCAACCTACAACTTTTCTCACTTTTACTCTTCTGACTCTCTCCCCCATCCCACCAGGGGAGAACCACACAAGGCCTGTATGGTCCTAGCTGCTGGCTTGGGTTAAACCATGACATTAAATAAGTGAAATTGTTCTGGATACCAACCAAAATTTATTTACTACTTCAACTTTTAAAGTAATTTTCTTTCCCTACAAAACTCTGACATTTATGGAGCAGAAATTGTGAAACTTTTCCATGGCATAGGGAAGTTTTTGTCCCAAGGGACATGTTCACTTCTCCCCTCTGTACAGCTGCAATTGCATATATATTTGTCTAGTGATGTTTATCCTCTGTGCTGAGACAAGAACTGTCCTTTGGGTCTTGAAGAGCCTGCAGCGACAGGTCTCTCTCATCTGGACATCTCCTCCGGGCAATATCACCAAACCCTGCTTTCAAAGACCATAATCTCAAATCAGTACAGTCAACTATAGTAAGAAAAAAAAATATATATATTTTTTTTTCTATTCATCCCTGGGTGCTAAATAATTCACTATGCACTCAGTTAGTTTACTTAGGCAAATATGAGGGGGGACAGGAAATGGGGTTTCATATGAAAAACACCTTCCATAACCCATGTCACTGAGAATCAGGGCTATCAAATCCATATTGTGGCATTTATGATGCGGACAGAGAGAGAAGGTAACAAGGCTGTACATCCGCCCTATGCAGTTCTGAGTATCCCACCTTTAAAGCAGTGTGGTGGAACTACAGAAGACACAAAAAACCAGCAACCAGGATTCAGAGACACCTGAATGAGGACAGACAAGAGGTCACAAAATCATGAGTAAGGTGGAAAGGATTACATGAGAACTATCTTATCATAATTTTCTTAATCTTTCGTAATTTTTTTACAAGAACTTGAGAGTACCTATTGAAAACATATTGTTTTCGTATTTCACATATATATATGTCTGTGTGATATAAAAACACAAACATAAAAATATATATTTGTTTGGAACAAATTCAGGAAGTATTTTTTTAGCAACACACATGGAAGTCAATGCCACAGGTTGCTTTGACAGTCAACCTCTAATTCCACTCAGAGAGAGATTAAACAACTTAAATCCAGCCAAGAAAAAATGTCAAGATACAATTCAGGCCTGGAAATTTGTAAATCATTGATTGCTTGAATATAGTGTGTGCAAATATGGAAGGATATGTATCCTAAGCAGCCTCTACTGGCATATACTACAGAAAGGTTAATGGATCAGATAAATCTCCGTCCTGTCCTTCCTTTTACGAGGTGATAATGGAAAAGAGGAGGGAGCTGCCTGCCAAAAATCTGCTTGTCCAGTCAAAAAATTCTGAAGTTCTACACAACAGAAATATTGGCTGTTTAATTCAGAAAAGTTTTGCTCTGTGAGTGCATCAAGCAGTATAAGGCCACAGGGAAGCAGATTTAGTAATTTTACTAGGCGTACATGTTTCTAAATCTAGCTTGCACAAGGTTAACCTGTACTATTCCATAGTTTAATTTTGTATTATCATCTGTTAATTTGATGAATGAGTTACAGATTTCTTATTAATATTTTAAGCAGAAACTCTCGTCCACCTATATGTGCTTCCTACACCTTCAAATGAAGATGAAGAAACAGTACTAAACAGATCTCTCCTTTTATTTTTTTTCCCACACAAAAGTTCAATGTATTGGTTCAGCCCATTCTAAAACCAAGATCAGTATTTTAAAGCAAAATATCAAAAAAAAAAAAAATCATACAATAATGCATATAATGGAATAAAATTAAAAACTTTGATTTTCCTCCTTCAAAAGTTGACAGGAAAAAATGATCCTTGTTACTGTATCACATGGAAATATGATTAAAATGGTCTAACTTATGTATATAGAATAATAATGTACACAGAAATTAAAAATACATGCAAGAGGTTTATTTTTTTAATGGAAACTGAACTACCTTATTATTTAAATATGTTGAAATTAAAAAAAAATTAAAATAAAATAAAGCCATTTCTTGATACATCCAGGTACTTCGGAGACTAACAAAAGAGACCATAATAACACCAGCTGTCATATTCCATTATCTAAATATGCATTTCTGAAATTATTACACGTTACATTATCTAGTTTTAGCATCATTGTGTGCCAGTATGTCATACACACTAGCTCCTTGCAAAAAAATGTTTGTGTGGAAATGCTACATCATAAGAAACAAAGCCACATCCATGTTTCTAAAATAACTGTGTTTTTTCAAGACAGCCTTTCCACTGGTGTTATAAAAACTAGGCTCAAAGTATCTTTTGTTGAACTTCCAGGCTTGTATGGACAGTAATCATATCATTACCAATACTGAAGGAGAGTAAAGGAGAGTAGAAGTAGATCAAATTAATGTGAGGTGTTTCTTTCCTTAAGGAAATAAAAAAAAAAAGAAAAAAGAAAAAAAAAAGAAAATACAAGAGAGCTTTTTTCCCGAAGTTAATTGCAGAGGAAGATTTTTTGAAAAGAAAAGAGACATTTCACTGAAAAGTTGTAACCATTCCTATACCATACTGGATTTTTGAAAATGGGAGACACTTACACCTAGATCCTAAAGGGGTATCTTCAGATGCAGAACGCAGCTGATCCTTTACCAGATCAGTGATAGATATTTTTATTGATCATAACAACACACTCATTCAATTCATTTTTCTTCTGTTGCAGCCTAAGGCAACTGCTCACTTCATTGACATCACAATTGGTGTAATTACTAAAAAAACCCATGTGGATAGATTTCTGGTTTTGTTTGTTTTCTAAAATGTAAGCCATCCAAAAATTGGGGGTAAGAAAATAAAAGGAACACATTTGCTGAAAAACAAAGCAAGTATTTCACTGTGACTTTCATAAATGCTTGTCTATGTGAGTTGTATCTATACTGGCAATCAAAATTAGACCACAAAATAGCATAATGGACATGGATTTTATTACTTTAATTTGATCATAGATCCAATAATGAAGGAAAGGCAGATAAAATTGACTAACTTAATATTTATGGGAACTTGAACTACTGAAGAGATTAGTACTTTTACCCAGTTAAGCTTCCAACTGTCAGCTGTCATTACAGGACCTGCCAAAAAAAGCAAATGATACCAATGTTGAACTTGTAACATGAGCACTGGACCCTTTTAGTGAGAAACAAAACATGCAAGTTAAACCAGGAAAACGCATTGCTTCCTGGCTTTACATTAAGGACAAATCAATGTCCCGGTCCAGTCACAATAAATTACCTTTTGCCAGGATAGATCAGTTTGGTTTTCTCAATATGAAATGTCAGTGGCAGGTATTGACAAATGTCAGTGGACAGCAAAAAGACTCAGTCAGATGAGGTTTTTTGAAGGATCGCAAACCATATGAAATTTGGGCACTCTCCACCTCCCTTACATACCAAAAAAAAAAAAAAAAAAAAAAAAAAAAAAAAAAGGTCATAGTTCTGTGAACTTTATAAGACTGGCAACATTCACAGTCAACAGAGAAAAGGAAAATCTCTCTGCTGATTAAGCAGTCATAAGATCAACAGACTGATCACAGTAGCTCTTAAGTTCAACATCAGTCCACCGCTCCTATTGGTAAGTGAGATGTACAGACCACTAGCAGTTCGAACCCTTCTATTTCTAGTGGAAATGCAAAATTCTGGGCATTTTCAGCCAACAAGGACTCCAGGTGGTGAAGCAGTCCATGATTCATGACAAATAACTAGATAATGAATACAGAAGGTTAGCATAGGACTATTAGCCAGCTGAGAATAAAAACTGATGCTCGTATGTACAAATCCTTTTTTAAAAAAATGTCCTGAAGTAGATATTTGGTTCCAATAAAGAACTGGCAGCCAAGGAAAAGACCTGCAGCTACTTTTTCAGCAAGCAAAGACCTGTAGAATACGATGCTATAATTTCATGCTTGTTGAATGATACCTGCTTCAGCTAATAAGAAGGAGCCCAGCATAAACAAAAATGTATGCGTTGTTCCTGACAATGGAAGTTCCAGAAGATTGCAGATGCTTTCCCAGGGACAGGGTAACCTTCCCCTACATTGAGAAAAAAAAACTATACATGAGAAAACAGGTTAGCCTATAGGATTTTGCAACTGAAGGGTTACTCCAATGCAGAAAGAATGTGTTTCAAGTATACAGCAGGTGGAGATGTGTGTATGCATACATACATATATATATATATATAAACATATATACACATGTACGTATATGTGCACACACTCACACAAACTTACCAACTTTATTTTGTGGTGATTAAGTACTCTAATATGCAACCTCATGTGCTGAAAAAATTGTCGTACCACAGAAACTTCATAAACTTTATTCTACTTTATTCTATATATCATTAGAAAGCAGTCTACAAGATATCCCTTCCCAAATGACTACATGTCTCTAGATTATAAAAGGCCTAAGCAAACAATTTGGGAGCAGCTGTACAATGAACGCGCATAAAAAAGTTTCCGTTTCAGTGTTTCATGAATTCTGGTCATGAGTCTGGTGAGAAATATTTAGTAAAATACTTCTGTTTATGTCAGATCAAGGTTGGGAGGCACACTCACAATCTAACTGGACATTTTCTGAAGCATTTTTTCTTCCTCCCTTTCAATCTGGATTATAACTTTTGGATTCGTTACTCTGTTTTCACATCATCTTGCACGATGTGCAATTCTAAAATAAAATACCTCATGAATCACAGTCTTGGTAAGTCTGTAAACCTACTGCAGTCATTTACATTGGACTGGCTGGCTCTATTTTGACCATGTCATATAGCTCCTCCCACCCAAAAAAAGGAAAGGCTGAAACTTTAAAATATTCTTGCTGTCTCTCTAGGCTCTCCTGTTTCAAGTTGGATGAGTATGTAACTGCTCTGAAGAAATCATCTCTCCTTGGGCTGTGAGCTGGACATGGGCCTGGAAGACAGGCACGCTAAAGCTTAGTCTTTAGCGACAGGTATTAGAGGGATGGGGCATGATGCTGTCACACCACAGCACCGTGCAACTGTTTCTAGAAGTTTTTATAACTCTGCTTTATGCCCCTCATCTTATAATAACTGAGTTCTAGGAAACAAAATGGCGTAAAACACGACAATGAATGGCCAGATGGTTAGCTCGAATGTTTTCTCATCATTAGTAAGAATATTGTATTTGTGTAAAATTGCTTTTGGGGGAATGACCGAAATTAGTTTTGATAGAAGGAAGCCATAAAATGACCATAAAATTGTGAGCACTTATTCTAGGGAAAACTTTGTGTGATTTATAGCAAATCCTATCTCTGACATGAGAAATCAGAAGAGAAATTCCAGTTTCTCTGTAAGTCTCTATGACTATTCTGTAAAAGTCAGAGGACTGGAGTAAAATAAAAAGTTGAAATAAAATTAATAGGAAACATTACATAAATACATTTTGGAAGTTATTTATTTCTGCTCCAAGAATGTAGACTGGGGGGGAGAGGGGAGAGGGTCCAGGCGGGAAAGGGTCAGGCTGGCTATAATAAGATGTTAATGAGTAAACAGGATAACTTAACGACTGTTACAAGAACTTCACAGGCACTCTGTGAGGCTCCAGTATGCGTCTTAGTCTAATTTTGGCAATGACAAAGTGGTGGCAGCCTCTCAGTGCCTCTCAGAACAGAATTTGATGCCAATGAGCTATGAAGCTGGACTCAACTGAGTCTCCATCAACAGCCTTTTCCACATCACACAACACTTGAATGAAATCCTCAGCACAGCTTCTATTCACATTCCTCAAGGAGAGCCAGTAAGAAACTTATTAAAGTATTTCTTACAGTGTTGCGCAAGGCAGATTCAAGTATTCATTTAATACAAACTTTTTTTTTCTTTCTTGTCTTCCACCAAGACACATTCACCTTGAAATAACATCTAGTTTTAAGAAATAAATTCATTATCTGAGTAGACAAGCTCAGTTAAAAAGATAGGGAAAAAAAAGTTTTCTATTGTTTTGGTTTGTATTGTTGAGCTTTTTTGTTTTGCATTAATGGTCAAATAAATCAAAAGATGACACTGTACTATGTAAAAGTACAATCATGAATAGCTGTTTACATGGATTTTAAATATTTTGCTAATGTGCAGTGTGCAACTTACCGAGATATGAAGAGAAGTTCTGATTTACATTGTTCATACACTATTTATCCTCTGTTTATTTTTACTAATCCAAATTATTACAATAAAAGAATGGCAATACGTGGTCACATAATTAGCTCTTACAATAATTAGAAGGGGAAAAAGCCCTCACTGAGGCAAGCACGCATTTCTGCACAATTTAAACAGGAAGTCCTCCATGATTAACATTAATTGAGAAAAGGCTTTTCTAGGAAAAAAAAAAAAAGAATCCTGTGTGAAACATTAAACAAACTTATCTGATATTTATGTTTTTTTCTTTAATAATTAATGAAATGTAAATAGTCAAGGGAGTCTAGAGTTGTGCTTTGTAACTAGTTACTATTATAAATGGCAGTCAGATGTTTACAGAATACCCAGAACCCTTTTGTGTGGAAGGAGGTTACAAATCTGCCCCTTTTCCCTGTTCAAAGTCAAAAATAATGGTGCCTGGTCCCCAGAGCATTCATTGCAAGAACTGTTTGCATATTCAGTTATTGTTTCTGCTGCGTCAGTCATCTGCTGAAGTTCACTCTAATGTGGCCCTGATCAATTCTGCCAGCTGTGCTTAAGTGCTGTTTACTATAATAACATCACACTGCATTCTTATTTGGCAACAACAGCTATGACAGCACCTAAATGCATTGAGAAGCCAAGATTTTATCATGTACACAGATCAAATTGGAATTGTTTATGGAGGACAGTGTTGTTCTATTTCTGTCCTTTCTAGTGAATACCAATACCACAATAATGGCTTTGCCAAAAGCATTACTACTCTGCCCTTTCTAATAAGTGAAGGTCTTGTTGATCTAAATACTCTATAGGACATGGAAATTATTTCATTACGGCAGCATACACATTTGCACTGGATAAAAAAGAGAACTTAGAAGGTGGGTAGATTAGATAGATATGAAATGGTATCATTCAAGGATGCACAGAATTATTTTGTTCATGTACCAATATACTTGGTGTAGGATTCAAAAAAAAAGAATATAATTATCCAATGTTTAAAAGGAAAAGAAATAAAAAAATAAGCCAGAGTAATTGAGTAACAACAGAAACGTTTGGTGTGGCACAAAGGTCTCCAAACACATTTGCAACATTTCAAAGTAGTTTCACATATTTTTCCCAATATGCCAAACAGTTCACTTGGCCATATGTTAAGTAAATCAAATGTCTTCAATATACAGGCATGGTGAAAAAGCCATAAAGAATGAATCTGATCCTCCTTCTCCTGAAATCGGTTATAAATACAGCAATAGAATCTTGTCCTGGGAGTTATTTTTTACACTGTGATAACACCCCACAGTATGCTAGATGTTTTCCAAACACAGATGAAGACACATTTCCGGACAGCGTATGTATAAAAAGACAATGACAGATGAAGCAGGGGAGGGGAAAAAAAAAGAGTAAGATATCCATGAAAAGGTTGTAATAAGGAGAATAGGTCTTATTAGCCTCACTATTTTTATTTTGAGGGAGAAGGGCTTTTCCATTATCTTTGAGGTTTATAATGCTGAGATCCCCTCTGTTTATCCTCTCACGGTTCAATCTTTCTTTTTTCTTCCTTCATCAGCTACCAGGTGCTGCTGGTAGCAAGTCCTTTCTTTTCCTCACAGCCAGTATTCAGGCCTCCCATAAGACAAATAAAGACAAGTAATTCTTCACACAGACCACTTAAATGAAGAGAGGGGATCTGGGAAACCACAAACTTGCACTCATAGGACCACAGCCAAGAAAAGTTCACAGCAGCAACACTAGGCTTTGAAGACCATCCAGTAAAAGGTCTTTAGTAGGCATGGATGGAGAGGTGTGAAGACAGTTCTGGGAGATAGTTCTTGAAAATTACAAAGATGAGAGATGGTGGCATGAATGACATCAAGAGGTATGAAGCCAAGGACAGTCAGGTAGGACCTTGAAGGACATTGCAAAAATGACCAGCTTGATATATCAGAGGCGATGTGGTTCAGAGAGAAGACTATCATGACCATATCTGACAGCCATATTCTGAAAACCCTGAAATATTTCACAGAGGAGACTTCTTGCAAGTGCTTTGCTACACTGCAGCAAAAATTCCCTGAACTATATGAAAATGACCAGAAAAGTTGACCGTGTGCTGCCCCAAGAAAACAGATGGAACAGAGCAAATCTCTTCCAGAGCACCCATCTTGATACAGCACTTGCCTGAGTGGTGCATGAGAGGTCTTTCAGGTAAGGTACAAGAAGCAGCAAGAAATAGCGGAAGGAGGCAGAGAAGTGACACAGATTGCACAACCCTATCAAAAGTTTTCAAAAGAAAACATACCACTAAGTAATACTGATTAATATAGGTGCTTACAAAAGCATTAAGAAGGTAAAATGTTCCTCATTCTGGCACACTGCGGAGAAAAGAATTCAAAAGAAATTCTGCACACATTCAATGGGAAAGAAATATAAGAGTTTGCAGGAGCTCAATCAGTGACTCTTCTAACTCTATAACATAGACGCAGCTGAGCTGTTTAAATCAACAAAGCCACATATGAAAGTCACATCATTTGAAGTGGCGCCCAGCCATGGATGACCTGCCTGAAGAGCATACAGTCAGCACCAAATTTCATTTTCTTTGGGGGATTTAAAGTAAGCTTTTGTTTTAGTTTGCAAACCTAAAGAACCGTTTCTTTTCTATGAGGAAAAAAAAAAAGGATTAAATAAATTAGTAAGTGATAGTGATGTGCTTTGAATTCTATGCCTTCTGTTAACTTCTGTCAAGTTTCTGGACTTCTTAGGGATAACACACACAACATGGATAAATCTTAATATGCATTCATGTCATACACCCTAACAGCACAGAAGGCTCCTTCCAAGCAACTGTAGAGCAGGCTGTGGCTGTGTATTAAAAAAAAACCTGCACACTTGGCTATTACAGATCCATAATACATAGTTGGTTTTGTAGTAATATCAAACCACATTATAAATTCTTTTTTAAATATGAAAGCAACAATGCCTATTTAAATTCCAGTAACACTAACATAATTTTATAGCTAAAGGAACTGCAACATTGACAAAGGTATTCTAATTTTTCTTCCTTAAAATCTTTGAATATAAAGAATGAACACATTTTATGTAGCTATGAAGAATTTGGAGACCAATTCAGAAAACCGATGAACATTCCCAATTCCCAGTGTAGCTGACTAGAGCTATGAGCCCTCAGAGAGTCACCAGATGCCTTTAGCACTTCACTAGATAAAGCCAACCTGTAATTTCTATTCTTTTCCTTCATTCTCCTTGTAACTTCTAAAATTGGTAAATTACCTTTAATGGCTTTTATATTTAAATTGGGGGTGATTATTTACAGTGTATATATATATATATAATGGAAGACAGGGGGTTGTAGCTGCAAAGCAGACCTTTATTTTAGCTGGGTTAAACAGCTAGATTGTTGCTTATATGTATAAATAAATCCCTCTTTCATCATGGCCTTACAGAAAACATGACATCCTTCTAAATTCATCATCAGGTTGCCAGGCAGACTCCAAAACAAAAATAATTCATTCAAACTGTTTAATCTACTCAGCGCAGATTGACAGTATCTTTATATATTTTTGAAAGCTCTTTTAACATTAGCTGATACTTTAGTGTGGGAAGAAACTAAAAGCTTTCTACATATAAAAGTTCATCGTTTACTTTCTCACAGCTATCAGATAAAAGCATAAGGGCAATGAAGCCACAGCTCTCAGATATATTACTCCCAAAGGACAGAACCCAAATGCATCAGCATCAGTAAAGGCAGCAGGTGTGAGCTTTGACTAAAGAACAAATGTTATACAAGAAAAAGACGCCTAAGAAGAGGTAACTGAGCCTATTAACAGCCCTGTGCCTGAAACACGAGGGTTCTGCGTCTCCAAAGAAGGCTCTCGGTAGAGGTAAATAAGTAAATAAGCGAGAATACTACTTCAGATGTTTTAGTGAACTTTCTTATGAATGGATTGCAACACACAATGACAGAACTCCCTCAATTCCGCTTTTCAATAACTCCAAGGCACTAGGGATGTGACAGCATGATGAATACCACAACAGACAGCTCCAATATGGTACCATTTTACCAGATCAATATCTCACTGCAATATAAGAAAAAAAGAAGCTGATATTAGTCTACACAGTGTATTACAGATGAGGTACATTTCTTCTTACTGCACTCATGCTGAACCGAGGCAATAATTCATAGATGCCTTTAAAAGGTTTGCACACTAGCACATGCAAAAAAAGGCTAATCTTGGCTTCAACATCTGTTTGAACATGCAATAGCTTAAAGCGGTAAGTACGTAGGATTCTATGTATGTATCTATTAATCTATCTATCTATGTGTACCACAAACACAATGACAAACATATCTGGAGACAGAGAGGTAACAGGATTTATGTATGCTGCGTGGTTCCTTCAGGAATAGCTTTCTTCGGGAACAGATTACTTTACATATTAATCAAACATTTCTTAGCAAGTCACCCTGTCCCTTCTCTCCCTTTTTCCTATGAAGACATGGGAACATTTCTAAGTGAAGCTACAGCGGGTACCATTTTAAAAGTCTTCATTTGCCAACAGCAATCACAGGTTTTTTTTTTCCTCCTATACTTCAAATAGGAAATGAGTGGGAGATCTCAGTTACTGCTGTGTGATAAGTGCTTGCAAATTTAACCTTTTTATAGCAACTACTGTAGCTTTCAAAATAGAAAACAAATATGATGCCTTGGTAAAAATAATATAAACTATAAAACAGACATTATCAGAATATGTGTTTGCTTTTCATCCCTGTATTCTCAGAAGAAAACTGATGGGGAAAAACCATTATCTGGTCTGAATAACAATATTGGACTTTATTTCACTCTGATAATGCCATAAATGTCTGACTCGTACACAGTCTAATGGATATAGTTAGACAGGTAAAATAATATAGCTATTTTTACCTCTGAGAATGTGGAAGATAACACAAATGATCAAATGAATTAATTCTGCTGTTTGACAGCTGCCTTTAATTCCTGTTGATTGTTCTCCTTTCCACTATAAAATATAGAAGTCAAAATTTAGACTATTCTAAACTTCTGTTACATCCAAGAATACCTACAGATTATGTGACCTTTTACATCTTTTTTCACTTTCTCTCTCTTTTCTCTTTAGTTTAAAGGATCCTGCTTAGAGGATACAGAGTGTTTGGAAATACAAGTAGAAAATACTATGTAATGTAAAATTAATTTTTAAAATTAATGATGCGTATAGTTAGTATCATATCATTCTTAATGTGTAGGTAAAATGACTTTATGAAACATCATTGTGGTATGGTAAATTGAAAGAGAAGCTGAACATTTTATTACAGCAAGAAAAATCAGGGCCAAACTATTTAACTCCATCACTTGCTTATAGACCCGTAACTACATACCACAGATCATCACCAGAGCAGTATTTTAATGCTCCTATGAAAATGGACCAAATTCAGATGGACTGAGAAGTCTGTATTTCAGAATGGATTAAAAATTTAAGTTCTGGGACACCAAAAAATTTGAGGTTTAGGACTCAAATTTTTCATCAGTCTCTCCAGAATAGGAGGAAGATACATAACTGTAACACAAGTCTCTGCAAGTGAGCTTCATGGAAAAGTTAAATAATTTGAAAACTCAGGAAGGAATAGAATTTATATGCCAAAAAAATGGCAGAAAACAGTACTTTTTGGGCTTCATCCTGGTCTCTATTGATGTGATTCAAAGCACAGAAGTTACTTACAAAGTGAAAGACATGAAAGCGATGAACTATTTATACCACTGGGCCCTCTTTTTTTAACCTTCTGGACATACAAATGAGGGGGTGACGATGAATTAGGCATCCAGATTCTCTAACTCTGTATGTGCTTCGTGTATGCATTATAAGGGGGAAGAAGCAACAATGTTATGCTCTAAGTGGAAGCCTTAAGTAGACGTGAAATGTAGGACAAAAGAAATTATCAATATAATGTATAGAATAAGAGAATTTGAACTCACATTAAGGCATGAGCCACTCATGAATATAGTACCAAAGTATACCAAAGAGCAAATATACTCTAATTGGAAGAGTGATTATTCGATTACTTATGAGCAGCCACCTGATATCATAACACTTTGCATTTGACTGTGCTAGCAACCAATGCTTTGAGTCACTCATTGACTTTTTCCATGCATGCTTTAATTGGTAGCATCCAAGAAATCCAGCCTATAAGGAAGCGTACTCGGCACTGGTGAGGCCTCACCTCGAGTACTGTGTTCAGTTCTGGGCCCCTCACTACAGGAAGGAGATTGAAGTGCTGGAGCGTGTCCAGAGGAGAGCCACCAAGCTGGTGAGGGGTCTGGAGAACAAGTCGTACGAGGAGAGGCTGAGGGAACTGGGCATGTTTAGTTTGGAGAAGAGGAGGCTGAGGGGAGACCTTATTGCCCTCTACAACTACCTGAAAGGAAACTGTAGAGAGGCAGGGATTGGCCTCTTCTCCCAAGGGAATAACGACAGGACCAGAGGAAATGGTATGAAGCTGCGGCAGGGGAGGTTTAGATTAGATATTAGGAAGAATTACTTTACTGAAAGAGTGGTCAGGCACTGGAACAGCCTGCCCAGGGAGGTGGTGGAGTCGACATCCCTGGAGGTATTTAAGAAACGTGTAGACGTGGCTCTTCAGGGCATGCTCTAGTGGCCAAGATTATTGGTTTGTGGTGGGGTGTTGTGCGTGGGGTTGTGGGTGTGGGGTTTAGTTGGTGGGTGGCTTTTTTGTTTGTTTGTTTTTGTGTGGGGGTTTTTTGTTGTGATTTTGGTGGGTTTTTTTTTTGTTTTTTCATGTGGTTGGACTCGATGATCTCAAAGGTCCCTTCCAACCACTAAGATTCTGTGATTCTGTAAGTCCATCTACCAGGCTACCTAAAATTTTACCTTCCTAATTTGCAATAGAGAATTTATGCATATTTCAAAGCAACGACACCATTCATGGGACAGAAGACCTAATTATATAGTTGTTCTTTCTGTTTTACAGTGCAGTGTTCCCCAGATTCTGGGTGACACTCAAACATCAAAGTTCTTGTCCCATATGGGAAAGATGGTGGGGCTGACATACGGAAGATGAAAGGCATGTAAGATGACCAACAAAGCTGGTCCTTTATACATACATCTACACAGGTAGAAATACATCCACTGAACTTGACAAAAATCATAGAATCGTAGAATCATAGAATCATTCAGGTTGAAAGAGACCCTTGGGATCAATGAGTCCAACCATCAGCCCCACTCTACACAGTCCTCCCCTACACCACATCTCCCAACACCACATCTAAACAACTCTGAAACACACTAAGGGATGGGGACTCAACCACCTCTCTGGGCAGCCTATTCCAGTGCCTGACCACCCTTTCTGTAAAAATTCTTTCCTAATGTTCAGCCTAAACCTACCCTGTTGCAGCTTGAAGCCATTCCCTCTCGTTCTATCGCTAATCACCTGTGAGAAGAGACCAGATCCAACCTCTCTACAATGTCCTTTCAAGCAGTTGCAGAGAGCAATGAGGTCTCCCCTCAGCCTCTTCTTCCTCAAACTAAACGATCCCAGCTCCTTCAATGGCTTCATAAGATTTATTGTCCAGGCCCTTCACCAGCTTCATTGCCCTCCTCTGCACTTGCTCCAGCACCTCAACATCTCTCATGTGTTGAGGTGCCCAAAACTGAACACAATACTCAAAGTGTGGCCTCACCAGTACTGAGTACAGGGGGAGAATGCACGCACAGGCCTTCATAAGTTGAGATCCAACTCATTAAATACTCTATAGCGAGGAAGGGACAATAACGGTAACTCTGTGATATGCTGCACAGTATTACATCAAAATTTGTCATCTGTTCAACTTATAAACTAAACTCCTGACAGTGAATAATTACATTGAATAATTACATAAAAGGAATAAACTCTTAAAGAATAAAAAACTTTTAATGAGGAACACACAATTTCCATCTAACTATTCTGAGATCACATTCAGACATATTCAGATCAAAGATTGAAGAAACTGAGTGAGAAACCTGGTGTGCTATTATTTATCTACATAGTTGCACAACCCTCACCATAAGCTGAGAATTTAGGAAAATGCCTAACTGCTTAAATTGGATTGCATTAGTTTTGTAGCTTTATGGACCCTTAGCTACTGTAACGGAACTTTTCTGGTTCTATTTCCTGTTCAAAACCTTTGTAGTGCTCTGATGACATGTCAGTATTTTAATAAATCCGAGTGAACATACATGACACATTTGCGAAGCCTAAACTGTTGACATTCTTACACGCATTTTTGTGAAACTTTTTTCCTAAAACTAATCAACACTTCTGAAAGGCACTAAAATATAATGCCCTAGAAAAATTATATGAAACAAACAAACAAAAAAGTCCAGCTTCTTACATCTAACTTTTTTCTTAAGTAGCTATGGTATAAAAAAATATCCAACAGGTTATTAGTAACATCAACACTGGAAGATAAGCGGTATAATATCTAAAAACCTAAATCACTTACATGAATGAGAAGACCTAAGATGTATAAGAGAAAAAAAAAAAAAACAAAACACATAAGAAAAACTGGAGACTCCACCATCATTAGTACCAGCAAAGCAAATGTCCAAGATTTGTTAAATACAGTGATTATTATTAAGTACAGTTTTGTCTTGAGTCATCTTTGTGCCTTCCTAGTGATTCCTAAACAGACAGTCTGTCTGCAGGTCGTATGTCATGGACTAATAAAACACCATTTCTACGGAAAATATTTAGGAAAGTTCCTCGAATGTAACATCATGTAATTACAGAGAAACTCAAAGGGTATTTTTCATCAAAATACCTAATAATGCATTGCTGTACAGGTTAAACTTCATTTAGGAGCTCTTGAGTAACATAAATTCAAGGTGAAATGTATTGAAGGACATAACTTAAAAAAACCGTGAGTATTTCTAGCTTAAGTTTTAAAACAAGCATTATCTTTGATTAGTGGGAGATTTCGGTTTTAGTCCCCAGTACAACTTCTTTAAAAAAAAAAAAGGCTAATTATCGCGGCTTTTTTAAAAAACAAAACAAAGCAAAACCATAACAGAAAGTTGGAACTCTTGTATGTATTTTGGGGACTCTGTCCCGGGGAGCGGCTCCCGTACATTGCAATAAGGCAAAGCAGCGAACTCCCCCTCACATGCTGTTGTCGCAAGGCTTTGTCTCTTTTCCTGTAGTCCTGTTTAAATTCTCACCTTGCTCTGCCCTTGTCATCAAGTCATTCAAGCACAAAGCAGGGAGCACGGGAGTGTTTACTCATTTCCCAAGTCCATTATCTTACACATTAATCACTGGTCTGGAACTTTTGGACAATGCTGAATCTGTTACCTTTTATTTTTTTTTTTTTTCTTTCTGGCTGCTTTACTCTTGGGTCCGATAGTTCACCGGTTCCAAGCTGTACTTACACTTGATGACCTTTACATCTGATTATTTAGCTACTCTTCCTTTTTCTTTTTTTTTTTTTTTTAAGACTACAAAAATAAACAAATGCATGAAGCTAGCAACAGTGTTCTCCATCTTTAAAAGTTGCGCTTGCTTGAGGAAACCACAGATTTAACTCCTCCAAATCTAAAAAGCAGATTGAAGCGCAAACCAAAGATTAGGTGATGTGTTTCTAGAAAGGACTGGAGAGAGTTTATTTCCTTTAGAACAACTACGTTTCTTTGGAAAACCTGAAAGAGCACACACACTCCTCTTTTTAATTTTTTTTTTGTTTTAGTGTTAATGAAAAAGCAGCGAAAAGTTATTTTTGAATGCAGGAAGTTTGTTGTCGTAGAAATATATCTTCTAAAATAGCATAAAGTTTATTTGCAATAATGACTGGGAAAAAAGCAAAATAGGTGTAAATGTGGACAGCTGGAGGCTCTTGAACTACACTTGTTAAAAGATTTGTTTGTGAAACACGCATTTTATTGCCTTGTATGCATGTTATAATGAGGCACGGACAACTGCAACATTACACTTAATGATTACATTTCTTGTTTCAGCCAGTTTCCTTGTCCTCTTGCAATTAACGCTTTCCCAGATCACCCAAGGCTACTTGGGGGCGGTGGGGGGGAGAAGGGGGGAGAAGAGAAGAAA
>VXBJ01000540.1:474024-563830 GCA_013400055.1 Nycticryphes semicollaris
GAAGAAAGGGGGGAAAGAAAAAAAAAAATCTGAAATTCACATAAATGAGCAATGTCAATAGTTTAGAAAGAGTTTACTTAGAGAACAAAGGGCCCTTATGAGGCACTAGTGAGAAGAAATGGGGAAAAAATGAGTCCTCACAATGTCGCCCTTTTCTCCCCGCGACTTGTTATCAAGCAGCCCGCGCGAGCCCCTCCCCGATCTGCATGAAAATGCGTTTCGTCCCATTCACTTCATTTGCATTAATTTCTCCCATTGTACCCGCAAATGGCCGCATGTCTCCCCGGCACAATGCGACAGCCTATCACGGCNCGCTGCCATGGGAAAGCGAGAGGCGAATGATTCTCAGTGGCTTCTGATTTCCAGTATTTGTTCAGCATTAGGGCCCACTTATCTCCGGGAGAAAAAAGCAACATGTAGAGAGAAAGTGACAGGCAGAAACACGCTCCCTCGCCCCTCCATTCTCCCCGCGCTCTGTATTCAAACAAGGGGGGCCCTATTACGCTGAAAGCTCCGGATCAGCCTCACTCAATTATCGCCGCTAATCCTTATAGCTCTATAAAGTAAATATTTCATTACAATTTCAAATAAACAGTCACCCAATCTAATGAAGCAAGAACTCAAAGTGGCAATGTCATAGAACTTGTTACCATCATCAAAGGAAAGGACACAGGCCTGTCTGCTGGTAACGCTAAGAAAAAAAAAAAAAAAAAAAGAAAAAAGGGAAAAAAAAGGGTTCCCGAGCAAATTCAAGAGAAGGGGTTGTTTCTTCTTATTATTATTACTACTCACTTTGACCTTTTTGTCTTTCCAAACCTTCTTCAATCGTCAAAACCACCTTCGTTTTCTTACTGATTACTGCTTGTGCACTGGGCTTGATCCTGGTACTTGATGGGAATTAGTTGAGGGGCAGTAAATATTCACAACTCACATGAAAATTGAGCATCCTGCAGAGCTCCCTGGCATCTTTCAAAAGCAAGACTTAGTAGTTTTATCAACTTCACACTATTTTAATAGAACTGATAATAACAAACAAACAAACAAACATTTAAATTCATTCAAGCCTCCACCAAAACTCCTTTTTTTTTTTTTTTTTTTTTCCCTTTCTAGAGTCTTGCACTTAATATTGCTGCTGGATACTTATATGGGAAGATGTCAGCACCTTTATAAGCCCTCAAGACAGGCAACAGGATATTTTGTGTGGCACTTCTTTCAGGACCCCAAAACCATTCCCAGTTCAGATAAGGCAAAGGTAACAAACGTGCTTTGCAGGTACACAGCAGCGCTGGTACTCCCTGCTACTTTAGGCAAGTACATCATAAAATCCCTTCCATAAACTTTGATTAACTTGGGTTACTTTTAAAGTAGCCAGGCTTTCTTATCCACAATTTTTACAACAGGAAGAATGCTATCCTAAGTTTGTCTTGATTCCCTTTGCAGAAAAATTTTAAAGATATCCTCTACCTCCCACCCTCATCTCCTGGAGGACTTTCCCACTCTCCTCCTCCTTTTTTCCCCACCTCCCATTCAACAGGGGAAGGTGGGGGATATTCTTTGCCATTCCCTCTCTTTCTGCTACACACTAAATGGGCTTTTCTTCTATCAGCTGTTCACAGAGGAGATACCCAGTGCCTCTATGAGAAATACAAGAAATACTCAGATCCCAGAGCAGAGAGCTGGAGGCCAGCATGTAAAATTTAACCACCTCCCCCTAGAATAAATATTCACCGAGCAATCTCCTTAGGCCCTGCTCACATTCCCATGTCATCCACATGTCCCCACACTAACCCAAGATTTAATGCTAAAAATACCCCTACAAGGTGCTATTTTGGGCTCCGTGCAGTCATCCCACAAACTCAGCAAACCACCAGGAATCAAACTAGCTGATTGCTGCCTAGTATATCATTGCCTTCAATCAACTGGTTAAAAAAAACCCCAAAAACCAAAACAACAACAACAACAAAAAAAAAAAACCCACCTAGAAACAAAACCAAGCCCCGATTACAGTATTTCAGAGATTCCATTTCAAGGAGGTAAATTTTAAGTCCATAAGTTTTAGTAAGTCGACTGCTTGAGTAGCACGTTGAAAAAAAAAGCTGTATTATCTCCCAATAACGTTCTAGTACACCTACATAACACAATTATCTATGCAATCATAGCCATAACTGGTTGCAACCATGCAATTCCACAGAGAAGGAGACAGAATACCCATCTGAAACTCTGAGCATGAAATAGTCAGAGAAACACCCAGAGAAGAGCACAATACAAACCTATCTCTGGCCATAATGCTGGTAGATAGCACCCTGCATAAATACAGAACAGAGAGCCACAAGTAAGAAATTACCATATGTATACAGACATCTTTCAAGCACATTTTAGCGCCTGTCATAAGCGGACCTGATAAAATTAACCCGTACAGAGAAGGCTAACATAAAATCCTATACCAATTTATGCACTTAAACAAGATTTGAGTGTTATACTGGAAGGTCTTGGGAATGTTCTTCTGCAAAGTAGTGAAGCTCACCCTCAATTAGTAGCTACCCATTACCCCAAATTACTGCCATTCAGATGTCAATCAGTAAGGATGCACTACAGGAATTAAAGGAAAGAAGTCATTTACCACAAGTATTCCCCCAAAGATTGCATTGTCTTGATTTCTTCGCTTATTCTGTATACATTTTTATCCCTTCGAAATTATTTTTCCTTTTCTGATTTCCACTTCATTACTTAACTATGGTTCAGAAATATACGGCTTTTCTGATGAAAAAGAAAAAAATTAACAAAGCCAATTCACTATTTCACATCTGTAAATCACAAGGTTTACATGAAGAGTCTTATTTTAGTCCAGACACAGCTCCTTCAACTCTTGCTAATCAATGGGGAAACAAATCTTGAATGGTTAAAAGTGCTAAACATAATTTCCTTATCTTAAATATGAATATTCAGACATAATAGGAACCATTAGGTCAAGTCTAGGTAAAAGGGCATTTTTAATTGTTTATTTGTTTTCTGACTCCTGACACATTGTTTCAAATAAATGCTGATCTTTCAGATAAAAGTTGAATTTTCACTGGAGAAAAGCATTACGGTTTGTCAAATGAAAGTAATGTTTGCTCCAAAATATGTGATAATGAGAAAGCCAAGAGTTCCTACTTTCCTTTTCCTATTGCTGATTGAAAAGGCTATGCTAGAATAAAAAGAATTTATGATCTGTAACAAAACTAAAACCTGAAATATAGCTCCTTCATCTTCAGGTAACTCCTTTGACGAAATTCAAGGTAAGGTATGATTCAAAAATTGGATTTATATTATGTAATTTGATATAAATAAAAATACTTTTTTAATATGTTCAAATTACAAAATTAAGTTTGTCTTAAAATTGTGCAGCATGATATTTACAAAGGTATTTATTCTTTCATAAAATGCATGAAATAAAGATTAGAACTTCATAGTTGCAGATTTCTTGAGTAGAAAAAGCATATTCCTTAAATCAGCAAATGTTTTTCTCTGGTAAATCTAAAATGCTATTTCCTTTTGAAAAAGAATAAATAAATTATCATATAGCACATACTGAGAGTCTAAAAAAGAGAACAGATTTTGTAAGCAAGATTACAGAACAAATCAGATTTAATTTTAAAATTTATTTTCATTTCATAGAGCAATAAATAGAGTGATGTATTTCTCTCCCCGTGTAGAAAACAAAGCTATTCAGAAATATACCTGCAACAGATATGGATCCACCCAGTTCCAACCTGGAATGTGGGTAAAGTGAGGGGTAAAACCCCACCTTGTAACCCAAAGGACCATGTAGTTGGACAGTATATCAACTTCAGTCTAGCCTCTCATTTTAAATCTGGCTACTCCTCTCCAAATGACCGACTTTTTTTTTTCTTTTTTTTTTAATTAAGTAAAATTTAAAACTTATGCACAACAAGCAACGTGGATTATCTTTTCCACCATAATAATTACCATCACTGTGCTTCATATATTTATACCACTAAGAAGTATTTTTGACTGCCAACATACAAAATTATTTACCAACAAAGATGCCTATGAAGAAACAAAATAGAATATAAAGTATTGAGAAAAAAAATAAATGAAAAATATCCATCATTTCTTAATAAAATTTCAGATTTTTAAATTCTTTCCAAACTGTTTGGAAAAATGCAGTGTTGTTTCATTTTCTCTTTATGTCTTTTCTTAAACATAAATTTGACTGGTTACTGCATTGCTTTTGAAAATTTTGATACATGAAACAATATAAGAGTGTAAACATCTCACCAAAGAATGAAAAATGTTACATTATATAGCCAAGAATTATTTCTTAAAATATGTAATCAATACACCTTTTCACATATTATTCTCTTTATTCTGCTCTTAGCTATATTTACGTGTCTTTAGATAATATTAATATCAGGTTTGGTTATGTCAAAGGTATTCTGTCCTCGCTTGGTGATAACTTGATTTTATGTTGGCAGACAAATAAAGTTTGAAGTAGACCATGTTGAGATACACAAGAAGTGACCTGAAAATTAAGACATGGCTCTGTACAGTCAAATGCTAAGAAAATCCTTAGACCTACAGTCAGGTATTTTAAGGTTGAGTGCTTGAGTAAGGGTATTCAGCATCGGGCAAGTGATACTAGAGTTGCATGTAATCAATGCAATTAAATAGGTGGAAAAGAGATGAGGTTTGATATCTTAGAAGCTGCAAGTAAAATTGATTACACTTTTGAAAAATACTTGACATAAAATACTACGTTATGTACAACATTCTCCAGCTCTCCATGCACTCACCCACTCTGCGTGTCTTCAGTCTTTTGTTAAAACATGAATTTCTTTGGCACTGACCCCGAGAATTTCTGAGCAGAGCTTCTCAGGATGGCCCAACTCCCTCAGTTTCATCAAAACTTGAGCCCACTTTTCCCACAAGTACATTGCAAGCTTAGGGCTACATCCAGAAAAAGCAACTAGTAAAAGTGAACCTGATGATAGCCAAAAAAATTAAACTTAGAGGTGTTAGGAAGAACCAAAACCAAACAGGCACAGAAAGCCTGCTGGTACCAGGAGGGATCGTTTCTTCACCATTTCTTGGTATAATTAATCAGATTTCCACTACTCCAACAAGACAGCTGATGTTGTGCCAGTAGGTGAACAAGGCAATCAAGTGGGACCTTCACCCTGATCTCAATTTTTCCTAGGTGTACCAAACCCAGGTGATTCACAGCTAAAAATTCAAGTTTGGCTTGTGCAGGGAAAGTGCAGTAGACATCAAGCAGTAGAAACTAAAAACAAGGCATTTTCTTCCTAAGGATCTTTATTTTCAACGGAATCTCTGAAAGGTAGAGCTTATTCTAATTCATAGTTACCAGCATGCTTCATCTGCTTATTAGTGCAAACAGTCACGCTGTTTGCATTTATCTTCTGTGGAAAAAAAAAAAAAAAACAACCAGAAATTATTGTGTATACTTAATATTTAAACAAATATTGTCCAATTATAAGGAAAAAGTACCTCAAAAAATGAATGCCTTTTTGAAGAATCTTTTTTTTTTCCCAAAAATGTTTTCCCCTAAAACTTTCCTACTTGTGTTGAACTATAGTATAATTTTTAAACTTAAAAAAATCATACAATATAGGATTAAAGTAAGCATAACATTTGGATGAGGTTGAAAGGTGCTTAAAGGGGCAAGATTTTAAATGCAAACAGAATAATAATTAATTGCTAAGGTGCTTTTGGGAAAAATCATACACTTGACCCAAGCTGAAGGCTGAAATATTAATCTGTTTCTATGACAGAGATCAAGCTTCATAGTCGCTTTTTATCCTCCTCATAATAGAAGCAACAGTTGTAAACCATAATGTTATAGTTCAAACAATGCCCCCCCTAAGACTTCAAATTTATTATAGCATTCATCTCCAAGACAAAAGACCTGGTACAGGAAAAAAGCTCTTTTTAGCAAAAAGCATGGTTGTTATTTATGGCTCAGATGCGAAGAATGAGTTTGGGGAATTTATCAGAGATGAAGGTATGAAATGTTTTAGCTTGTTCTTCTCTCTCTAATCCATAAACCATTTTCTCAGCCACCCAAGTGAATTCTAATGGAACAGGAGTGATGAAATAATATTTTCCTAGCCCTTTAACACTTTGCCTACTGTGTGCATTGTGTGACTTGTTCAGGGAAAACAGAGGAGCTTATAGTTACAAATCTTTTAAATCAGAAAGTAAAATGATCTTGTTAATAAATTATGTAAAATGGCCTTGTGGGAAGATTCAACATACCACCGAGTGCTTGTGCCCACTATCAAACCATATTCACTCACAAACGTTCTTACAAAGGACTTTTTTTTATTCATCTTTCGTTTGGTTGTAATGTGAATTTCCTGCGGATGCCTTGGAGTTATCCAGTCAGCCTGTAACTCTCTAATTTGCTCTGGGTAGCAGGAAGGAGAACAAAGGTTACTGAAGAGCCCCTTAGTTTGCCAAAGAATAACAGCAACAACAAAAAAAGATGCAGTATGAGACCATGTGGCTTTTATATCCACTGAGATGTAACCAATGCCTTGCCTGGTTAGATTTTATGGCAAGCAGTACTGCTGTGACAGAGATGCTGAAGACTGCTGCCCTCAACTCCCAATTGCCACGCTACCCTGCTATGCGGATTTCTATACAGATAAAACTTATTCTTCCCTCCCTCTCAGTTTTTGCCAAGTCTGATGTTTTTTGTAAGCCCTCCATCACCACTAGTACCACCCTGGATGCTCCTTACACACTGAACAGATTCATGGAAGACCATCTGTTTGTCCAAAGCTACAGGGGTCCTTTACTGGACTTGCCTAAAGCTTCATTATGGTAGCAAACTCGTTTTGGTCTTCTCCTCTTTAATATTTAAGCATGTCTAAATGCTGAAGCTGTAGTCTCAGGTAGTTCAGATGTTTCAGCTGCAGCCCTTGAATCTAAGGTCCAAAAAAAGACTTGAGGGTTAAGTTTTCCTACGCAACACATTAGGTGCAAATAGCAGCTTGGCTTCAGGAATCTCCTAGTACTTAGCACAAGAATTAAGCTATTTTTGTATCCATATACATAGACAAAGTCGGGGCCGCTGGTACAAGAGTATGTGCCGCTTCATTTATGGAATAACGGACATGATGAAACCAAGTTTAACAAGACTTTGATTGGGAGCAATGTCTGCTCTTAGCCATTACTTGATTGCTCTGCTGATAAAATTTCAACAGATCTAGCCTACTGTTCCTTTAAATCTCTTTCCATATTACCCGTCTACAACATCTCCAGCAAACGACATATTACTCTTTTGTGACACATCAACTCCTCCATTTAATAAAATATGCCTAATTATATTGCCAGGTCCTGTCCTGCTGAAGTCAACTGGAGAGTTGCCAATGGCTTTCCTGAATATAGAAACATATATATACACACAATGAAAGAAGATAGGGGAAATACGTACTTTACAGATAAATTGTTTCTCCTCTAGCTCATTTTACATCATATTTCAAAAGAAATGTACATTGACTTCAAAACAATAAAATGAAGCTATTCGTAAGAACAAGAAACTGCAGAATAGCCAGAAGGAAAAACAAAAAAATCCCATTTAACAAATAAAGTGAGGAGGAAAGAGATAATACAGCATCAATCCCTCAATTTCTTTTTATTCCTTTCTTTCTCTCTTGGGGTGGGGTATTCATGCACCTTCCATTTGCACACATTTTGTGTCTTTGTTGAAAAATAATCAAGTTCTATGACTGTCTTTAGCTTTGCCATGATTCTCATTTATAAAAATATTTTCCCCTTTCTTCCTCTGTGAAGGAATCGACTATAGGAAAATTGCATAATTGCACATCTTCCTCTATGCATTTTTCTTCTAAGTGCAATATTATCAACTCTGTTTTAAGTTCACACTCTGAGTTGGGAGAACATGCAAGAGCAAGAACTCTTCTATTCATTAAAGTATAAATTGAGCACCCACTCCGCTACAGATTTGCGTTTCTTTTCTGCCATTCCCCATCTAAGAAATGTCATCTAAAGAAAGCCATCACTTTTACAACCATCAAAGGCCCATCCCTTCCCTCCAACTCATTCTTTCTATGGCCCTCCTCAGAACTGGGCTGGGGGTTGGGAGGGAAGAAAAAAGAGGGGGAAGGAGGGAGAGGCGGGGGACAGGGAGGGGGGGAAGGTATTTTAATCTGGATCAATTACCACTCTGATCCACAGCGCAGCTCCACAAACAGCGGCAGCACATAAAACTGAGCGAAGAACAGAGGAAGGAGAGTGGCACAGACTGGCCACCGCTCTCGGACCTGTGCGTGAAACTGCTAGCCCTGCCACCTAGTTGGGCTCGATGCGTAGTCTTCCCCGTGTAAGACTGGGACCTAGTAAGAGAGAATCTGCGAGGGAGGACAAGGCTCACCACGTCTCCGTTGTAAAAGCAAGCTGGCCGCTCTCTTTACAATCTATTCATGCCAGTAACCCACAGAGCAAAATGCTTTCCTGATTTTTTTGAGGGCTGCTTTCCTCTTCTGAAGAGGGCAATGTGACAGCGTAACCCCATCTTCAGTGGAGGGAAAAGAAAAAAAAAAAAAAGAAAAAAAAAAAGCGCTTTAGTAACACAACATTTTTCTCTTAATAAATCATTTTTAATGACTTCCAATAAATCATCTTGTAATCACATTCCTTTACCACTTAAGCCAGTCAAAGTATAGCTCTCACAGTTAAAATATTAATGTATTCACATTTCACGTAAAATTATAATAACTCGTAGAGAGGGAAACTAACTGGAGAGAAATCAGCTCAATTCATTTGAGAAAGCAAAGGTTATACTTTAAGTTTTAAAAGTTTGCCTGGCAGAAAGTAGTGTATAATTGCCACTCTGTATCTGATACACCATTTCTGATCAGAATTTCCCTACTCCATGAGCACATACATGAGCTCCCTGGACACATCGATTTCCACATACACACACAAATGTAATATACATAAACCATACTGTTTTGTCAGTTTAGTAACATTCCAAGCGCTCCTGAAGCAGCAGATTATGCAAAAAGACCTGGTGAAATGAGGCATTTAACACCCTAACTTCCCATCACATATTTTGCATTCCCGATGTCCTGCAGGAATTTTGAAGATTCTGAATTTTTCTTTTTCTCTACAGTTTCATCATGGTGATTTCTGAACTACAATTTACATCTGCATCATACTACTTTGCCCTGACACAGAAATGAAAGTTAATTAGTTTCTATGACAACCTGATGCATGAAAGGACCACAGGTTCTTTCACATTTGTAAATACATTCCAACTTAGTATTCAGAGTGCAGAGTGTATCAGCATTAAGTACAAATAGCATGAGTTTGTTTTTAGTAAGGCAGAAAAAAGGACTTAAGTCAGATGACGTGATTCATCGGAGCATACATTTGTCAATGAACAGATGAGTCCCAATTTATTTCCCTCCTCTTTAAAGAAGTCTCCAAACTTCCATTAGAAAAAGAGTATTTAGATGTGAACCGGCATTTCCTTTAAAAGGTCTGTCAGAAACTCGGGACCAAAACCAAATGGAGGTTTTTTTCACCTTAGTTTTGCACAACAGCATGAAGCATTATTTTTTTTTTAATGTATTACTTTAAAAGTATTTCAAGGCATGCAGTATTATTCATATTCAACAATCAATGCAAGTAATAAGCCTAACGCAACAGTCTTTGAGCTAATGTGGTGCTTTGACTCCCACAACCATCTATGCTCAGGTTTTTCATAACAGGTCCCCAAAATAAAACTCAAAAAGAATAGGTGTTCCAAAATATTCCTTCCTTTTAAAAATTTCATTATGAAATTTAACTGTGGAGGTGTCCTGCTTCTACTCACACATTCAAAGTAACAGACGATTGCTCCTTATCATACTGAGCACCCGCAACCCTTGAGCACCAGAACCTCCCTGTGATCGTAGCCAGGGCCTCCTGCTCTCCAAGAAGAGCTGTGGGAGGAGGACTCAGCAACACTTCTCACATCAAGATTTCCCTGCAACATCTCACCAAGACAGTCCACCCCAGTTTTTTTCTCGGCGAGCAACAGGCCTAGGAGGGCCAGACTAAGAGCCCAGCCAGGGTGAGTCCATGAAGGGACTCTACAGGGAAGACCCACAGACATCACTTCCTAAGTATCACCTCCCCATGAATTGCATAGATTGACTCTATGATTCCATAATACGCCAGTTGAGGTAACTCTTGAAATATACTGCACGTCCACAGGTTTTCTTCTAGCAAGGAGGCAACACTGGAAAGATGTGTATTCTGCCCCCAAGGAAACCAGGACCACATCCTTTCCCCGGCACAAACATGAGTCACTTCAGTAGAGTCTGCTGGGCAGAGGAAAATGCATCCTGAAGAGAAAAAGCCTTTACACATCAGCATAAGACAATCTACCCCATAGCACCCATACTGCCACAAAGCAGTTGCATTATTTTTTGCTGTAGTAGTTACCAGCTACTTTTCCTAAATAATATGGACAGTATACAAATGGAAGTCACATACATAAGCCCTATGACCAAATCAGGTTACTTACTCTATAACCAGAGAAGCAAAGGAAGAAAGAGGAGGAAGTATACAAAAAAAAAAAAAAAAAAAAAAAACCTCATTACTATCATTCTCTGACTTTTTTCAGAATGAGAAAACTAGGGTCACAAGAGCAAGCTAGAGCACACGAATACAGATGTTCCTCCCTCGCTGTCCCCAGAGGTAGAAGAATCCCGCTGAATAATTTCCCAGTAAGATACTCATGCAAATAATGAGGAGTTATTCCACCTAATGACAGGCCCAAGTACTGACCCTGCAAGCTGCCTGCTTGGGTGGACCCCTGAATTTGTTAAGACTTACAAGACTCCTTCTTGCAACACTGAAATCTAATTACCAGTGTTCTCTCAAGCTATTTTCTTCCATCCCAGCTCCAAAGCTTGTAAAACATAGGGCTCCCGGATTCTAATCAGAAACCCAGAAACCTATAAACAATGTGTAACTTACAGATGCCCTTCAGTGCATCAGAACGCTTTTTAGTACGGCTTTAAAATCCTAAATCATTCCCTATCATTTATCTCCAAACTTCCTCATATTTTAAATGTCATGGTGTCAGACTAAGTAATAAAAAGTTTAAAAGCTAATAACTGAACTTGACCAGTAACACCTGAGCACTATATTTAAGACTGAAAATACTGAGGGGTATTTATATTTTCAAATTAAGGAATAATAATCATTATTATTCCAGATTTTTTGCCAATAAACCAGAAGGTCGACCTAAGATTTTAATCACAATAAAAATGTGAATATGCAATCTCCAGTACACACAGATGCAGCTGTAAGCTAATCATAAAAAATAGTATTTCAGATGATCACACGTTTTTCAGCTTCACCTGCTCTTTTAGAGATTTTTCTTAACTATAAATTGAGCACTGAAACTTCATTTGCTTTTCACACTAAATTGCCTCCAAGATTTTATATTCATTAAAATAAATGCCACAAGTTGCATTTTTAGATTGTGGAACTTTATCCTCATAAAATAGCATATTACAGCTAAATCCTCATGTACGGGTAAAGTATAAAGACAAATATAAGTTACTCTAGAAGTACTTTTCCTAACATCAGGAACTAAGTAGCTCCATTCACCTTAAAAAGTTGATACGAAAACGCTTCACCTCTCAAAACCAACAAAACCCACTTAAATACTAGCAAGTCATGCCTGACATTTGTATAAAAACAAAAATAATCTGCTGTCAGCAAAACGTCCGAGTGCCTCTGTCACTCTTCTCGAACATGAACCTTTCCTTGACTACAAGGGTTTTGCTGTTATACTACACTCATTAGAATGGAATTTGTGTTAACTTCCATGTACCACGACTTACTAATAGGATTGCTAGCAATTATTATACTGAAATGAAATCAGCACAAACTATTAGATCTGTTTAAACAAGTTAAAAATAAACCTTGATTAAATGTTCTTTTTAAAGAAACTGCTCATTAGGGCTGCAGGGCCTTCCGATAAATTGGTGTTTCATTAACATCAAAGCATGAATCAAGTTTAAACTCACTTACCAAACAAGTTATACTTAAAAAACAGCTTTAAAAAATAACCTGGATTACAACCATCACATAAGATAGTAACTAAATGGGCTCCTTATTTACAGAGGTTTGGAAATTTCAACAGGGAAAATGCTTTCCATGAGGCAGGAGGGAAAGGATATAGAGCAGAACTGTTGGTATCCACCAGCACGGGATTTAACTCCCTGAGCTGGGATGCACGTTGCCGTTTCCTATTACGGAGCCAGAAAGGCACTGTGGGTACTGAACTTGTGAAAGAGGACAAAAGCACACTGTTTACTTCCAGTGTTCTTACCTACAGAGAAAAAGAAAAAAAAAAGAAGAAAAAAAAAAAAAAGAAAGAAAAAAATATCAAAAAAGCAAATGGAGCTGGAACTTGAATAAGGCTTAGGCAAGCCATGCATATTTGCTTGAATATTTTCCGTTTTCTGTTTCGAAACCCATTGTCTGCCTTGTAGGCTGAGGATGCACATGCTATGTGAAATAAGTGTAATGAAAGGATGGAGGTTAGAAGTGACAAAAGCTTTCCAAACTGCCTGAGAGGAAAATCTTGTTTTCCCAAGCATGCTGCAATGTTGCCACTTATCCTAAGAACTCAGATTTGACGATTTTATCACATGTATTTAAAAAATAGTCTAATTAACAATTCTCTTGCCATCCCTCTCTAATGTGAGAGAAGACTACACGCTTTGCGAAAAGGCAATGCTGAACTGGGCATCTTCTCAATATTAAGATGATTTTATAACACTGTCTTGCAGTCATAAGAATTATTAAAAGAAATGGATTAACAGTAACTCAGTATAAACAAATGTACTTATTACATTATACCAAGTAGTACATATATTTTGAAACCCATTTTTAAAATGGCTTTAAGATATCACTATCGTAACAGATCATACAGTAATTTTAACCGTAACTTACTCTGTCCCTTTCTGCTGATACCTTCTAAAACGTACTAGCTACCTTTCCTGCACCAGCATTGCAAAAATGATCTGCTTTAGAAAGGAACAAACCTCCCAGTTTAAGTAATTAATATTCCTTAATTAAATTCACCAAGCCACAGACAATGAATTCTTTATAAAACTGTGAGCTTGCCTAAAGCAACAAAGTCACACTTTTGTTAAAGCATTTTTAGTGTGTATTTTGCACAATTTTTTAAAGTTTAACCTCTGTGGATCAATGTGCTTCCTTAAAAGACTTTAATAAATTAAAGTGCAGAGAGCTTTTTTTCACCAGGCAGAAAAAGCTGATGAGACAGGTTTAGTTTAATCTCAGGCAATAGAAGTCATTAACCATTCTCTCAGGGATTAAAATATAGCTTGCCCTTTTCTTCTCTCACTTATCATTAGCATCACTTTAATCTCCCAGCGTTTCACACTGCTATTTTAATCATTACTTACTGCCTTTTGACAAGTGCAGAACATGCTTTTTCTCATTGAGGCAATATCCTGGTTTTAGCTGACAAATGTAGGACATAATGTAAAAATATCAAAGTGACATCTCTTAAACACACCTTCATCATAAAAATCTCTAAAGTTACAATATTCCTTTGTCTAATGTTTCTATTGAAATTATCATTTGAAAGCTTTCTCTCTTCCACAGAGGCAAAAGTTTGTTCTAAATAACACAACAACTAATTTCAGTCGACAGATACAGAGAGTACAAACATCGCAGGCATTTTAAAAATATACACCTTCACAGTTTTGTATATCCAAGATATATGTTCATAAACTTTCAGGTATTTCTTGTAGAGAGAAATATTCTTCCAACATAACCAGACAGAAGCCAAATAAATCATGTGAAATGCTGACCTGCATTATTTGATATTTTATTGTTCACTAGCCTTGAAAAAAATAAACTAAGTATCTTTCTCTGTCACTTATATATTTGTCACTTACTTGCTTTGAAGATGAATTTCAGGGGTGGGGGTGGTGAAATGAATGTCATATATAATATTGTTTTGAGAAAAAAACAATATAAAAAGCATTCAAATTTTGTATTGAATATTTTAGTTGGACCTCCTCCGACATTTTAAATGCTAGAATCCCTTCAGCTTTAGAAAACCCCACAAAGTTTATTCACAGCCCTACAACTTTTATTCCAATTTAGCACAAAATACATTATCCAGGGTCCAAAGGGTGGCCAAATGATCCACATTACAAACAGAATCCCAAAAGATTCATACATTTGTTAAGTTTCCTGTCATCCTTTGCTTTAAGTAAATGGATAATTAAAAGATTTAAAACACTTTCTTTAAAATTCTATTTTGATACAAAGAAAAAACTAACAAAAATAAATTGGTAATGACAGAACTTAAGAAATTATTTTAGTTAGTACTAACACAGTTCCTAATGTTTGGCCCCAAGCTCTTTAATCTAGTCCATCTGTAATGATCTCATAGTACTTTCAACCATTATTTAACTGTTAGAAGAAAAAAAAAAAAAAACAACTATGTTGCACTATATGTTTCAACAATAAAATCCCTTCTTAAGCTTCACAAAGCAGAACAATTCATTATTTGATCTCTTTCCAGGTTCAAAGTCTGTCTTATTGCAATACTTCAAAGAAATATGTAATCAAAGACAAACAGCTGTGAAAACAATCTTTTATTACTTTATTATCATCTAGCATATATCTTTAGGGTAAACCAATGAAAATGCTTTACAAATAAAACAAATATTTCTTTTAAATTTCTCCTTAGCTATAAATAGACATGTAGTTATAATCATTTTAAGGTAGGGCCCAGTCCTTGAAGGTGCAACTACAACTCCCACCCCAGTATTTCACAAGATCATGCCTTTCACTAATTAGACCTCGATTCTGCAAAAACCCAAGCATGCAAGTAATTTCATATTTATGAACTGATTTATATCTTTCAGTTGCAATGTTAATAGGAGTAGTTTTTAGCCTGTGAATTGTATTTATAGCTGTGCAGCCATACTTTAATTTCCCATACCATATATTAAATTACTCAGAACAATATTCAGGTTGTCAAATGAAGCATTCTGAAACTAAGAAATATCAGAAGATGGCTTCTGATGTAATCTGAATTCTGCCTCCTTATACATGCTACATTATGGAATAATTTTTTAATTATGTGATCACATGGTATTTTTTAAAAGTTGCTATATTTTAGCCCATGCTCTGGATAGGCTCAGGAAATGGGGCGGTTATTCAGTAATTTTTTATTCATTATCCAGCTAGTAGACTACACCTTGTTCACAGTTTATCAGACAAGAAATATAGAAATATTTGGCTTCTCATGCTCTTTTGTAAGATGTTCATAATAAACTTTGCAGATTCCAACTGAAACAAGACCGTTCTTTTCCTAATATATTCCCATATAGCATAAAATAGCCATCAGTAATCCAACACTGAGAGAAGCGTCAAGAAAGATGGCACTAGGATTCAGGAACTTTCCCCACACACGCATTCCTCTGCTACGCTAACAAACACGCGGAGCAGACACTACTTCCATTGGTTTCAGTGGCTGTAAGGAGACTAACAACTGCTGCAAGCAAGAGCCCATGTATCTCAAGCTGAGCACCCTGAAAATGAGTTATATGCAGTTAGTGGCCACCTGCCAAATGTTTTAATTGAGTTGCTCAGCATCACACAGAAAGCCTGTGACAGAAACAGGGACAAAACTGGGTTTGCCAGAGTGTCTTTCTCTTGATTCAATCACAAAAGCATCCCCTCTCTCTTTTTGCAGTCCCTGATTTGTTCCAGTTCCTGCAGACAATGAGCCAAAGTTCCTATAAAAAACCATCCTGTGCACCAAAATAGACAGGGATACTAAATAAAAAAATAACTTATGATACATAAATTAAAAACTGTACCCTAATAATAACTTAGTACGAACGCTCCATGGGCAACTGAGGTTGGGCATTCAAGGCTTTCCAGGAACTGTCTTTGTCATCTGAATCATATACACACATACCCCAGTCTTGCCTCACAGTACATCAGAATTAATTGATTTTTACTGAGTTACTGAACATTGTCTTCAAATAAGCAGCAGAAGGTTGCAGGAGCTGAAATAACTTATCAGAGCCATAAGACTAGGGCTAGCTGATCCAGGCCATGAAAAGTATTGTTCATCCTGCCCTTTATTTCCTTCCTCTGGAGATTCCCCTCAAAGTTGGACCTGTACATCCACATAGTGACTTTAATTTGCCATGAGGATCCTTTTCTTTAGGATCTTTACAATTTTTCTTTATTTCCACCAGCTTTACATTAGGATGGTCAATACAAACTATTCTGTTGGGCTGTTGAAATCTTATTGAGGAACACAAGTAAGAAGAGGAAAGGCATGTTTCAAAAATATTTGGCTTAGCCAAGGTGGAGGTCAACACCAACAAGGAAAAGCATTTCTTTGATTTTTGTCTTTCTTCCCACAACTTTCAGTTCCTGCCATGCTGTTCAAACTGCAGAAGGTTCTTGATCGTTTCACACAACAGTATTTTCTTAAGAAGAGAGAATTAAGCAGGCTGTAATACATCAAGTATAGTGATAAAGATCACAGTGATCTGAATGCAAAACTAAACCACCTTGTTTTCAAACAAGTTTACGTTTAGGATCAGCACAGTAAACATTGTTGAGTTTTCCACAAAGAGTTTAGCTGTGTTGCCAGGAACGAAACATCAAATGCTGCTAGGCTGTAAGAATCACCGCAGCAGGAAAGATTTTTGAAAACACCTTCCTGAAAACTGATACTCAACATCCAAGAGTTTAAAAAGAGAAGAAAAAGAAAGTTATGTTCTGATGTGCTGAGCCAACTGCATTACGATTTGAGATCTCACAGGATACGTTCCCGACTTCCTCTCATGTTAAATCCAATACCGTCAAAGGTACCTGTAAGTCTAAAGCAATGTTATGGTTCAAAATATATCTTTACAGTTAGAGTTAATATCCTCTCAATCACATAATGTGATGTTCCTACAATAAATTAGCAGTTGTTGTAGCAATTTTTCTTTAGCTTCCTAAGGTTATCTGACAGCCCACTCTGGAATGAACTGGTAAGGTGGACTGAAAATGGAATTTAATTTAACAAACTCCAAATTTCTCACTGCATGACGGATTTAACTAGAAACTGTAAGACTATATTGGCATAAGGATTATTATGGATGTATTTAAAATAGCAGGGCATAAACACATGGCTATCCAAGGGGCTATCCAAGGAGCTTTTGTCAACCCGGGGTCAAATAATCATCAAAAGTGAGCATCTCTTTTGCAACAATGATCTCTAAGTCCACAAAGCACATCCCATCAATTTTTTTTGTGTCCTACAAAATCAGCTACAGAATTGGAATTTCACCTAATGCACACCTCTGCATTTTTAGGTAGTAGATGAAATTAATTCTGTAATATTTTTTTATAATTCAACTTGTAACTTAGAAAAATGGAGGATATAATTCTTTCACTCTCACAATCTGAACTTCAAGTCAACTTATATATTCTTTTTATGCATTTATATATGTATGGGTTATTTTCTGGGGACCAACTGTAAACTTTCAGAAATCTAACATATTTAAAAATACTTCTACTGCATCAGTTTATATTAAACAAGTCACACAAACATTTCACGAATGGCCTAGGAAAGCAAACCATGTATGTGGACAAAGGGTAGACAAAAATCATTGCTCTAGGTCCTTTTAGCCAGGGATTTTATGATTCAGTGTTTAAAATATGCTCCTATAATTCAGCCAGAAAGGCCTTTCACATACTTATGACAAACATTCTCCCCTCAAAGACTTGCAATCTACCTATACAAAAGCTGACTAGATGTTCTATCTACTCATAATCCTTGGGAAAAAAAAATCCTGCTGGACATAGACAATCAACTCCTATTGCATATTGCTCTGTGAATGTGCCATCTTTCCTTAGATAGATGCAAGGCGCCAAACCAAGCAGAAAAAGAAAAGGGTTGCAAAAATTTCTTTTTGCAAAAAGTGGAAGATGTTGTTTCATACAGTTCAACCAACTAATCAAATCGTTGCAAGATCTGCCACTGAATTCAATTAGAACAGAACAATGCCTTTGGTTACATGAGTTTCTGTATACATAAATTTTATAAGCTGGTAGACTGACTCAGCAGAAACAAACAGATGATATCAGCAAAGGTAGTCTTCAAAGGTTAATGCTTAAAACGAGAATCAAAATAAGGTAGCACAAGACAAAAAAAAAGGAGCAACAGACATTTGCCCTCAGTCTCAGTTCCACCCACCTTTATGAGGAACGGTGTCAAGTCACGTCTTTTTTCTCTTCTTACCAAATTACAGCCCTTCCAACAAGTAATTATGTAAAGGGAGAGCGAAACTGAGATCGCGTTAGTCACTTGCTTACACGTAAACAGGCAAGAGTTACCAACTTAAGACATTACTATTATTTTAATTATTATTATTATGAACGCATTCTTATCAGATACCCATATTCACTCAACTGTTCAGGTATTTTTTTGTAGAACTGGGATGGAAAAAATTCTACTTGCACCATCCTCTTCATGTCACGTGGTTTATAGAGCCACAGATGACAGAAAGGTTTCCAGACCTACACTACTCAAAATGCACGCTCAGCCTTCCATCAGACATTAATTTAAAGCTATGTTTAAAAGCTGAGCTGCTCATGAAAGCTACCTTGTCTTCACTTTCAGGTGCTTCCTAAAATGTTAGCTCTTTCTATCTAAATGCTTCATCTAATCTGGAGCACAGATGCTTTTGTTCACAGTAAGGAATCTGAAGACTCATCTACGTTTAATAAAAGAATAAAAAATACAGAAGCTGCTAAATGTCTCTACACACTACGAGAGTTCTCACTGGTATACAGGCAGCTTCCTATGCAGCGTTCTAGCTGCATTCCATTCCAGAATGCATTCCATTCTAGCGCTGCAAACCTGTGGCTGACCATCCTTTTGATTCCTGTATTCTATTCCGTATCCTATATGCTAATAATTTCTTATCTATAATACTATAATAAACAAAACCTTGAAGCACATGTATATGGAATAGCAGAAAAACAACTGAATTACAATGCAGACAAAGTTAGTATGTCTTTCTAGGATGGGATTGCTGAGAGCATCTTTCCAGATGGAAGTAAGAAAAATAAAATTAGAGGTATAATTCGGATTTTTACATCTTGTTCAGGGAGTAGGCTCAGAACAAAGGAAAAGCTGGAAATCATCTGCATAACAGAAGTGGAAGAGACTTCTAGACTCTTATCAGGTGTAATTTCCATCTGATGAATAATGGAGCATCTAAGCTACAGTGTTTGTAACAGAAAAATTATAATTATAGCATTCAGATTATTTTTATCTTCTTAAAAAAAACCCTAAAAAATAAAATAGTTAATGCAAATGCACGCGATCCACCCAAGAAACAGGAGTCTTTTTATGTAATACTCTTCTTCATAACTACTTAAAGCACATTTCTGAGACCTTATAAACCTTAGCAATTGATACAAACACAAAACTGATTTTTTCCTTTTTATTTTTCTATTGCAAAATTTTAACCAGGAGAGAGAAAGAACATCAAGCTGTTTGTTGTCTTCCAAAAGCATAGATATAAAAGAACCTCTTTTTTCTCTTTCAATATCATTAATAGATAGTTTATGCAATGGAAAGATGCCTTCCTTCAGTCAGACTGAAGTTAAGACTACGAAAAACACTTTGGGAAGACAAAAGAATCTGCATGATAAGCTATTTCTGTGAATCTCTTAGAAACAATTTAAAGCCACGGTGAAAATGTTCAGAATCTTCAAAATCTAAGATTTTTTCAAGTTCACTGAGGAAAGGGATAAATGCCTGGTACCTTGGGAAAGGATTCTAGCATGATGTGATCGCAGCCGAGGAAGGCTGAAGAACTAGTTGAACTATATATTTTTTGAGTCCAGAGAACTGAGTTGAGAAAGATCTACGTAGAAAATTCTTCTGCTGTGTATATTTAGCAATGGCTGGAACTAACTGGGAGAAAAAAAAAAAAGAAAAAAAAAAAAAGATTTTTTTCCCTAATGTAATAGGAAGTTGTTCAGTTGTTTTTTCTGTTTGTTCTAAAAACATAAAGCAGACCATGAGGAATATTTCAGATCTATTCCAATATATTTCCAGTAAACAGAGCAGACAACTGTCTTAAGCATCCTCTGAATATTACACGAAAAACTGCGAGTCATCAAGATGTTTATCAAGTGTTAATATTTGCACTGAGACCTTTATAACAACAGCTATCTATGTGAAGAAAAACATGTTTATCCACCCTCTGAGTAGGTTTCCAAGTGAAGAAAAGTGCAATTATTCTGCCCCTTCCAGAACTACTTCTGAAGCTATTTCAAGCTGGAGAAGAGCAGATTGAGACTGGATATTAGGAATAGGTTCTTTACTATGAGAGTGGTGGAACACTGAACAGGTTGCCCAAGGCGGATGGTTGAGGCCCCTTCCCTGGAGATATTCAAGGTGAGGCTCAACGAGGCCTTGGGCAGCCTGGTCTAGTTGGGGGTGTCCCTGCTGACTGCGGGGAGGTCGGACTAGATGACCCTAGAGGTCCCTTACAGCCTGGGCCATTCTATGATTCTGATTCTGTGATAAACTGGATTCTTCTAGGCTCCTCTGTAGCAAGATGCCTTTCAAATGCCTATCTATGTCAAAGCGGACTTCTACCAAATCAAAGGAGAGAGTTACTTTCTCCATGAAAAACTTAAATAAACAGATCTTGTAAGGCACCCAACAAATTCTGTGAGACTAACCACAGAAGTGAACCCCAGAGTTTGGCTCTTCTTCCCCCTTCCCGACTCTGAATCCTTTCAACAGACTCAGAGAGCTGTTTATAAAGCATCCTTGGTGCTCTCTACTGTCAAGATGTATGGTAAGCAAGAAAATTCTTTAAGATAAAAATGTGTTTAAGAATTAAAACATCTTAGAAAAACAAACAGACAAAAAAAAGCCCATCAATGAAAAGTACAAAGTGAAGTGTGTCATCTGTACAACATCAGAAACTTCATCAGCAGGCAGGATTATTTGAGCTACCCAAATTTGTTATCCAAAATCTGAGTAAGTTTTCACTCTAAGGTCTTGATGATTTGTTGTTAATGCAGAATAACCGGGATTAAAAATATAAGTATTTATTTTAAACATTCCAGAATTTAAATTCTGTAGACTCTAATCCCCAGGGAAGGAGGACATGGACATGAGGCAAAAGCTACTTCCATATAAAAAGGTTTTATAGCTGAACACTAATGGAAAAGGATAATATCCTACCTATGACATCATTGTTTCACCATTTTCAACCATGGAACAATGAAGAACATGCCAAAATTTCAGAAAAAAAAAGAAGGGGCTGGGGGAAGAGAGAAAAAAAAAAAAAAAGAAAGATATATGAAGCCTTTTTCCCCTGCCATGGGAAGGGGTTCTTTTTGCCTTCCAAAATATGGAATTTTTAAGTGGGACATGTATTCACAGATCAAAGTGCAAAAATCACCAAGCTGTCATAGACACATGCAGGCATAAGACTACTAAAAATATACAAGCTTGCTTGAATATTAGCACGCTTCCATCCAGCAGCATGTCCACACAAGTTAAAATGACATAGCCCTTAATTCTTCACATTATTTCCAGCTATTCAAGAGATCCCTGACCAGTGCACAGTGCAGCTCAGCACAGCACACAGCGTGTTAGGAAACATTCAGTGCAAATGAGCCCTAATTGCAATTTAACATCTCTTGCAAAGCTTCTCCTTCCTTTATCAGAAGTTCTGCCACAGCCATGCTCGAATATTAAATATTTATTTGCAACATCTGCAATCTCAAAGATTTTCCCAGTGTAAATGAAATAGAATTTAAAAACGAATTGGGGACTTTTGCTTTGTTTTAACTCCAGTTAAAGGTTATAAAATATGCATTAGAATGGGCTGGCACAGATTAAGAGAACACAAAGCATTTATAATTTTCTGTTTACCACTTTTCCCAAGAAGTCTAATTTATTTGCCCTAGGGAATTATACTTTCCATAATATTTAACATTCTAAATATGATGCGATTTCTATAAAGTAGGTCATACAAAACTTGTAAAGGAGTCTCAGAGGGTGGGGAGGAAGGTTAAGCAAGTCTATTGTTTGCTCTGTTTACCACACATGGTAAACTGACAATACTTAAACACCTTTTTTTTTTTTTTTATTTTTTTTTTTTATTATTTAATCTGAGTCTTTTCTTCTTGGACCAAGGAATTTTCTCCGTCACAGAGTAATAGAGCTTGAAAACTCCAGCATCAGCAGGGAAGGCAGGCACTCCTTAGCCAGCCACTGTGTGAGAGAGAAAATGCAATTAAGGCTCCCACCAGGGACAGAGAACTAAACAAAACCTGCGTCTTCACACAAGAGCCTTTTTCTTCAATGTGAAGTACAAGGCCTCAAATCTTGTTGGTGAGATGCTAGCATTTAGGACAACACACTTTCAGATTTTCTCACAGCGGATCAAAGTAAATAATGCAAGGGCAGCAAACAAAAGGGAAAACTCCAGCGCGCTTACATTAAAAAGAGATTACAGGGGGCTTACAAGTGATTGAAGGAATAGATGACATTTTCAGAAGCATAAAACTAAAATCTTTAAGTACAGCTAGTACAGCGATGTGCATCTAGCTCACTGACGTTTTAGCAGGAGACATGCGAGCAAGTTATGTGTTCAAATACACAACACAAAAAAAAATTATGATACTTGCTATCTCAGGTATTTAACGTGAATGCAACTATTCCTGATCTCACTGAAGTCAGGCAAAGATTAACTACTGATCTCAAGAAAAAAAGTAGCATTCTGGCCTACTTTCAGTCTACATTTTTAATTTTTCTTCACCCCTGTCTCCATTTAAATAAACACATGTTGATGGTGTGGGTAATCAGGATGGTTTCAAGACATGCATGAAACAACTATAAAATTTTCAGTCCATTCCCTCTGTGCAGGCCAGCACAATCCTCTCTTAATTCCATCTTCCATTTCCTTTGATGACACCAATCACAGTAGTGATTTACACCAGGTCAACAGTTACCAATTCTTCTGTATCTCAAAATTAACACGTATTACCCATCCTCAGGCCTTTGAGGCTTTCCTAGTCTTAATACAGAACTCAGGAAAGTGATGGCAAGTACATAGCATTGCTTAGCAATTCTTAAGTGGCTCTGTGTGACAAACATCTCCAAAGTCTTATTCATCAAAAAGGAATCTTGCATGTTGAGAAAAGTAAGGAAGATGAAGCTCCAATGAAGGTATTGGAGTGAATCAGACACACTTAAAGTAATGTAATAAGGAGTTTCAGAAAAAGGAAAAGGTTTTGTTCTGGTGAGAAATCTGAAAGATGTTTGTTGGCCATAACACACACGGCAATTCTTTGCTCAGTTCTGGCTCCATCAGAAACTTGAAGCTGTGGATAAACGCACTCAGCGAGAGTTGCTTCCCTGACATAATATTCATTACATCTATTTTCAGAAACTTTTATTTTACTCCATGAAGTTATCTCCCTGCACTCCCTTTCAGTTCAACGGACAGGCACCCTCAGATGATGATTTATCTCTACCAAGGGAGCCCAGACAGACAGCTTCCACTAGATGCTTAGGGCAGAATCCATGAGAATCCAAAGCATTTGGCCTGAGTTAGTCATCTAAGCTTCCTCTCCAGTCAACAAATAGAGAGAAGGAGAGGGAGGAGACAGAGACAAGCACCCCCAGAGAGCAATTCATCACAACTGTCTTACAACACCCTCTGAGGCTTTCTCTTTCCATTAAAGACAGAGTCCATGACCTCAGAGAATCGAGATGACTAGCTAAAATGAGATGACTAATTTCTAGATGACCAAAACTGGGGAGGCGAATCCTACCATCAGACTATTCTGGGTGATAATGAGCAGAGTAACTCTCACAAGAACTGTACTGTCTGGGGCTCCATCCGTATCTGCTAATTATTTTGCAGAAATTGGAAGATAACATTTTTTTGGACATTAGATTCCACGTAGATGTCTCCCAATCTCACTAGAAAGCAATCCATTGAATCAACCTATTACTTCCTCTTCTCAGTCTCATCCTCAAAATGTCCCATTTTTTTTTGCTAGAGCCCTGGTACAGCAGAATATGCCAAATTCCACCCATTTTTGTTTCCTACCAGCCCCCCTCTTTTGTACTATTTGTAGTAATTTGAGTTTTTATCAAGTAAAGAGCACACTGTGGTTTTTTTTAAAAAAAAAGGTAATAACAAAGGACGAGAAAAGAAAAAAATGCCAGACAATACTATGCTCCATATCATATCTCTCTTGTTATCAAAGTAACAATAAAAATGCTATCTTATAATGACGATAAAGCAAATACTCCAGTTGCTACTTTGGAAAAAACATTTAAGTAAATGGATGTTTTATCTGCCAAAAGACATGCAACATCTGTAGGACTTCATTTGGCTTCATGTGAAAGCCTTTTAAGACAGACAATACTTCAGGACTGACCTTTTAATACATGGCTTCTTGGCCTATTTACACAAACGGAAACAAACCAGCTAGGACCTAAATCATGGTAAATCAGTTATCATTATAAAAGAAAACTGAATTACATTAAAAAAAAAAATTAAAGCCTGTTGTACATGCATGCATACAAACTGCATACTTTCTGCAACTTTCTCCCAGAAAAACAGCATCAACATGCCCTGAATGAAAAAGTTGTCCAGGAACCATTAGAGGAAAAGTATGCTCATTCTTAGCATATGATAGTGTCCCCTCCATCTCTGCTGCTAAGTTGTTGCTGCTGCTGAGCACTATTTCAAAAAAACACTCAAATATTGATTTTAAATATTTCATTTCAGTTAGGTGAAAACCGACTAAGTAAAGTTAATTTTCAAGGAATTAGACTGGTGCTGGGAAACGCAAGTGAATTGCACTAATTTCCATTTAACGGCACTAATGAAACAAGATAAATATTGCATATGACTTATTATAACTTTGTTTTGAAAATCAAACAGTTCAGAAAATAATCAGTAGGCATTCAGTCAAGGAGTATTTTATCATGTGTAAATACAGTGAATTAAATTCAATCCCTAACACTTTATACATTCATTGACTTTTATGTCCTATGTATATTTTTATTCTGTTTCAAGAAGTCTGGATCTAATTTAGAAAGAAACTGAAAAACAAACTATGAAAACTAGCAAATATAAAAAGCCTATTACTCAACCACAGAGGATACTGTCAGGCTTCATTATTTAGATGAGCATGAGCATTATAAGTTATTCTATTGTGTGTTCTGTTTAAAATTAGAAATACATAAATTAAAATTCTCATTGAGATTAATTTCAGGAACTAAAATAGAATTTAAAATGTGGTCTTACAGTGATGTCTGGAACTGCTGCATGTGGTGATACTTGATACATACATTTGTATCACAAAGCAATTGAGATTTAGGATATGTTGTAAATGAGAGGAATAAAAATATTAATAATGATAAGATTTGAATTAATTTTCAGTGGCTAGGAGAATGCATTGTAATACAGCAAAGTTTTTTGTTCGTTATAAAAACAGACATTAGAATATATTATTAAATGACACTTTAACCCATTATTTGAGTTCTCCTTGACATACACTCATGCATGTATATGTGAGTGATTGCTTATGCAATAAGCCTGGGAAAAATGTAAATTGTATTTCCTCATAGCAAATTGCAACTGAATTAGACTACTGGGCAGACATAAACAATGCAATCAAATTCCCTGGCTTTTTATTGAGCTTCTATTTGACTTAGTGTACATTTGAAAACAAAAAAATTGTGTTTCTCAGGGTCTGTGACATTGCAGGCCATGAGAGATTCAATGTCAGTGCCGGCATACAAATTTATTAGTCTATAAAATTTGACATTCTCTTATTTATTCACAGAAAGGACAAATAAGATATTTTTTCATACTTACCAGAAATATCTGGGAGTGTTTATATGCTGCTCCATCTGGAGGATGCAAATAGTCGAGGCTGCTTTACAATTCAGCAGGCAAAGGCCTGCTGAAGGATAACAAATGACTTCATGGTGAAACAGCTATTGAAATTCTTTCAGTACGTGATATTAAAAACAACTGAACAAACAGAGATAAGGGACAAATAGGATTTGAAACAGACCTTCTTTTTTTTTTTTTTAACCAGTGTAAAAGAAAAACAAATGGAGCTCCTAGTTGAGGCTACACCTTTTAGTCATTTCTGAGGGTAGTTTTATTTCATACTTAAGACCTGTCTTAGAATGATAGGTGCTGACCAAGTTTAGTGCCCCAGATATCAAAATGTTAACAGCACAACTCCCTCTGGAATCCTGAAGATGGGACAGGAAGGAAGGCTAACTTCATCATTCTATAGAAAATTTTTGCTTAAGACATTCTTTCCAGAGGGAAAAAAAAAAAATTACTTACTCCTATGGGCATGAGAGATTCAACAAAGAAAATGTAGTGAACATTTATAAGCAATGAAAATTTAACTTTAAAAGCCAAAGTTGTCTCAATAGTACGCTTGGTTGAATGACCGATACAGCATAATAATTGGCAAAGTGTGAAGATGAAGCACTATCATGTACTTCAAAGATGAAAAAGAAGGAAACAAGAAAGACTGCGTTTTTGGAAATTATGCTGTGATCCCATTATTTGAAATTTCCATTTTTCATGGCATCATATTGTTATCCACATTATACTACATACTGGCAAGAACAACAACAAAATCCCCCAGAAACATGCAATTGTAAATGATTTACATCAGAAAAGACTTCTAGAAGTCCTGTGGTCCAACCTCCTACTGACAGCAGCGCTAGCTTACATCGAGTCAACTTAGAACAAATGGTGGCTGCCACATATATGTAGATGTGCAACAGCATAAAATTCACCACAGCTTTTGGGCTATCGGTCTTTCAAACGTAGGTAGTCTATCAAATGTAACTGCAGTGAGTCAAGTAAATTCCAGAGGCTCCAAGAAACATCAGTAACCAGGGTGCAGTCTGCTGTGTACCACGGTGTGGCCTGAGGGAAGACGATGGACCAAATCACAGCCTTTTCTCCTGTAAGGCGTTGACATCTCAGTGATGCCACGTACACCCCCACACCCTACCCCCAAAAAAGTCTTTGCAGTCTGATCCTACATAACTATATTTTGTTTAGGTAATTCTACGCTTCTCAAGTACTAGAAGCTCTATTCTCTCTCTCAGGAAAAAAGGGAAAAACTGACAATCAAAAGCAATCTCAACACAAATATTCATTCAGTTTAAGTCTTCTTCACACAAACAAGTGCAACCACATTGGTTACAGTTAGAATTTCTAACCAAAGTTTTATTAAAAGCCCGCTCTACCTTGTGCTTGCTCACAAAATCACGACTGTCTGGGTTAGCTTTTCTTAAGAATGTATCTACGCCATAGTGCAAGATAACTATTTTTACCGCAACCTTGCACAAAAATAGGAGCATGTTCAAGATTAGAACCACCAGTCTCAATGAGATGCAGGAATTCATGCTGACAAAGGAACAGTGGTTCCTGATATAAAACACAGATCATTTTGTCACCTTCTTACCAAGACAGTTGCATTCAAGCTGTACATCAGAACAGAAGCTTTGCAAAATTACCCTGAAGTAACAAAACTGGCCAGGCTCGACAAGCCTTGGTTATCACTGTACTACTCCTCCAGATACAGAAACAAACTCTAACAGTACAAACAATAGAGAACTACATTCCACTCAGTGGGTTGCACAGCTCTTCTTGCTTTAGTACATTTAAAGCAGGACAACTGACGTACAGAAAAGCCTGGTGTTCTGCCAGAACTGTGTTGAAATATAAGACCCAATTTTTTAGTGTTTCTTTTCCTTAAAGCTTCCTTTACTTCAAAAAAGGGAGAGGGGCAGACACCGAAATTTGTAAAAAACACTATAAACAACTTCTGGCCCAGTATACACAAAGTAAATAGCAGAACTTAAGATCTTCAGCAAAACACAAAGAACAAGTCTATCAGTTTACTCTCCCGGGTTCACAATTAAATGTAAAAAGGGAGGAAAAATGGACTTATACTATCGCTGTATTTTCTTAACTTGATAGGATGTAAAATCCTGTTCAGATTGGTTAATGTCAGATTTAAATCCACTTCTGTAAAGTAGCATTTGGCGTTTCAATCAGAAATCCATCAGATGTTCCAGTTTAACAATCTTAAGGTTGCTACAATTCCCTCAAGAAAAGATACTTCATGTTCCCCAGAGCACAGGTCCTCTAAGAAGTGTCTTGCTTAGTAAGGGGACATTCATGAAATGTTACCATTTCAACCTAATTAGAAAGAAATCTTATTAATTAGATAATCATCTAAAAGGATATTAGATTTTTTAGATGGAGGGCAAAACAGTAGCATATTAAGGACCCGTCTTTTCCTGCCATTTTAAGTAACTGTTCTTTCAAATATCAGTTTACTTCTTAAATCACTGAGAGTTTAACAAGTTAATCACAGTGAAATAAGAAAGCTATCTGTTGAAACAACTCCCAACAGTAAAGCAATCCTCCCTAATTATTTTATGTGTTTGCACATAGGTATATAATATTTAAAGACATATAATTTTATACATGCGTGTATATCTGTATGCTTAAGTCCATGAAAATGTCATCTCACAACTTCTCCAGGAAATGTCTGTAATTTTTAAAAGTACTCTTTCTTTTCAGAATAAATCAAAGGTTTAACATACTACAGACCTGTTTTTTTCCACCCAAGTGATACGCTTTTATCAGAACTGCTTACTGAGCCCTATTTTACTTTACTGAATCCAAGCCTCTTCATTAATTCTAAATGCTTCTGTTCCAAGTCTCTAAAGTATAAGAGAAAAAGCATTGAACACTTCCTTTTCGCCATCTGCTTCCAATAACTCTAATCAATGGCCAGAATATACTACTCCACACAGTCAACCTTCAGTTCACAGAAACTAAGTGTTTAAATGTTGCTATGTAAGAATAGCATCTACCCGTGAACTGCTTGGGGCACTCCTTGTTGTGATTCCCCATGCAACAGGGTGATACGTTTATTATTCCTACTGCTAGAACTTAGTAGATTCTATATGCATTTCCCAAATGGAGCAACTAATTGAAAGTTCAAAAGCTCACTTATCTCATTCGGAGAACCTACATACTCCCTTCGACATGCCAGACTGTAAGCTTATCTTCCCATTTATTTACTTTCTGTAAGTTAGCATAAAGTTTATCTTCCCTTTTCTACTTAAGAAAGGTGTCTGAACTTCCTCAGCGCTTAAAGGGTCAAAATTTATCATTTCAGTTCATCTAATAAGTAATGTTTTTGCCGAACAAAACCAATTCCCAATAAATTCTCACTGTATTTGTGTGCTCTGATTTGATTTAGAGGCCTGTGGGGAGACACCATTTGGTAGCACAGGAACACAGAGGGGTAGGTGGTGCTGAGGAGAAGTAGAGCTCATGTGCCAGAAGTGTTATTGTGTCAGGTTGATTTATTGAGTGAGCTTCACTTCACCGAATGTTCCGAGATATTTATTTCCCTAAAGGCTCTGCAAAGATATGAACAGACCTGCATCCACAGATGTCATCATTGCTCATTTTACCGAGTCATGAAATTTTCTCAACTGCAATTTGTCCATCTAAAATTGCTGCAACAGAACAATGTCAATAGTAGCTTCCTACTCATACCACCTCCCTCTACTACACACTCTTGCTACATCCACCTCCTAACTTCTCAAAATTTAAAGACCCAGACCTTCTTCCACCTTAAACAATTCCTCAAGCACTTCCTTTTCTTAATACACTAGATAATGTAAAAAAAACCCCATAAATACTGGGAGTAATCGGATGGTAAAGGTAAGAAACCAGTAGTGCATATGACTGAACAGATGAAATGAAAGAATACTAACAAGTGACGAGAAAAGTGTCCTACTTGAGCAAGTAAGAGCTAGAATCCCATTACCCGTAATTAAGAATAGTCAGCTCCTGTAATTTTCCTTGGACTTTTTCTTTTGCACTTTGCTTTTTGACAGTAGCTGCAGCGAGAATTGAACAACCATCACTTTTTCTCTACTCATATCATCAAAGAAGAAAGAGATTACACTTCATCCCAATTTGATTTCACAGCTGTGTGGAAAGGAAGAAACCGCCACACAAATATACTTGCGCTCCCACGTGTTCAAAAAATTTTAACTTTCCTAGAAATAATAACTTAGGGCACTTCAAAACCTAGAAGTGATATAAAAAGCAAAGATCACAAGCAGTGTAAAGAAAATAGGTCATTAATAATTCATAATAATTAAGATTTATAAAAATTAAGATTTTTTTAAATATAGGCCCCCAAAAAATCGTATTTAACAAATGAGTTTTAACTTGTAAGTGTTCCTTTAAGGTTTCAGAAAGATAATGTCCTTTTACACAAAGACAAAGTTTCAGTTTTAGCTGGATTTAAATAATACAATATATAAACAGTATATTACAAATAACATAAGCTCTTTCACGAACTTTATCCAAAATAGTTTTGCTGTGCTACAGAAGATCTATTTAAATACACATGTAAAAGTGAGCGCTTGTGGCCTGTGTCAGAATACACTGGTTTATTTAAATATGTTAATATTTCTCATTATGCCATTAACAATAACCTTCATCCATTTGTGAAAAACATTTTGCCAAGCATGCACATAAAAAATTAGCAAGTGAAGCAAAATCACCTTAATTTGCTTTGGACCAGCAAATAACCAACTAATTTGCAGAAATCCCTGCCAAGCACTCATATTAAATGCTTCATGCTTATTTTATGACCTCTGCTGCTCCTCTCCTTCCCAGGCCCTGAATCATATGATCATTAACATATTGCAAGGTCTGAAACTTTATTTTTTACATTCTTTAATTAATGCCTGTTTATAGAAGGCCATAGGACTTCAGATCCAGTTAATGAAACTTCGCTCCCCCAGGCCCCTGGAGCCCAATAGAGAGCTTTCTCCTCTGTTGTTTTAGTAGCTTTTTTCCAACTGTTTGTTTATACACACTTAATTGATCTCTTTAGTCCCAGAAGCATTCCAGAGACACAACCTGTTCTGAGGCAAGCTGAAGTTTTTTTCCCCTTCTTTATAAAAGCCCTGATTGCCCAAGGTTATCAGTTTTAATTTGAAAGTTGAAGATTCAGCTTTATTTACACTGTCTAAAAGACAAAATTGATATGGGCCCTGAAGTGTTCATTTTTACATTCATACGCAGCAGAGTGGATTGCAAACACATACTGTATATAATTATTTTGATGTAGAACTAAGTAATTACTAAACACTGCTATGTCTTGTTTTATTGCATTTAAGAAACTCAGTCTTCATAACAAGTTGAAAATAAGAACAAATCAGCCTGCCAATGCATGAAATTTTCATGGCTCTTCAATTTACATTTTACATATTCCCTATGACAAGAATTTCCATTATGCTATTCTCTTTTTTCTGCTATAATTAAATTAAAAAAGTAATTGGCTGGTGCTGCACACTGCTGCAATGTCTTAATCACATAGACAAACAGTTTTACAATAGCTTACACCATTTGCCACATGGGGCAATGACATTATTGTACCAGGCTATAAACCAGGAGACAGATATCACATACCAGCTATCAACTGCTCTGTTGAATCTCCTGGTGCCTGCTTGTGAAAACAGAAGAGAGAGGTACATTTAGGATGTTGATTGGCAACTCGATGTCTGAAATCTTAATTAACTGCAAGTGACCAAGACTAACCACGAGATAAAAGCAAATGTTTGTGGTTAAAATGAGTGACATTAGAAATATCTACTGTGATTTCAGGATGTAAAAATCCCTGGGCAAAAAAAGTAACACAATATGCCACTGCTAAAAAAACCTCAAACAAACTAAAAATACTTCAAGGTCGTTGTTTTTTTTAAATTGAAAAAACGCACAACTAGCAGCCATTGAGTAACTTTAATTTAGTATAATCAATCTTTTCAATAGAGGGATAAGAAAAAAATGCCAGCAGACAAGACACAGTTACTCTTAATTATACTTTCCTAATCACCTTGACTGATTTAGACAATACTTCCTGTTTAGAAAAAAATTACCATGAGAAAATAAAAGACTTCCAAAACTACTCTTGATATCAGGAATAATATTAATAGAACCTGGCTTCTAACAATCACTACAGTATTCATCCTGAAAAGAAAAGAAATGCATTTAAGAACCTATCAAGTCATTTCACTCAAAACTTGTGAGGCAATTTAGACAGAATTTCAATCTAAAGTCAAAAGCTGTTAAACTGAGTCTTCCCTAAAACAGGAACTAGTCCTGTAAGTTCCTATCCTTCATTATTTTACTTTTACCTGTTTCTTGAATACACATGCTAAAGACTCATCCCAGACTTTTTAACACAGAATCATTTAGGTTGGTAAAAACCTTTTTAACATCCCAGTTATAAAGTCAATTGCAATCGTGAACTGGACATCTCACTTCCTAAAGACCTCAAACAAACTGCCATGCTAGGAGAGCACTAAGCACCTAACACACACTAAACAGCTTAAAATCCTCACAAGATTCGGCATGATTTGCGCTTTTTTTGTTGTTGTTGTTCTTTTTTCCTTTGTTTTTTGCCCAAAGCCACCTTTTGTGGAACATTTCAGAGATCTGGAAATTTGTGTAGACAATGAGATGAAAAAGTTCGGGTCCTTCACTTGAGAAAGTTCAAACCCACATCAGCTCAAGATAATAACACACATCAGATAATGGATCAGCATTAAAAACAGCTGTTGTTCAGACTGAGCCATCCATGTAACACAAATTTATTTAACATTTTATGACCACAAACAATCTCTGACAGGAATTAGGCACTCACTACTAGCCTACAACCCTACTCCAAAATTCTTTTTTAGTGTAGAACAAACATCTTCACGTAATACATATGGAACCTACGTTCTGGGTATTTGTCTGTAAATCAAGTACATTTTTGTTTGTAAGCCCTTTATTAATGTTAAATCTTTCATCTAAATCTTTAATCTTAACCAAAGTTCAACTTAAGTATTTGTGCATGTAATGCATACACATCAACACAGTTACTTCTCGTTAGCTGGATTTTCTGCCACTTTGAGGGAGTAAAGAGATTTTGTACTATTTCTTGGTAAACTAAGGGGTTACAACACAACTTACTGTACATATTAACTCTAAAGCCCAACTAACACCAAATCTCAGATACCTGATGTATGGAGACGAGAGGCCAAATCAGATGAGCAACTAGTTTCTAATTGTGTGGAATGAGAAAGGTCTAATAGCACGTCTCAAAAAAAACAGTAATACAGGTCCTTAGCATATGGTAGACTCCAACATCAATACTAACATTTCCATGGTTCCCTTCAAAAACTCAAGCTGATAAATGAAATCCATCTTGTTTTAGGAACAATTAAGCCACCATGGGGGGTATTTAGTCCTCCTACTTAAAAACCCAGAGAATCTAATGCAGCTGACCTCAGAAAAGAAATGTGATGGGAGGACTCCAGGGAATTAGCCAAAAATCTCATAGCTCTAAGTGTAAACTCACTGAGCTGGAAACTGTCATGCATATACTTCCTACCTATAAATCTCTCTTATCATAACTGATTAAGGCAGAATAGGCATGATCCTGTTCCCACTGATGACAATGGCAAAACTCCAATTGACTCCTCCATTCCTGAATTTGGCAAATTCATCAAGAATTCATCAGCTCCCAATTACTGTACAGCACAAAGGACTTGGATGCATCCTAAGTTTTTTCTTACCTCAGCCAGAAGATATTTTCTCACTTTTACCTACTTGGATTTTTACTTCTAAGCAGAACACAATGGACTGAAGTCACACCAAGAATGAGGTACTCCTAGGAAACTTATTGTGTAAAGAAATCATCTCTGCTAGGTTTCTTACTAACTCTTATGCTCCAAGTCTCAAAGTCCATTTCTATTTTGTGGTACTGTCACTGTTTCCTCAAAAAAGCAAAAGCCTATCTCTGCACCACCTAACAATACAACCCCAGTACCTCAAGAGTCCTTTCAACTGCTGCTGTAGTACACAATATTAATGAAAAATAAAAAAATAATGATATTCCATCACTACACTTGCTAAACACTCTGCACCAGGAAAGGCACAGTAGACAGTCTTGAAGACTTCAGTACTGGTCAAAACCAGGCAGGACATTAATTTCTTAGCTTATTTCTCAAGATTTTACTAACTCAAATCATAAAAGATGTGAAAAATATAAAAATTAGTAAAATGGAATTTTCTAATTCTCAGTTTAACCCTTTATAAATGCTCAAGGGCAGCAACATCCAGTGCTTTGTCAAGCTGTCTGTTATTTTTTTAAATAAGAAAATTCAGTACCTTTGAAGGATCAAAAAATGCATTTGAGATTGCTATCAGATGCCAAAACCAGAACAGATATCTGTAGTTTATGGACCAAATGCTGGCCTCACTGAAATCAGTAGGATTTTGCCTTCAAATTTGCCAGGACAATTCCTTGCCAGACCTCCCTGAGACTCTCAATAATATGTCTAGTCCCTGAAAGATGACATTTGGAGGACTACCACTATAAGGGTTCCAGATATGACACTGTTCTTTAAAAATCCTCACAAAGATCTGCTCAAAGGAACTGTCAACCTGAAGTAACTGTATCCAAACCAAGCAGCACCAGGTAGTAATCTCTATCAATACTGGCTTTGCTTATATCTGACCTTTCAAGCTAATGGGAAAAAGTTTAACATCACCACATTGTCCTCCTGGCATCTAAGGCTGCATGTAGTAGTAAGTTTTTACAAAATCTTCCCTTTGCCATGATTGTCACATTTAGTTTTTCAATTCTTTCCCTGTTGGAACCTGTTTAAACACATGTATAGCTTGGTTAGCATCCAGAAGCGCAAATAACTGATGTAAACAGAAACGTATTTTTGTGGTCTTCTGTTTAAAAAAAAAAAAAAAAAAAATTGAGGTTGTCCCTAAAATAAGTCTATTTTGCAATGCAAAGAAAGGTAAGTTAGCTCTTCCCTTTACCTCCTAAAACACATTTCTAATCTCACAGTTCCCACTGGCTCATATAGGAACTCTGGTACTTCTCACAGCCAAGAACTTAAGCTCTGGAACAACCAGCATGCAGGAGCATGAAAAACTCTTTTACTTCTGTAGAAAGAAGCAAGATGAGTTTCCAGTACATCCCAGCATTATCATCATTCAGCAGCTCTCACTGCAGATATTCAGTGAAAAATAAAATTAGAAGAACATTGACATAAAGTGTGTAAGAGTATGAAACTCGCATCCCTGGCACCAGTGCAGAATCTTCAGCCTTTGCTGAAGCAGAAATACAAATCGGTTACTCAAATTCTGAGATCTCTAGTTCGCCACCAGAAGAGCTACAGTTCAGCATCCACCAAGCCACAGATTTATGAAGAAGAGCTCACAGACTGACAAGCAATTTTGTTAGAAAAGCATCCCTCCAATGTTGGCATCACAGGAATGTTTAGAACCCAAGTAAAATATTTAGTCATATTTTACACCTCGCCCAAAAGGAACAGGGTCTCATTAGCCTTTTCAATCAGACCAACTTTCAGTCAGGAAAAAGGCTGAAAGTTTTACAATGTCATTATTTATTTGGTAAAAATTTATCTCTAAAGCACACAAAAATTTATAACTCTAGGCAACAGACTTCACAGCTGAGAAAAGTTTGTGTTACTTTAGAAAAAAGAGAAAATCAAAGCAGCTCCAACACATCTTATTTTCTGGCCTAGCTTTAACAATATTTCTATTTATGAATAGATACTCAATAAGAGAGCATTTACAGTGAGAAAAATTGTACTTCTCCACCCATCAATTTAAGGCTTGAAAATAGAATTCTTTGCCTTTTTTCAGCACGCCACCCTTTAGGGCAAAGAGTGGTAATGAACACCTACTAGTCACACAGAATTATAGTGCTCTTTATTTCACCCAGGGCTGAAAAAATTTCCAAAGGTTTGGAATCCTGAAACCTGTAAACAAAATCTGTGGAGCAGATAAAATTTTAAATGGCACAATGCAATTAAAGCTGAATTCAATTTGAGCGCACCCTGTCCATCTGTCAGAGGGAAACAAAAGCCGAGGAGCTCCATTATTGCTGAATCCCTGCTCTTGTTAATTTGCTTGCTGAGAGATTTCAATTTCTAGGAAGTGCACAAATTAGTGTTCAGTCAGGGCTAGATCCTCAGTAAGTATAAGCAGATGGTGGAAATCAGCCCTAATCAAGTAGCCAAAGCCTTTTTTTTCTGTCTGATTAAAGCATTTTAATCCTTTCATATTGTCTGTGTTTTTTGGTAAATATCTACCATCATTTTTTCCCCTCCCCATTTGCTATCATTTTTACTCCAAAAGAAATTGATATTCAGTTTATAATTCATTTACTTATTTTCACAGGAACATACTTTTTAACCATACTAGTATACTTTGGGCCAGGCAATGTGGTCAATTAGATTATCCCATTTATTCAGTTCACTGAACTTTTTTTTTTTCTTTAAATTGCAACAAAATACTTACTATACCATCAACTAAAGCAACATATACTGTTCATCTTACTAGTTTCCGATTATCTACTGGAAAACTCCAAACACTGAATTCATGATGGTTAAGAAATAAAAAACCTCACATGGTAGCTGCACAAAATTATGATGCTGTGTTTTGTGCACATCTTCTACTTCTGTAGAAGAATAGAAGATGATGATTTTTATATTAGTGCAAGCCCCACAGATGTCCGTTGCAGGAGGAAAGCTTGTTTATACCACAAAAGAAGGCCCTAATAACTCATAGATGCCACAGGCATTTGTGAATAATGAGAGCTAAGATTAACACAGAAACATTACAAATATTATTGTGAATAGAATACAATACATAATTAACTCTTCACATTTTAATGAAAAATAGCAGAATTTGTTATTTCGAAGGTTATGTATTGTTGAATTTGCAGATAATGGTAGGCATAAGAGGGGACTGCCTAACTGAACATATATTTACAGAACCAAGATTAGAATACTAAACAAAACAGCACTAAATTTGATTTACATAAAATATACAGGGTGAAACTTTTTACTCCAATTTATATGGCTTTATCTTTTGGAAAAACATATATAAACAGATTTTTTGAAAAGGCGGTATCTTTAGACCAAAATCTGTTTAACATATATGTTACACTTTCATGTGTGTGTTATACAAACCAGCTGAAAAATATAAACTTTGATAGCTGGATCTACACAGAAGTGTGTAAAACAATAACCTTAGGGACACATTTTTCAAAAACAGTACACAGGATTTAGCCACACATTTACCATTAAAATTAATGGGAGTTATTTAGCTATAAATCCTGAAGAAAAGACTTTGAAAATGTACCCCTTAAAGTCAACACCATCAACATAATGCGCAAGGGTGGAGGAAAATTGAATTTTGAACAATGAAGAACTTGAATATAAACCATGTGTAGTATTTTCACTGAATGATATTTTGGTATCCTGTAAAGCAGCTTTATTACCTAACTGCCATATTAAAAAACCCACACCTAGTATTTTCAGAAATGCAATAAATAAGAACAGATGATTACTTCCATTTATCAGAGCTTTAGGTCACAACACTAATGAAAAATAATTCCTTGCTAAGTATCTGAAATGCTTTATCCAAGAAACATTTTTAAATCTCCTGAATGTGCTTCTAAAATGTTTGGGGTGTTAATACTGAGGGCTTTCTTTCACTCCAAAAATCCTGCATATGCATATACCTACTATATGCTGATTCCTGATTTAATACACTTGCATTTTTCATGTTTTCCCCTACTTTTCCTATTAAAGATCCTTTATTTCTTCCGATAGCCTCAAGCAGAGTCCCCTTCCAGGCTCCTGAGCAAACATTAACACTTCCATTAGCCTAACACTTGTAAAGCAGCTTTTCTGCTAGTGAAAGAAAGAAGGCACCAGTTCATCACCGAACTAATCCCACGGAGAGACTTGATCTATTTGTGTTCCCCTTCCAACCCTGCCCTCCCAAACACCCTCTTCCTTCTCCCATGCATTGGCTAGAGAAGGAAGCAACCCAAAGCATATTCTATTGAAAGCTCTTTTTCAGCAATAAAAGTACACTGGAAGGTTGGGTTTAGTTTAAGACTATGCCAACAGTTGGCTCATCATTTCAGATTACGTTGTGAAAAAAAGACTTAAGTCAAGAATAACATCACCTTTGATGGAAAAAAGGTTCAAATCCTGCTCCTACTTTCACCACGAAATAAAACGGAATTTAATCCCTTGCCCATTCACTCCTCAATTTACTTCTGTAACTGAGAGGCAGTCTCAGTGTCAGGACGACTATCAAATATTACGCCAAAATTACCAACTCATTTCCCATGGGCCACTGAATACCGGTTATATTGAAGAGACACCCAATGCTGCAAGACCAGAGCTACCTCATCCTGGAAAGATTTTCATGCTTTCATCAGATGCAATTTGCTTAAAAACAGCATTAATGAGAGAAATGTTGTGCCAAATCATCATTCCGAGCATGTAAGCTAAGTCCAGGATGATTACCAGCTTCCTAAAAATAGCAAGCTCCTATTTGGAACACAACATGGAAAGCAACATTGTCTGGTGCTGCATTAGGATACGTGTAAAAGTTAAGATAAGAGTAACCCAGATGAATGAGAAGTGAACTCTATACGCATTCACCTAGTTTTCCACACTTCTCAGATCCAAACAGAATAAAATTTGTATATATTTAGGCTCAAACATACAATGTTTTATATTAGCAGCATTTGCTAACATAAAACATAAGGTTTTACTAATTTATGAAACCAAAGGAATTATTTTTTTTTTACACTAAAAATCTAAATCCTGGTTTTTTCAGCCCACACTTTGAATTCTCAACTCCTCTGCTGTTTGTTTTATACATTACTTCCTTCTTGGTTTGTAGTAATCACCTAAAAAATTTTAATATGGTTTAATTTTTATAACATGAAACATGGACACGCATATTACAGACATATGCACCAACACATCTGCAGTCAGTCCTTTGATTACTAGAGTACTAGTATTTTTTCAAGAGTAAAAGAACTGATGCCTTAGAATCCTATAATGTTAAGACAAAAACAATTTGCTACTGTATTTTAAGTATACACAACAGTACACTCTACTATGTAATACTATGCAATTTAAAGTATACACTTTTGAGGTATACACTAACATCTGCAACATCTGATTATTAATTTTTTTGGTAATGTAATTTATTCTTGATGTATTGAAGGTTCTTTATTAACCTTTTTATTACTATTAATGCAGTTGTGACCATGAAGCGTGTATAGATAGATAGATAGATAGATAGATATAGATAGATAGATAGATAGTTATGGTAGAAGACTTGAAATGGGAACATGAAGAAGTTGTCTGCAAACTGTAAAAAAGGTTTACATATAGTTTAAGAGTCACAGCATGCTTATCATGTTGATCAATATTATCTCATTTGCATACACTCCATATGGCAGCATTCATCTGTTGTCTTTTGCTTATAGTTAGACCAAGGACTCCTTGGGGCAGAGACTGAATATCTGAACTGAGTAGCACAATGGCCCACAGTGACAACTTCTAGAAACAAAGGTGATGTCAAATATAGAAAAATCAAAATAGAAGCTTTTTCTAGCTAGCAAACAACTTAATACTGCTTAATAATAACTAAATAAATACATAAATAAAAGCAATAAACCATCCAAAAAAACCACAGAACCCCAGAAATGAAAATCTAAAATTCAGATTACAAACCAAACATTTATTTGATTAGTGATAAAATTGTCACAGGTTGGGCTAATACTTCTGAAATCAAGGTTGAGAAGATTCTAAAAGATACCACAAAGCCAATATAAATCCAGAGGTATCCAATAGCCTGTGTTATCATAAACAGACAGCCATACGTGAATTTACATAATGTAATTCTACAACCAATTTGAAAAGGTACTTCATTTTTTGCACACCTGCAGTTAACAAAGCATTAATAAAATTTAAAACCAGTTAACACTCTACTGATTGCTTTATTTTCTTACTACACATCGTTTAGAAAACTCCACAGTATGAACTCTACCTTATCAACCTCAGGATTCCTTGATCATATAACCAGACCTCTTAAATGTCATTTGTCTACTTTATAAATATGAAAATGCCCTTAAAATACATTGGGTACTTTGTACATATTTGACTTTTAGACTTCTAATAAAAGGAATGCTATTGACATAACTTTACATAACGGAAAATTTATTAACTAAACTCTTCAAAGTCTTTTTAGTCATGGTTTTCAAGAAAATGGATTCCTTGGGGGAGATTGACAGGAAAACTCTTTGTAGCATCTTAGCATGTTCTCTGCAACACAGTAGAAAAAAAAAATCATTAGCTATTCAAAGTAAAACTTTCAGCAAATGTGCCTAAGACATATTGACCTTCTTATAGTCAGGAAATGCATGTTGCATCTTTATGTGCTTTTAAATATAATTTGTCTAAACTGTCTAAAGTAAATCAAAAAACTATCACTCAATCCTCTCAGTAGAAAGGGTAAATTTTAATTGCAGAACTTAAAACCTCACAATTAAAAGCTGTGTTGCTACTTAAAGCTAGCACAAACGCAAGCATGAGAGTTCATGCATACAAATAAGCTTTTCTACCACATCCACAAGGGTTCTGCAAAATAGCCTGATGAATACAGCCTGTACCTTCTAAAATTAGTTAGAAGGAAAAAAGGAAGTGGAATATTAGCCATGTTTTAGCAAAATACCAATTTTTTCCCAGTCACTTTGATTTGTGAATGACTTTGTGATAATCCACATTTGATTAGTGAGAAAGCTAAAACGGTGTTGATAATTCAATCTAAGTATGCAAATAAAAAACGTGATGAAAAATAAATGCAACCAAAAACTGCAGAGGGCTTTTTTCTTCCTGGAGCAAGGCATTTCATGGAAAACCTTTTGGTGAGCAAGCTCAGAATTTATTATTTTCTAAGTGAAAGAAAAAAACACTTAAGGCATAGTATTTGATATAGCTAGTCAAACTAACAGGTAGATGGAAGAGAATATTCACAAATACCGACTATGTACAAAAGGGCAAAATAAGAGTGCAACTGAAAGAAAAATTACAGACTTCTAAGCACTATGTTCACGATTTTATGCCAGATTCTCGGCTGTTTTACCTTAAGAGGGCTCCTTTTAGTCAATGGGTCCATGTCAATGTAGGCCAGATGAAATTCTAGCCTTTTGTCTGCAAAATCTGGCCTATAATCCCTCCTAGAGAATCCAGTAGACACTTTATACAGCTACATCAGCAGTTGTGCTTCACTCAATTATCCTTATCTGCCATCCAGAGGTGGATATACAAGGAGGGTTTCGTCTGTACTAACCAGTCAATCAGGAGTCGCTTCATTTTCTTGGGAAGTGGGAAGTGGGAAGGACAGAAGGTAGAAACAGTGCATAGTGAACAAACACCGTGGCACCCACTTGAACTAATCTTCTCCAGGAAGAGGCTTATAAGGCAAACCTTCCTAATGGACTCTAAACCACCTCTACATTTTGTGCTAAACAGCAGAAACCTGATTGGAATCACACCCTCACAGTTTTGAAGAGATAAAAGCGTGCCCTGATACTATCACAGGACCTAAAAATTTTGTGTTTTATATTGTCCACAGCTGAGTAGATGGACTAGGCAGTTTTTTTATCAATTATAAGGATCACCCTTTGAAACTCAGTACTAAAATCCCCATTCACAAACTTGAGTTCTATTAATGGTGGCTCAACTAACAATGGCAGAAGAAAGTCCTTTCCCCTGATTTACAGGGAAATGAACGGTATCTAAGATGTAGTGGCAAATAGAAAAAGGTACTAGAGTTGTTGCACACAATTTATATATTAAGCCACCCTGGCTCAGCACCAAGTAACAGCTATTATTTAGTACTTTTTCCCTTGGCATAAGGAGGAGAGGCAACTCTGCCTGATATGATGGAGCAGACGAGAGGATTTGGAGGGGGTGAAACAGAATGTTAATTGCAAAATCATATATTAATTTTCTGGTGTCAAGTAAACACTGCACCAGAAGTGCCCTTGGGAAAAAGAAGTTTCAAAGGTTTCAAAAGCATTCCTGGAAATTATTATCGCAGGTAAACGTCCAGGAATAAGCACCAGCACCTTTTTAGTGCCAGATCTGACATGAAAATCGAAGCAGCTTCTTGGTAGAAGCTTTGGGGTATATTTATAGTGGGGGGGGAGGGAAAGAAAATAAAACAAACACAAAATACCTACAATTACATTAGCGAACTTGAATTAGACTATTCAAGTTTAAGGTTTAAGTAGAACTCAAAATCTAAAAAGCACTCTGAGATTGAAACCTAGCTTCTACTTCTAGTTACAACTTCCCAAACTCAAGCTGCTAGTTCTTTGTCCTCACTGTTATTTTAAATCAAGTGAGTAAATTTAGAAAGCAACTCCTTCATAATCAATAGCAATAAATCTGGATTCCCACCTGCTTCTCCTTAATGGACATTTTCCAGTGTGTGGCCCTCTGAGTTCTGCTCAGTGGGGTCTCTTAGCCTCACCTTACCCCAGACCAAGAAACAGCAAAGCAGTAATGAAGTCATTAGCTTTAGGGACATCAGTATATATGCACAATCTTGCTTGGTGTCCGCAAGGATACCAGCGTTTGGTTGATGTTCACATCAAGGGATCTGAATCTGACATAAATGCACTCACTAAAGGAAGCATTCCCCAAAGAGGACATTTCTTTTCTGGGTAGGTCTCTTCTGCATCAGAGGTAACATGAAACGGCTCTTCTAGAAAGTACAGTAATCTAGGAAAGTGCACATCTCATCTTTCATGTCTGCTGGAGGGATTTTCATGCTACATATTTATCAAGCAGGGACCTGACTCACTCAAAGGTTAATTATGTTTCTTGGCCAATGGGATGCAACTTGGACAAGTCAAAGAAGATTTTTTTGTTTAATCTGCCACAATTTCAAGGATTAACATAGAGACGGGTCACAAAGAGTTCCCTGCCTCCGTTTTTTTAAAGTAGAAAATAACTCAAAAGGAAGGTGAAGATTTTTTTTTCCTCCACTGTTTGAAAACAATGGTGTTTGAAGTTCTGGAGTTTGCATAATTTCTGGATTCCATTTGTAAAAATGGAAATCAGAAGACAAGCAGCTGTTGGGGTGCTAAAGTAATTTCCCCTTTTACATCCTTTAATGGCCTTTTATTTAGCCAGTGCTGAATACTTACACTGAAAAAAATACCCTGTCCCCATGCCTTACCCAGACCAACACCTGAACGTACATTTTGTGAGAGATGAGGTCTGAGGAAGAAACAGCCAAATACACAGATGTCACTTCTTTAAGAAACCAGGCTCAAAATGCATGTAACATACATGGCCTGAAGTGGTTAAATTAAAAAGTACCAACTTCCTGTATCTTAAACCTTTATTTTAGTACTCATAGTATTCATGCTGCTAGAGACTGAAACATCTTTCTGTTTAACATAATAAAGAAACTGTTCCTCACTAATAAGCATATATAAAAATACAGTCTCTACCAAGCCCAGCCTTCTTCACTGAGTATGTACCAGGGGCACAATTTAAAGCCATCTTAAGAGGCTGATTTACACAGCCATTTTTTTCCTGAAATTTCAAAGTTTTATAGAAAAGAAAAAAACTAAACAAGGAATACAATGGTTGTTATTTGCATGAGAATGTGCAATGAGCTACCTTCCCCACTTTAAATTATGGGAAACCTCTAAGTATGTCAAAGAGTCAATAAAAAGGAAGCAAGTCCAACTAAAAAGCTTAATTTTTCTTTAATAAAATTCTTTCAGAAAGACAATTTAAAAAATGTTTTGCTCCTAATGTTACACCCTTCTCTGAACTCATTGTTCACTCAGTAAGGAAAAATGCTCTATCATTCTCATTATTTGTGCTTTTACATATCCTTAATTTGTCATAATACTAATATACTTAGTTATATTTTCATAATACTACTACTAATATTCTTAGTTATATAGTTCCTTATGCAGTTTTAATACATTTCTTTTGCAAGAATAAAAAAGGAGAAACTGGGCTTCTAACTTTAGTACAACTGAGTGGCTTTACATAGGTACTGTTGTCTACTCGGAAGAAGCACCAACACAAAATACTGGCCCTAAAGAGGACAATGACAATTTTGCTGTTGCCTTTAACATCACCGGGATCTCATATTTTGGTAATAAGCGCTCTTAATTCCTTCACGCAGAACAGTTCAGCATTCCCCACTCAATGTGTCCATCATGCAATACCACCAACAGCGGTGGATGAAGAATCTTTTTAGAGCACTGCAAATAAAGGCATAAGCTCCAATAAAGTTATCCTTCTTGCTCATCCCTTCACATTTATTCAAGTACTTCCATACAAATTCTTCATTACGCTGCCTTTCCATAATAATTATAATCTAAAAATAAAGTCAGCTCTGGGATATCACTGGAATATTCATTGCTATCTCAGGTGCTTGCCATCTTTCCTTCAGGCACCATATCTGGAATTTCAACCACAGACCACAAAATAATTTTTTGTTAAAATAAGTCTAAATAAAACAAGAAGTCTGAGAAGCTACAGTCCATGTTATCTATGAAGACTAAAGGCCCCCAAAAAAGAACTGAACAGACTAGAGTGTACATAACTTAGGGAATTGGGCAAAGTTTTTATCTAGCTTCTGATACTGTGTCAGCACCAGTCTAAGCAAAGGCGGCAGACTCTCAAAGAAATTTAATCCAGTTCAGTTCTTGTGGAGTAGGCGATAGATTCAACTTCTGAAGACTGATAAATAAAGTGAATCAATAAAGAAGAAGCTCCTTAGTATTTCTCTCTTTAGTCATAAGCACAGACTTCGAAAGTGCAACCACTACAATTTGAATTAATTTAGAAAATAACATTCAGAAGTTTGTGGAAGTGCCTGAAAAACATCAAAACATCTAACTACTTTGAATCGGTATTCCTTATATTACTCCTTTTATGACCCACTTTCATCACCCATTATAAAATATACACACAAATTCCTTTCTGAATATAAGAATAGTTGCATAATATTTATTGCTGCTTATTAGCACGCTCAGTTTGTTGATAGATTGCCTTCATATCATATAGGGGGGAAGAGGAAATTGGAACCAAAACCAAAAAGCAGTTTAATTATTTTAATTAATTCCAGCTTTCAAAATAATGCGGAGTGCTATTGAATATTTAACAAGCTATACAAGCCAAAACACATTTATGCTGCATACTACAAAATGGAACACAGTGGAAAGGTACTCTTACATGCTCTTCACTAAGTCAGATTGGAAGATACCGCAGCCTAGATCAAAAGTGTGCTTTGTGTGTATGTAAATAGGTGGGTTTGATGGTATGTGTTAATACAAGCTATAGATTACCAATAATACCAAAAGAAAAGCACATTTGTAAAACTTATTGCTAACCCAGTGAAGATAGACTAAGATACGTGCAATCAAGAAACACTCTTTCTATGGAATTCGGGGTCCCGGGCTTCCTATATACATTCACTCTGTTTTAACATATTGGACCAACTAACTAAACTAATTAGTTAAAAGTAAAAGTGCAACCTGAGGAACCCTCACAAGGAATGTAAACTAAACGGGTGGGGAGGTCTATAGGTGTCAATCAATAACAAAATGCAAACTGTCAAGCTTGCTTTGCTAACAAACTGTCACATCAACAATATGCAGTTAATGACTACAAATTAACTGTATACCAGATGCTTGACACTTTGTTATGACACTTAGCAAGCTAGTTGACATTTGGGGGATCAAAGCTTCTTTAATTACACTTTGTATAACATGTGCAACCTTTATGCTAATGTCCACATATTCCTTAGAGCAAGTCTGTTCAAATCGAAGAGAATGGGATTGGGGGACTTTGAAACATTCCAGTAAATCTGGATTTCCGCTGAAACAAAACTGCTGAGAAGCTTCACATCATTATTCAGTATTATCACCTTATCTAAAATAACTCTTTAACTTGATGTACTATACCATATTCACTCACTTATAGACACCCTCTGCGTGAAATAATGCATTTTCAAACAGTGTTAACAGTATCTATAAAAGAAAGAAGCACTAGACGTGCTGCATTTAAAAGCACCTCTGTGTTCAAACTAATGTCTAGAATCAATGCTACATATTGATATGTCTTTTCTAAACCAAAGTAATTTCCTTATCATAGAAGCAAACGTAGGACACAACATTAACAACATTATTATTTTGCCAGCACTTACTATAGAGCTTGTCGTACCTTGGAATATATACCTTAGAAAGGGTATGAAGTAAAAGCAGCTCCAGGTTTGCAAATACTTATTAATAGGAGCAAATCCATTGCTTCACAGTATAGTTACAAAAGTGTGTTTTCAAACACTTTAACTCTCCTGTTTATTTCTTAAAATGGAGGTCCCCAGATTACACAGGGATTATATGCACATTTATTGCTATGTATTTCACAGGGTTTTGTAGAAAAAAAAAAAAAAACAAAAATAATCCCAATCAGTAAAGAATTCTCTAAGCAAGGAAATGTAGCCTTCAAAGCAAAATACAACATTGAAAGTAACATCTGTCTTCCTACTTCGGACAAAAGTGATTCTTGGAAGAAATACTATAAAGGCATACATTGAAATGGCTTTTTTTTCCATCCTAGCCACCCAACTCAGATTCTTAAATACATTTTTATTTGGATTGCATTAACACCACGCACCAATTCAGATTTTACTGTGCAATAGTTATTACATCAGATGTTAATTCTGCTGAACGTTAACTGCTGCGATTACTGTAGTGCATCAGTGCAGCAACCCTCTATGGAGGGTTCCTTTGGTCTCTTTGGGAAAAGCTTCCAAATTGCATGAAGCACTGAAGTTAGGCTTACATGTCTCAGCTGCCTGCCAGTTATTTTATTCTCATTGTTCTATGTGAGCTAATAACTTGATTTTCTATAAAACCACAGCTCCATACAATTTCTGTCCCAGCTATGTAATTCTAATAAGCCAAATCCTTTACACCATTCTTTGATGCATGCTTGCATTATAAATTGTATTCATTGATTCATCTGACCTACCATAGAGGTCTAAAGCATAAGCATCTCCATCTGAGCAAATCATTCCTTACCCTCAACTGAGAGAAACAGGAACTTTCAAGGCATAATTCATCTGACCTATTTTAGAAATTCACATCAGGAGCAGATAAGCAGCGCTCTGGAAGTATTTATTCCTTTTTTACGTACCTCAGCTGCAGATGAATCCCTTCCTCAGGGCTTCGAGTAAGATCTACCAAAGAACTATTCTATGGAGGCAGCTACAAGGTCATGAAAGAAACACCTGCGGCTTGTCTACACAAGTGGCGTAGCAAAGCTACTCCCTGATGCACCTACCTCTTGATCTAGGTGGTAAATTTGACCACTTCAAGGTTCAGCCTACCGCAATTATTCAAAACCATCTAGCTAAGAGTTCCTATTAGCAGTCAAAGGCAACAGGAAAAATATTAAGCCCAGATGCTTCCTGAGCGTGGGATACAAAAAAGGCTAGTCAGGGCTGTAAATGAGAGCTTGACCACCCAGCTGGATATACTGTGTGAAGATGGATATTAGCATGCAGAATACTATTTTTTTGTTTTCTAGGATTCACTTAGATCTTAAGGTTCCAAGAATGAGAACAATGCCCTCATGGCTCATACAGTATCAAAGCCATGTAAGTGATGTTATTTATCCCCTTCTATGTAGTCTCACACTTAAATTATTTCATGCTGGATACCAGTTGTTTGTGTCATATTCTAATTAATGGTAAAAAAAAATGTGTATTTATGTGCTTTCCATTACATGGCACAACACTGCATGACCATGGATACACATGACTTTTATTAGAAATCCTTTTAAAGCATTGCCCATCATCTACAAAGAGCAACACAGAAACCAAAAAGCTGCAGAGGCAATCACAGAGAATCATAAAGTGAAAGTCTGTTGTGTGAATTCCCCACGCAATGCTCAAGACTTAATGGGTCTGCAGTGATACACTTCCGAATACCATTTAACCCAGCTATCAAATCTAAAAGATCGGCTAATTCAGTTCAGCTTTTTCCTACATGGCAGCAGAAATCCACGGGCAAACTCAAGGAAATATTTCATCCTCCTTCTTACTGCATTTACAAGCATCATGGTGCAAAGACAGTTACGTTTGTTGCTGGTTAATCTTTAAAAGATATTTCTGTCAAAATTAGGTTTTGAAAAAGCCTGCCAGTAGGTCCATATTTTTACTCCGTTTCCCTTTACGAAATATAATTTGCATAGCAGTAGTGTGTAATTCTATTCTGTAGTCACACAAAGAGTAAGATTTGGCAAAGTATGTATTTTCCAAGTTCTGCATGTTTTATCAGTTTTGGTTTTCAGATTGTTAGTATGAAACCCACTACATTTTCGCTTGCAGAGTACATTAGTAACAGAAATGCATTCCTTAATGAGAGACACAAAATTTTAATTTAATTAATCTGCGCTAATCATTTTTAGTCCTTCTACTCTAAGCAAATAAAAAAAGAAAACCATCAAACTTAACAACAGCATCATATATCGGTAAACCTAAGGGAAGCTTATTTTCCTTCATCTTTAAAAAATATTAATTCAGATGAAAGGCAGATGTTTTAGACTGAGAATGATTATGCAACTGAAATAATATCAGTGGTTATCTATTAGGGAAAATAACAGAATTATCATTTCCATTATTTCCTATATGCTGCTATGAGCCATGTAGTAATAATTCTGTAAGTTTCCTAATATAATTTTAAGTGCTACATGTTTGAAAAAAAGTAAAAATTATATGAATATATCCACTTATGAAAAAAGCTTTCACTGATTAGAGCTCATTTCCCTAATATACAGATTTCTAAAGACAGCTCTATTTTAGTTATGTAAAGCATGTAAAAATTGGCATGTGCTCAATCACAGCTGAATCTGAAATTAGCCTGTCATCTTAGACACCATACTTTAGGGGTGGGAGAGGGGAAGCTCCTCCAGAAAAACTTTTCCTGGAGATTAAATGGCTAACGGGCCACTGGCAAGACAATGTTTTGCCAGAAGATGACATTGGTTTATTATTTTCAACCTTATCTCTCAGGCAGAAGAAAGGAGACACTACTGTTTCTTGACAAAGGACCCCAAAGGGTACTTGTTCTCTTTGCAGAATAAACAAGCTGCCCAAAAAAATGCTCTATTCTGACTAGAGCCACAATATATAATAACACCGTACCCTGGAAATGGGAAATATCAGACCCGCTGTACACACCTGTACCTATGCTAGCCCCCCCTTGCTGTGTTTTCCAATTGATAGAGAGAAAAGGGGCAATTCCAGGCAGGAATCATCTCATCCATCGGTGGGCATTTCAAACAGGTCAGGTGAATTGTTGTCTGAGAAGTTCCTATTTCTTTCCAGTTGGTACAAAGGTAGCAAGTTCAAATATTGGCGTCTGAATAGCAGATCCCTAAATCTGGCCTGATGAATCCTGCCTCAGAGAATATTTGACAACAAGCAACAAAGCCACGTACCTATTTTGAATTCTTGCAGGACAACTAAATGTCTAAATGAAGTAAATGAACTAGTGGCACCAACTCTTCAAACACCTTAAAAATCATTCTCAAAATAATGAGAAAGAAAATAGAGAAGTTAGTTAACCCAAAACCCCATCTGGACACCCCATCTTTCCACCCCATCTTGCAGCCCCTAAAGTAATAGAACAGTGTTTCTGGCTCAAGTAAGAAAACATGCAACTGCAGGACCGCTTTAATTCACATATATACGTACAAATATATATAGACTCTTATGTGTGAAGGTAATTATTTATTTGGGCATATTCAGTTCAGAAGAAGCTAGTATCTTCTCATTAACTGAAAGTACAAACAATAGAGTTAGCCTCATTGCTACCATGTTTAGCTTATTTTTTCCCATTTCCAACCAGAATTTGCTCTCATTAAAACAGGCACTGACTTTTTCAAGCTGTAAAAAAACAAAACCTTTCTTTAAAAACTGCTTAAATTCATCATCATTGTAGAACTTTGCAAACTTTATGAAAAAAAAAAAATCCTATATGGGTCACTATGAAAACTGAATTTGAAAATAAAGATTTTCATCAGTTAACAAAACCCTGTGATATCCAAACAGCATGCACATAATGATACTAAAAGCTCGCAATGGAACTTCAGAGGGCTATCAAGCCATGAAAGATCTCATAAAAAGACAAGTGATTAACTTATTTAAACTGAGCAGGAATAGGAGTCAAAACTACCTCTCTGTTATTTCTTCTCATGTACACAGCATTTTGCTTTGGACCAAATGGCTTTCACTATTGATACTGGATTCACCATTTATCAGAGAATGAAACAAAATTTATATGACTTAGTTGGTTCATAGAATACAATTCTGTTGCTTATAAAAGAGGAAATAACTAATTCCATGAACCATGGATTGCTAATATGAATTCAGGCTTAGAAATGTGAAAATTCTTTTTTTCAAAAATGCCCTGAATTTATTGATTAGTTTACTGAGCAGCTTCACTGCTTTATATCTGTATGCATTTCCATAAAACCTCTTGATTTACCAGCTGTATATTTAATGGCATTTTAAAAAGAAATATTTAAATGAACAAACCTACCAAAAAAAAAAAGTACTCACCACAATTAAAAAGCCCAACAGCTACTTGGTAATGTGTTCTTAATCAGGACAGGAGTTTGTGGGGTGTATTACAGTTGTAATATAGTTAAGAGGATGTATCTGTAGCAGATGAAAGTTTGTTCTCAATTCATTACCTCTAATAAAATCTCTGAGATCAAGCACAAAAACCTTGAGCAAGGGAATGGCACCTAAATACATGAAGTTCAAAAGAAAAGAAAGTTGTTAAAGGTTTTATGTCATTTAACAGGCCTATAAAAAGTTCCAAATAGTTAAGTAGGATAAATATTTGTTTCACAAAATGTAACCTGGTTAGGATGTTGATGTCTAAACACTAAGCATTTTACAGGTTTGCAGGATAATTTCAAAACAGACAACACGGAGAGGCTTAGACGATGGTACCATGTTTGTGCTTACGCCCTGGAGAAACATTTTAATAAATCAACAAGCTATCTATGGAACTGAAAAAAGAGAGCTCATATTCTCCTGTCAGGCAGTATATGGACTATGGAAATACAGTCCACTATTCTGTACACTCCTCAGTATTCCGTAACCAGAACATGATGTTCTATATATAGTAACCAGTATTTATTTTGTTCCTGAAATTAAACATGAAAAACAGACAGATATTCGTGTATTGTATTTTTTACTGCTTGTTGACTTGTCACATGAAACAGGATCCTGGGACATGACTGCCATAATGCAAGGGTAAATCATTCAGGCTCTGTATGTCCTTGGCTGTCACACAGGTTTAGAGTTATCTTCTCAATTTTTGTTTATCTTTCTATCTCCAACAGCAGTTAAGGCTAGACTATTCTTTAGGGGAATAGTAAGGGGGGCCGTGGGGGGGTGGGGAATCCAGTCTGGCACTTTTACCAATCGTATAAGTAATTAATAAATAAAGTAATGAATAATCTTCATTTTAAAAGTGTGGGCAGCTCAAGATCATTTGCAGAAAAGTTCAGCACTTGCCACCACCCATCCCCTTCATAAAACTGTTACAAACACTACACACTAAGGGCCTATTGTGCAATTTTAAGCTTTCTGTGAGCGAGTATTTACAAATAGGGTGCCATCCTTCCACTTGCATGCAGGTAACTGCAATGTAGAAATACCCATGTGGCACAGCCATCCCATATACGTATTTCACAAGCAATGGTGCAACACAGGAACTTCTACAGTTTGCTTCATCTGACCAGTTTTGAACATCTTTATAACGAAACAAGTAACGTCTCAAAAATACAGTTCCTTGACTATCAAGCCAAAGATCACTGGACATTGGTTCCGGGGGAGAGTTACACAATGTCGATGTAAACTGGGATGAACCAGTTCCACTGCTGCAGACCTAAGTATCTTGAACACTGCAAGCACAGGTCCTGTTGGGTTGGTGGGATGTTTAGCAAATTTTCTCCATCTCCAAATTATAGCTGACGCGTAAGTTACATATCTAGGACGTAGCATGAGAGTTCAGGGGTGTATGAGAAAAATGCAGAGTTTTCTGTGATAGTGTTGGAGGACCACGTGAAGCGGAGAAACCAACCTAGTGCTGTCCTGTCCATAGTGCCTTTGGGAAATAGTTCCTAGAGTGGACTTGCATATTTGTTTCAGAGGAAAGTAGTGGTTTATCCCAAAAGAATACACAAAAACTGGCAGAGTGTGGGTGATCAGGACCCAGAAGTAAAAGGGGAACTATTTTACAACACAGTAATGCCCACAGAAACCAGCTCTGTCTAAAGCACCATACACAGAATTAAAAAAAAAGCAACATTCTAGGTAGTCATTTAAGAGATGGTAAAGAAAATCTACCCCAGAACACAAATATTTTAAATATATTTTTGGCTTATATTTAACACGTCTTCCAACCATTTTAGTTGTCTACTACTGCAAAATATGTATTTCCATTCTGAAAACATGCAGCGAATATGTAAAATAAATCTGGCTGTTTTAAAATAAATATGTAGTGTATAAACACATACAGATATATATACAAAAGTATAAGTCGCATACCCATCAATATCTAAAACCATTGTATACATTATGGCTACACAGCTCATTGATTTTTTTTCAGTGTGCACTCTAAAATGCAGTATTTAAAGTACTGCAGGTAAAGTTTGCAAGAGTGTTTTTCAGCTACATTGTAAGTATACCATTAGCTTGTCTTGTTCATGTTAGATATCTGTTTATGCCATGAAGTTCAAACAAACATGTGACTTCTTTAAATTCTAAGCAAGCAATTTGTAGGCTGCTCATCCATTATCTCCAAGCGCGCTCTCTGTACAAGGTCTACTAAAGTAATGGTTCTTTCATCAAAGCCTAATGGTTTGTTTCAAATAATCAAAGTAGTGTTTATATCACTGTCCTCAGGTGCAACCATTTTGTTTCCAGGAGAACAGTATAGTACATGCTAATGTCACAAGTGATAAATCAAAGCAACTACATTTGTTTCTCTACCTTAACCAATCTACCCTATGTCTTCAACAACAGCAACAAAAAAATCACCCTGGCATTTGCACTCTGTAGTTTATTCTGAGAGCATGAGTAATTTTGCAAGCAGTGAAACATCGTATGTAAAACAACTCACTCATTCCTTTCTTCTAATAATAAGTACGGCTTGACTTATGTGGGAACTAATGCTGTTGTTATCTGAAGCAGGATAGGAAGATGTTTCTCCCCACTACATCTCATGAATGTTGAGATTATTTTTATGCAACGTCCTGCTTTTGGTTAAATACATTGTGTCTCATAAATGCAATTCTCCGTAACACAGTGACAGAAATCCACTCTCTTTTTTCAATGTTTTCTGAACTTACTTATCAAGGGGGAGGGGAATAAACTTGCAAATCCCTTAATTGGACAAAACAAAAACTGAACTCACCTGACTGATACATTGGAGGACCTTAGACAATTTAATGGATCTACAGAGCAAAAGTGAAGTTAGATCCACAACCACGTTTTCCCTTTTTTATTTTTTGTGATGCTTCGATGCTTTGTTGCAACGTAAGTAAGAGTTTTGCATATCTAATATGATACGATGGCAACTTCAAATACTCTGTGCACCATGTTGGATTTGGTGCAGTAATTACTCCGGTGATGCTACTCTACCAAAAATGTGCTGGGAAAGTCAAGCGGGCAAAGCTTTCTCTCCAACGGGAAGCAGAACCTGCACAGCCATCAATCATGCCCCATTTTCAATTAAAGGAATGACACCGATAGCAGCGGTAGGAGACTCTGTCAGTCCGATTAGATACAGGGTGAGGGTTGTCAATATTAATATATAAAGGGGGTGAGAATCATGGAATAACATGGGAATGATGATAGACAAGTGAACTGGAATGGACCAAAGGTTCACATTATGAGTCTAAGTGCAAACCATTATCTTCATCACCATCTAATATCTGAGGAAAGTACTCACATTTTGTTCAAGAAAGCAGGCAGGAACAGTTGCATGACCCGGTGAGGTTTCTGAATGAAGGCAGCACTTAATATACTGTTAGCCTTTGGTGACGCTGTGACACTAACCACATTTGAAAATATATGATTAAAATTATGAGTACAGCAAAACAAAGAAAAACCTTTCCATCCATTTCATTTTGGAAATCTGAAATGCGAGATTAATTGTAAAGCAAGTAGCTACCTGCAGTCTAGGTCTTCTCATGATACCAGTCTGCTTCCTAGAAGACAAAAATTTGGTAAATTGCCCAGATCTGACAGAGTACATCTCAGGAGTTACTGTGATGCTACTATACATCCTGACATACAGAAGAAGGGAAATAAAAATCTAAAATTAAAATACTGCTAACAAATTCAAATTTAACTAATTTTATTTTATGAAACTTCGTACTGATTAACATTAACTCTGAAATACAAAAGCACATGGAAAAGGATCAGAAAAAAACGTTCAGTGACGCTATGCCATACCAATTTTTTTTTTTTTTTAAATAGCAGCAAAAAATAAAGTTTATTTGAAAGATTTTTTTTCCTGGTTTTGCCCCAGAAATTGGCCTACATGCTGTTTTCTTATCTTAACACACAGGTCTGACTCTAAGTATTAGGATTTTTAGTTTTAACACTGATCTGGATATCTGCTTGAGCAAGTGGAATTAAATGCCATGAAGAAAATGTGCAGATTGAAAAGACTGTAGAGAAAACAGTTCCTGAACCCTCTTGTGTTATACTCCAGATTAAAGAGCTAGATCTATTCTTTTCCCACATCTACCTGTGGATGCAGGGGGTAAGCAGAAATTAATCTGGTGTCATCTCTACTTTAAAAAAAGCATGCCAAAGAAAGAAATGGCCAAGATAGAAAGGCTGCCCAGACTTTGGTTTAGAAAATATGCCCATCAAGAGGAACTAAGAACAGTAGTTCTTAGTGTGCAGAGGGAGGTCTGGAAAGCATAGGAAGACCTGTTCAGCTTCTCTTTCCTATTTGCTGTCTCTCAACCACTTGTCCTTAGTGGCAGAAGGACAGAAGAAGCCTACTCAGAACCAGCAAGGGTGACATAGCATCTGGGTAGAAGGCACCAAAACAGGTCACTAGCCTGATAGCTTCACTGTAAAGGAAGGAAGCGGGCATGTGAACACCAAAATAGGGAAACACTGGAGCATTTTTCTGGCTTCTGTACCCATTTTCCTCTCCACCCACTCCTAGACTTGCTGTTCAGCTCCCTATCTCTTCATTTCCAGAGCCTCTCGCTTCACAAGGTGCCTCCAAGCATCTAAGAAGATTCTGGAGCCAAAACCAAATGATGGCAAAGGAGCTATCCAAATAACAGGAAAAGCATTGGAGGGCTAACATGTAAAAAGTCAGAAAGGTGAGAAAATAAATCCCACTTCTGACTTTTCTTTGTGCACATCAAGGCTATTATTCAATATATTAAAATGCTTCACACGTGTAACCCCAAGACGTAAGACAAAGAACAAAAATTTCCTCTGGCTAATTTTACCCAATACAGAATAAACTCCACAATGAAAGTGTAAATAAGTTGATTAAATCTGACATTAAGAATACATTCCTACCGACTTGCTTTCGCACATGAGTCACCACAAAACCTAACTTTTTGAAAAATAAAAGGAGCCACCGGATATAAATTCTCCTCAGTTCATTAAGGTGGGTATTTCATTCAGTGAAAAAAGCCTTGAAAACAAAGACTTACTTGGCTAGCCATCTAACACTAAATAGTGATTAATTTTCTACTACCACACTCCCTATTAGTATTACTCCCAAATGTTCAGTTTAATTTAAGTACTTTCTGATTCATGAACAAGGGAATAACATACAGCTATAAAAAGGTAATCCAATCCTAAAATGGCCTTAACCCCCATAATCTGCACTTCAATGGCAAGGGAAACCGTATAGTTTTGAAACTGTAATCAAGATTATTTTTTTTATTTTTTTTTTCAAACACACACACTGGAACTGTCCTTTGCTCCCATCACTTATTAGATTACAATAAAACGACCATGCTCTCTTTATGGTGGGAACACCGCGACCCTGGGGTGATTTATAATCTTGTGAAACCCTGTCCACACTGCTGACCAGACTTTTTTTCTTTTTTTTTTCTTTTTTTTTTTTCCTGAGGTCGCTATCTGTTTCTTCAACTGATGTCTTCCTGCTGTGACAACACTGTTGGATAGCTGTCAGCACATAAGTATTTTTCAGGCTACATATTATCTCTGCACGCACTTCTTGTGGGTTGTTGTTGGGTTGTTTTTTGGTGTTTTTTTTCCTGTTGAAGCCATTTCTGGGCTTGGTGTTTAGACAGAAAAAGGAGAGTTCTAAGAATTTCTCATTAGTTTGAAGCCTGACCCAGAGAAGACAACTAAATAGGAAAACAATGAAGTGGGTCGCTTAGTGACAGAAATAATACTATTTCTTCTAAACTTATCAAACTACTACTGTCTACAGACTGTGCTGCAATCTTTTTATCAAGTGTATTTTTCCACTTCAGAGCAAAATATCTGGAGTATTCCTTGATAAAACAGAAAATATTCCATATATGACTTAAATGCAAGTTTTGAGAAATATCTATAAAACATTTTTAAGCAGAAAGAAAAGGAGAGAAAGCAGCAGATAGTGTACAAAGTGCACCAGAAAACCTAAAGAAGGAAACCGTCACAAATACTAAAAACAAATATGCAATTTTCTTGTTTATTAATATTCTTTGAGAAAATATTTTTGAAGCTTCCCCTCACTCAGCATACTTGCTCTATGAAGGAAGTGGCTGTCTGAAGTATGCTTATTTCAGTCATTGTAATGGAAAGCATTACTCATTTTACTATCAACAGTTTTAGCAATGTAATTTAAAAAAAAATCCCTTAACTTGATATAGTGCTTATTCCTCACACATTGTAAACCATGGCATTTTAAAAATAACCAGTACTAAAAGTACGTGTAATTCCATGCTTCTTCTAAAATTAGTTAATATTCATTTGATTTATGCATTCAGAAATTAATCATTAAAGATAAGTTAATTAGAGGCAAACAGTGACTTTGTTATGACCCCTGGCAAGACATCCTTGTATAACCTCAGGTGAAAGTTTACGATGATAACAGCCACCATCTCCCCCTCAATTGCCCATGCTATGCTAGGAATTCAGTAAACTGTCCTGGATCCCACCCTGCACAGTGTGGATTCCCTGATATCCCTACTTCAGACAGCACATGGTTAAGTTACTGAAACTGCCTCCCCCCTGACCTGACTGTATTACAAAAGTTTCAGTTTGGTCATAATTAGCACTTGATCCGCTAATGGCAAAATTTGCACTGAACTGCACGTTGCAAGCTTTCTCTTCTGAAGCAAACACTTAGCTGATCCACACAGTACTTACTGGCTCCTACCTTTCCCTATCCAAGCTAGTGGCATTTCAAAACAATTTTCAATGGAAGCACAAATCAGATAACTATCACTTGAAACAATATTAGAAAGCTGTGAGTAAATATAATAGGTAACTGAATTACGCACAAAACTTCAGGAGACAACTTTTTTCATATGACAGACTGCAGCTAAACATAAAACATTTTTTTTTACTGAGGATTTAACTGTTCAATATTCTAGTAAAGACAATAAAATACAGCATTTCAATCAGCTGTACCTGACAATTTCTTCACCTGCCAAATATCTGGGTTAGCAAAATAAAATTACCTGGAGTCTTCACAATATTGCACTTGATATTTAAAAATTAAATAGGCTCAGAGGCAGGAGCTAACACCAGCTATTCTTTATTGTTTTATTCATCACTGTAAGCTGTTTCAGGAGGATAAAAAAAAAAGTATTTCACTTCACACAGATAAGGACAAATTGATAATTGTAGCAAATAAGTCAGGCTGTCCTTTGCTCTCAAGGAGGTAACCTACTGTTTCACTCCTCTAAGGACTTCCTTAATAAGATGAACAAAATCTCCGGGAAAAAAAAAATCAATTAAAATGGAGAAAAATCCCTTAGGACAAAGTTAGTTTGGCAGTCCATGCACTTCTCAATCATTCCTTCAGTCTGTTCTAACACATACTTACTGCGTGTTTCTAGGTAGCACTCTTTTTGGTAACAAGGCAGTTTCAGAAGAGAACACTGAAAACCATGCTGAATCAGCAAGGGCTGCTGGATAAAAGAAGGGTTAGGAAGTAAAATACCTGATAGATGCAGAAAACATGATTGGAAACAAAGTGCATATTCTTAGGATTGCAACATGATAAATCAGTAAGAGCTGCTGATATAAAGAAACATATATTAAACCATTCTCCTATTAGTTTCTCTAGCCAGGTCCCTATAGGGCCTTTATAATGCAGTGTATTGGGGGTGGGGCAGAGGGATTATCCATTCATTCCACAGAATACAAAAAACTTCCCCAATTTCCAGGCATGAATAGCCATCAATGAATCCCACCTTAGAAGGACAATCAAAGAACAAAACAGGAAAGCCAGGAATAACTTCTCTTAAGCACTCTTCCTTCCATTTACTGATAATTTAAATTTATTTACCACAAAACCAACAACAACAAAAAAAAACCCCAACACTTTTCTCGCTCTTTCATATGCAAAACAGTAACAAAGATATATCGACTTTTTTAAAACAATGAAAATCTATTGGACTCTCAGATTACACTGCAAGTATATACTTTTGCATTAAAGCACTTGTCACTAAAGCCTGAATGTCAGTCCCAACAGTCTGGCCCAACACTAATTGGCAAATTACATCGTGTTCATCCAAAACTTCCCACCTGGTGTGCTCTGGATTAAAAAATAGATAAATAAATTCTGTATATATTATTCCTTACACCTCAGAATGTGGCTACATGCTGTTATGTAGATGCTGTGTTTCACTCTACTTATGACTAGTAATTTCAACGATGGAGAAATGACCTTTATATAGTACAGTGCTTTCAAAGCACTTCAACAAAATGGACAATATAGATAAAATTGTATTTCAAGTTAGAAGAAAATAAAAGTGACTATGCCTATGCCAGAAAGTTATTGGGTTAAAAAAAAAAATGCATTTAAAGCACATTTCACATTTTGAATAAAATCCGTCTACAGACACCGAAAGTTGGATCCAGTTGCCTGAAGAGGCATGTAAAGTTATTTCCGTCCCCATGGGGTACCACAGTGACTTCTAAGAAGAAAGACATCTCTTGAAAGTCACTCCTCATATCTGTCATCCCTTTACAGGTGTCTAACACTGGATGCTCTCACACGCAGAGCACCTCAAGTAGCACGAGATGCCTCTGCTTAGGCAATTACATCAAGATCAATTTAAGGTAAGATTATTTGCCCCTAACTTGAGGCATCTGCTAGCTGTCTAAATTAAACTAGTGATCAACACTCTTTCTATATTCAAAGGAATGAAGACCTCTAGAAAGCAATTCACCTTGATTATCTTATTGTACACTTTAAGTACAGACAAATGGCTCTTCTGGAGGTGCCCATCTCTCTCTCTTTAACAATAAAGGAAGTGTAGTTCAAATAAAAAAAAAATTACATATCTGAGGCTAAAGGATTGAAATTCACTCTCAGTCATCCTGCTTTAAAAATATATTAAGCTGCTTCATATCTACTGTACGTTAAGGAGTGTCCAAAATTAGATATCTAGAAATCCGTTCTCTAAGCTCCTACTATTGTCAAAGGAAACTACTCAATGCAGTCAAGGAAATCTAGAAAGATATTCAGTGGAGCAAATGTAGGTGTCAACTTTATAATAATGAGTCTTCCTTCAACTGTACCAACTAAACCACCATTGACTAAATCTGGGTGTCTGAATCCAGAGCTGAATTCTTCCCTATGAGTTCAATGGGCCATCTGAATACAGGAGCCTAGTACCATCTGTGATGCCCCTAAGTATGCAAGACATGCAGAGAAGCTGGCAGACTTGTCGAAGGACCTGGGAAAGACTTGCATTCTTCTGAACAGCAGCGGTAAAACAGAGAAGATACCCTAGGGCCTTTCAAATGCATCTAGATGGCTGTATTTACGCAATTGAATCATGTCCTACAATTCCAAACAGCAAGTTAATTTGGTGTAGCTAGTGCATTAAAATGGTATGTTAGCTTAGGTGAAAGTAACTTTCCCGTGCCCAAGTCTTTTACCTCGATGGGCTGAAACAAGTGACTTGAAGACCTTCACTTGTCAACCTAAAAAGCATTATTCCTTCAGATACTTAACCCCAGATTTCTACTGTATCATATAATAACCTTAGCCATAAATTTTTATTCACCGATGCTCCTAAAGTAACATTTTTATTTGGACAAATATACCTACATTTTCAAAATGAATGATGGGGAACATGCCATTCAGTAGCTAAAAGAAGTGAAGAAAAAGAGACTCCCTACGTTTTTTCCATAAAATACGATATTCTTTGGCTACAGCACATTTAATACTTTCTCCATCATTATCAAAAAGGTTTAAAATATTAGGAGCTGTTAAGATTTTCACGCTGTCTCCACCTGATGACAGCCACCCCATAATGATAAACATCAATGCGATAGTAACCACAAATTTGTTATTACTCTGAAGGTGAAGAATAAGAAAGCATGTCATAAAAATTTGTTCTGCACACCTTCTGTGATGTTTTAGACATTTAAGCTGTTGTTCCATGTCATTATTCTGTCAGTAGCAGATCAAGTATAAGAGGTTTTCTATATATTTCCCCCATCATTCCTTCCCTTCACCTCCAGTTCTCACTCATCTAAAGGTTCTTGTCCCTTGCTATAAATCATGTTAGTTCAACTGTTTGGCTGGCTGTGTTTCAAAATCAAATGTATGAGATGAAAGGGGGAAAAAAAACCCAATAACATACAAAACCCCCTCTAAAAGTCTAAAGTGTGATGGCTTGGTTTTGAGTTTGGTTGTTTTGTTGCTGTCTAATCTTTTTAAATATAATTATTTCACTGAACCAGTTTAGACAGTTAAAGAAAGAACTGAATCAGTGCAATTCACAGGACAGAACCACTGGCAGGAATAGGGGATCTCTTAAATAGTGACCACATGAACAGTAACATAGAACCATTGTCCTGTCATTGTTCATATCTAAAACTACATTTGAAAAACTTGAATTCCTGACATGGAGAACAAAATTGACTGGACAATTAATTCAAAATATGAAGTAAACAATGGCTCATTTTTCCCTTTAAAAAAAAAAAGAAAAAAAAAGGAAAAAAAACCAAAAAAAATCAATACTTTTGGATGGAGAAATAATTGCCAGAAAATAATAGGCCCAAGCAAGGAAAATTACTTGCTGAGAGAGTACAGTGCAGAAGTTTCCCAAGTTCCTGAGACTGGTGGACCTGTTGAATCTAAAACAGCTGACACACTGAGAACAAGAAAAGCCTCCCAGTTCTCCCCAGACCACCAGCACATGCTGGCATCAAGAACGGCCTCTTGCAATTCTGCTTCTGGTGGCCACTATGCACAGACCAAGACTACAGGATTCATACACCCAATGAAGCACATTATTTGGAGATTTTCTGAGCCTGGAAGCCACTGAAGCACCAGTACCATCTTCCACTTCTGAGTAGACAGTCTGAGTCGGCCTCCCAGCAGGTAAGGGTAGGCAAATAAGGGAACGCATTGTATGAACATCTGTCTTCTACTAACAACTTCATTTCACAGCCAGTAACAGCTTAGGCAGTAAAAAAATATTCTACGAAATATCAGTTATGATCAGTGTTTCCTCCTGACTTGATCCCTTGTAAGGGAAAAGCAAAGACTGCAGTAAAAATCAAAGATTGTGTTAAATGGGAGATACAAACTTAGAGTGTTCCTGGAGATACCAGCTACTGACTTTCTTCGTAATTGGCAGTCTCAAAACCTGCTGCCTCCTTCTACATCATAGAAGGACCTTTAATACATTTCACATGTCTTGAAGCAGTTTGCTTCATCATGTGATCTTATCACACCTCAATATGATGGTTAGACTTAAGTTGAAACTTTGCCATTATTCAAATGGGAAATAACTGGTCAGCATTGCAGGTGATTTATTATTTTTTTTAAACCACAACCAACCTTTCTTGACCCTTAAGACTATAGAAACTGAGCTCTGGAGAATAAACACCAATTGCCTAGCCTACCTTTCCATCCTTAAGACATAGTTATTCTTCTTGAAAGTGGAACCTCATAAGTCTAGTCGAGTTGACTTTAAACAACTATTATTTCCCCGTGTTTGAAGATTCATTGCCAGTAACCTTTTCATTTCTGAATCTATTATACTGTAGCAAAAGTTGTTATGCATTCATTAGACCTAAGATACTATGTTCAGAATTGGTGCTCTATTAACTGTCTTTTTTTTTTCTCCTTCTTTTTCCTTATTAGAGAATGGTTTGGGTTGGAAGGGACGTTAAAGATCATCTTGTTCCAACCACCCTGCCATGGGCACAGACACCTCCTATTAGTCCCAGACCATAACTGAAATACAGCTACCTAAACCTGTTCAAGTGTAAGTACCTGCTTTTACGGTGGCTTAAAGTCGTATACACTGAGACCACCAATTCACAACGTTGCCTGCCTCCTGTCCCAAGCCATGCACTGTCACCTCTTCCTTCATACAGGCACTAGAATTTGTGCCATGTAGTGAGACACTTCAGATGACTGGTCTGACTGGAAACTAATCCTTCCATAAAGGGAAAAAAAAAAGAAAAAAAAAAAAAAAGAAAAGATTAATTTTCAGCTGGTCTGAGCAGGGAAACAACCTGCTTACCATAGTCCTGTTTAATTAGAACACTGTTGTTCAGGGACAGTGGAGAGTTCTTAACCTTGTCTAGCATAAATGTGTTGCAGCCTGTCTTGATCTACATAAAATGAAAATACAGTTATATCAGAGCATTCATCTCACTTTTAATTTAGCTCGCATAGGTGAGAATATTAGTGAAGACACTGCTGCACTGCCTTCATCAGGAACTGGCAACTGTAATGTACAGGCTTTTAAAGGGACAATACTCTAGCCGCTAGACCACAGTGCCAGATCTTCACCATGCCTGTCACACGTACTGGCAAAGTTACTGGCTCCAGCTACAGTCACGCTTTTCCTTCTGCTGTGAAAACAGACCCTGATACAGTGGCTCATTTCTTCCCTGGGTGCTATCACTAATTCTTGCTCCATGGTTCTTCCTGCCCCAATGCACGTTCTTCTTGTGAGGCTGTAAGCATGAAACACAGAAGCCCAATTTTCACATGGACCACAAAATTTCATGTCTTTCTGGACTGGAAAAGCAGACTTGTTCTGCATCTGACTCACTTCTCCCATTATCTTTGGGGGACTCACTTTTCTAGTAACTCTAGAGTTCCAAAAAACTCTCAAAACCCAAAAATTATTTCCTAATATTTCTTTTCCTTTTTTATCTTTTTTGAAACCGCCTGTCAGATAGACTGTAAAGCTAGCCCAAAGAAGTATGGCTTGGTTTTTACCCTAAAAACAGATTTCAAGAACCTTGCCTTCAGCAAAAAGCTTTCACTTGTAGGAAAAAAAAAACCCAACCAACCAACCAAAAAAAGCCACAAAACAAAGCACTACAACATAATCTGTAGCCCCTTTTCTATGACCCTATTCAGATTGTTTTGATTTAAATAAATGCGTCCATTTCAAGCCTGAACCTGAACTACAGCTCTTCTGTAAACCCCACTGAGAACCTCAGCACAGCATTCCTCCGGAGTGCACAACTGTCTCTAACAACTATTAACTCTGCCAGGACACTCAGTAAGTGAATCAGTAACAATTATGTTTTGTTGGGGATAAGACCTGTACTATAAGAGCTGAAGCAGCTACCTGGGCTGAGAACGCTGGTTTCTTACAAGGTTTGCTGCTTTTCATTCACAGATATGCTATCAGAAAGCAATATGGTAGCGCAACTCAAAGTAGTCATGAGCAAATACTAAGCAAATTGAGTTTAGTTACTCCAGAATAAGTGAACAGTCCAGCCTTGTATTCCACAAACAACGTGGAATGAAGGAGATGATTTCCTACTCGCATAAAAACCAGGCAGGACCTGCGCAAACACCAAGCTGTCCATTGGAAAACTGTCACCTTTACGGTCGCAATTAGTCACGTCAGACTCTACATACCGATGAATAAATAACCCCTCTCCAATGACACCATTAATGGACCACAATTCAGAGATTAAAATCCTAATATTTTACTGCCATAATCCATTCTCTCAGAAATGTCGTAAGATCCTTCACTGTCCTTAATAAAAGCCACGATCTCAAGAAATAATAAATACCAGTAAGAAGCTATATAAACAGGACAGAAATGTAATGAGAAATTCTAATTCTATAATCCACTATAAATGTTAAAAATATCAACAAATATAATCTTAGTATCTTTTAAGATAAGAGTGCCATCATAAACATATCCAAAGAGCATAAACATTTTGCTTAGCCTAAGTCTGCTCTTTTCTGCAATTTGTTTACAGAGCGTATCTGGTTTGTCATTTGAGAATGCTGGGCATTGGTCAGATGTTTTTTTACCTTTTTCCCATTCATTTCAGAAACTATTCTATTATTGGACTATTCCTTGAGCTTGATTCAACAATCTCAATTAATTGTTGGATTACTCTAGCTCTAGTCAATAGTCCTTAATCATGTATTTTATCTCACACTGTTTAACACTTAATAGACCTATTTGCTAGGAGACTAACGATTAAAAGCTTTTTTGCCTTTTTAAATTTTTTTTCCTTTTGAACACTAGTCCTTGAATGCTGTTTGATCCTGAAAAGTCACAAAATATTGTACCTTAAAGCATGAAGGTACTATAGTTAAAGGATCAGACCTGGAAAGCCTGGTATTGTCTGTACTTAATGTCCCTATCTCCAACCACTTCCTTTTTGAATCTTGAAACAGGAACCATTCAAAATACTCTTAAAATAGGTTTTCATTAAAAGTGCCATTCTTATAATTACTCATGTCATTGGACCCTGAATTTTCTGAAGAACAGACATCCAAAAAGTCTCTTTACAGAGTACACAACATCCTAAAAGCACCCTGCATGAACACATAGTTTCACTCCAAGTAATAACTTGGAAAATACCATCCTCTTACTGTACAGACCTGCTTTTGGGGAGCATTAAGGCAAACGTTTGCTTATGATACATGTTCAGTTTTTGCTCCTCTTTCCTGCTGTTAACCCAGCAAAACTGATATGACTTTGCTCATTCTGCAGGAGTCCCACCCCTGTTCCTGCAGCAACAGGATTATGAACAAAGTTCTCGTTGCCCTGCCAAATTTTTTATTGTGTTACATCCACAAAGTCCCACTAAACAAAATCATCATTTACCAAACACAATTAGGCCATGCAAGTATAAACAAGGGCAAAATAAATGTTACTCGTGATGAGCATTTGAAAGAAAAAAGGACTGCAAAGGGAAGGAGAAAGAAAAAAAAAAAAGCAGTGAAAGATTTAATGAGCTCAAGCTATTTAACTTATCAAAGAGAAAGAGTGAAGATCTGAAAGTATCTACCCGGGAAACAAAATTTCAATAATGTAAGTAGTTGATAAGCACATAGTAAGCAAATGTGGAAGGAAAAAAAACCACAAAACATAACAGAAGGTAGAAACTAAACAAACTTAGAGAGATGTGAAGAGTCCCTTTTAATTTATTACTTTAAATTTGAGAAAAGTTTGGTTATTCTTCTGAAATATTTCTTTAAGTTCAAATGATGATTGAACCTGAAGGAGAAATCCCAAAGCTGTATTACAAAGACAGGCCAATTATATACTATATATTTTTTTTTATTTTTTTTCCCTGGCATTGAAGGTATAAGGTGCCTCAACCCGTCTTTCCTGACTTCACTTGTTCACTCACAAGTGAGTCTCGGTGCTTTTGATGAATGCTGAACATCCACTTCCCTGTTTGCAGTTTCATCTTTAGAGTCACTTCACCAGTTTCTCAAGAGAAACCCTACATCTAAAGAAACATCTCTAATTAGCAAATTCCCTGAGCAAGAGACCTGAGTTAGCTTCAGAAAGTTAGTGAAAAGCAGTCAGGCTGGTATGTCGTTATCTGCGATGAGATGCCTACACAGAAACAAAATGAGAAAACTGAACTAATGGGCTTTGAAACATGGAGAGAGTATTGGGAAGCATTTGGAAAGTGATGCAGCATAAAGAATAGCAAAAAGCAGTACACACCTTTGTGTACCCCCCTCCATGTTACACTAAGGTAACTCGCCTACACACCCTAGGAACTAGCCCTAACTAAGCCATCCTGAATAAAGGAAGAGTTACAGGGATTTTAGTGTGCTGCCATAATGTGGAAAAAGGCGTAAAGTAAAAGGGATATAAATTTAAGTCCTAATTTGTAGGGAAAGGTACATTAGATCCCCTACGAACTATCAGTTAAAAGTCTTTCACAGTTCAGAAACTTATTATATCATAAAATAATGATCCTATTTTATTTTGCATTTGCAATTATCTGAATTAAGATGCAGGAAAATATTTCAAGCTCCTTGCCAAACTTTTAAAGGGAATATTTTGATATGAGTGATTACATGTGTGCATAGATAAATTCCTTTTTGAACTGCTTTCATACTTTAAGAATCTTTAAGAATGGGTGGAAGCAATTATTTCTGTTCTGATAATCTTGAAAAAAAATGGCAGCAAAACCACAAAAGGCAGAGTGCAGAGCGTTTTAAGATTCACAGGAACACTCACTGATCTAAGGAAATTCATCGTAGCTGATCTAAACAGCGTGCTCCATTTCAAATGGCTTAAAGGATAGCAGAGAATGGCACTTGAGAAGACAAAAGCATTTCAAAGTCTTACAAAAAATAGCTACTACAGATACAACTGTAATAAAACTCTTTGAAACTGGTAGTAGCCTTGAATACAAGCTCATTTAGACATGTATCTATTCTTTTGGAAACCGATTTGCAAACATGAGACGTTTCCAGAGCAGTAACTAAAATACAACATAATTATGCTGAAAATAAAAATAAGCATTTGATTGTGAGTTGTTTCAAGAGCAGGTCCACAGGCACAGATCTGCAGTAGTGAAAGAAGATTCTATTAAAAAAAAACAGTCCAAGAGGAATCATGAAGCTGCAGAAGTATTCACTAGACAGTAGCACAGGTTTAATATTTATGGTGTTTACAACACGTATTTTCAACAATGGCTAGAAATACAGTCATAAATATTATTTAAACTGGAATCTGAAATAGCTATGATTCTTACAGCTTTCACTTCTGGGACCTAGATGACCATCTCAAACTAGAAAAACAAAAAAACCTTATAGGACTTTAAGAATATTAGTACAATATAGAATGGTCAACAAGGAAATGTCAACATTCATGTGCACCGAAACACACTTGAACCATAGAAACTGCCCATATGGGTAGTCCATGCATCTACTATCATAGGAACAGTGTCTGAAATGCTTAATTCAAATACCCTGTCTATATAATTTTTACCTCTGTCATCCATGCCGCCTCGGTTCATCCACTTCAGGTTTCTACATATGTCTGAGCTTCAGTAGTTGCACCAGAAACAAGTGCAGAACTACTTGTATAACGTTTTAGCTCCCTTTATGTGGAGATCTGATCAATCTCATGAATATGTCTGCCCTTACAATCCTCTGAATTACTTCAAAGCATTCAAAGAAACTGGACAAATAACAGAAGGTCTTAGGATGAAACAGGGAAAGAAAAGGTACTTTTCACTATTTAGTCAGTCAATACCTTATAGAAGTCACTTATTCAAAACACTAATCATCACCTCAGAATAGTGGTAATAATCACAATAATAATAGTAATGATGGAAGATAATTATGATAACTTTATTTACTTAACATCTCTCTCCCCCTCTATATCTACACATACAGAGAGCTTAAAGGGTTTCCTAGCAGTATAATTAAAAACAAGAAAAAGCTTTTATAATGAAATACACATTATAGCAGCTCAACAGGAATTCTTATGTAGGTCAACCTGAAAGTTAAAGGTCAGATTTCCACATTTTCAGCTGAGATCTTGGTTGCAGTCACAGCAAAAGCTGAATCAGTAAAGACACTCAAAGTATTCAAAAAGAAAACACAACTTTGGGAGGGGCAGGTAAGTAAAAATTATAGATTATGTCTACAACTCAAAATACGGTACCTGTATGGCTTTGGACTTTATATTACTATAACTAACAATTTCAGAGACCAACTATCCCATCAGGGCCTTGATCATTTTAAATTCAGGATATGTTGACATTAACATAAAATCAGATTTCTTTGAAAGCTTCTGAGGAGCAGTTGGTTGAGTAGTGCTTTAACATTGACTTCTCAGAAAAGGAACCCTCAAAAATTCAGATCTGAGTTGCTCAGTCACACACACAAAATCCCAGTTAAGTCCACATGCAGCAGCTAGAGAATTACAGCTATATTTTTCAAAAATACTATCCCAGAACCAGCCTGTTTGGTATACATAAGTAATCAAAGCAAAGTAAGAAAAATCTAAAAAAATACCCTTAAGACATCTCAACTTTCAATCACCTATTTATCTCTTACAAAATAGAACTAGAATGGCTCCATCATTTTTGGTTGAGTCTCTCCTGTTTACCCCAAAGAGTTATGAAACATAAACTTTAATGTTTTTGTTTGAAAATCGAGGAAGGCAGAGACTCTGCCTGTGAATTATTTTACATTCTAGATGACCACTGTGTAACAAGTAATAGGAGTGCTTTAGTAAATAGGTATTGGCACCTTTGTAAGGGAACTATTTGTTTCAGGCAGTAGGGTAATAGCTGGTCTCCGTTAAGTCTATGGGCACCTTGCTATAGCCACTAATTTTGCTGCGTAACAACGATCAAAGCAATCTATTTGGTAGGTTTCCTAAGTAGCAGTGTTTAAAACATTATTATGTCTCAACAACAATAAATAGGAACCACTACAAGTTATTCAGCACTACATGAAAGACTAGCATTTGTTCTTTTTAAGAAATTATGATTTTAAAAGATAGAGCCATGCTTAACACTTTTCATACAGCGTTGTGTACCCAATTCTAGACTTTGCAAAACAAAAGACTTATCACAAACACTCCTAAACCTTCTGACATCTTCAGAAATGCAGACAAAAGACATTCTTCTCAATTGCTCCTCCTTGAAAATCTCAGACACTAGATTTCAGTGTAGACAAATGCCAAAGGAAAAAAAAAATCAATCAAACAATTAAAACAACCTACTAAATTTCACTATATAACAAAGGAGGAACAGTGTGTGTTACATAATTTACAAAAACCGCAAGACATTATCATAAATCCTGCTGACAAAGGAGGAGCTGTAGTTCTTTGGTATTGGGATCATTACACTAAAGAGGTAGCAAAACAAATGGCAGAAATGTGTTACTTTAAAATGCCCCATTTTTTCCATCCAGAAGTTGCAAAGTTGTTTCTATAGCATGAAATTCCATCCAAAAAGTATGCCAATTATGATGAAATCAAATGAAGGAAAATGATGGAATTCACAAGCCAAATATTCAAATACCCTGCAATGGGAGGGTGCTCCTGACTTCCTGAAACAAACATCCGTGTCTTATGACGACTCTTGGCATTGAGCCCACATTGGATCCCTATCTGCATAAATACTGCCTTCTTTGCATGCACAACAGACTCCAGTGAACATCACTTCCAACAATACAAAGTTCCTTCTCTTCACTGTGGACATTTGGTGGTATACAATATTATTGTCTTGATACAGCTAAGCAGTTAAGCCCCTTACAGTTCAAAATGGCCCATAAAGTCTGCAAACCATTACTGCCATCAAAAATGGACTAAATGAATTAATATTTCAGAAATTCATTAAAAATTAAGAACACTCATTTTTACAACTTCCTAAGTTTAGCAGAATGTGTTCTTCTGCCAAATTGTTTTACATTTAAGGAGATTGTTATTCCCAGGAAAACATTGTTAGCTTTAGAACTGAAATGCAGTTTTTTATGTCATCTTTCAATAAAATGGATTGCATGTATCTTACAAATTCTTATAATAGGAACTAATCCTACCACCACCAAGATATACTATCTAGTATTTTGAGCACCATATTTAATATCTAAAATATTCTATTTAACAGAAGAAAACTTTCATCATTTATTAAAGCGTTCTGGGGCAATCCCTGAAAAAGATACAGCTTAATGCTGCAATTCATGGACTTTTGTAATTTGACTGTGAAGAAATTGCAACTTTTCTTAACCCATTTTCCAGCCCTAAAACTTTAAATTCTTACTTCTGAGAGAACCAGCTCTAGACCAAACACTTCTGACAGAAACCATCATTCTTCATCCCAATAAAGCGGCAAGTGAAAACAAAAGTAACAGGCTAGGAGCCAGTTTTACAGTCTGATATTCTGCATCACTCCTCCACGAAACTTCCCATTCAGCACCATCAACATAATTCCAAATGCTGCCTTCTTCCCCCAAAAGGGCCTTCTGCTTATTTTGCAGCCTCACGAATAAGACTTCTCCATGGAGGGAGCCCTCTCCTGCTTGCTATTAACTACCTGTGTCTCTTAGAACATTTTAAATCCTTCTCCAGACGTGAATGCCTTCTCCTTAACTACCCAACACCATCACATCAGCAAACCCAAAAGCCACTTCTGGAGACTTGGCTATCAACCCTTACATGTTTCTAAAGAAAGGTAGGCTAAGCAGGCTAAAGGCCAGGCATAGAACATATATGTGCCTGGGTACCCAAGCCTCAGACTTGACTATTTACTGAAGAATGTAAGTCAGTGGTACACTCAAGAGCACACACTTCTCCCTGTGCAACTGGAGTCCCCTCTTTTTTCCACACTCTGAAACTGAAAAACAAACAGCAGACGGAAGAGCTGAATACACTGCCTGCTAATTACCAGACGACATTGAGGAGGTGTTGAGCTCATTTCCAGGCAGAATCTGAACTCATAATCTGCAAATCAAATATGGAAGAAGCATTGCCTGTGTTTGCACCATGGTATCCAGGGTACATTGTTAGGGTCAAGGGTTTCTGCTCTGCTTTCATTGCCCATTACGAACCCTGACAACAACAGTTCATTGAAGATCGAGATTGCAGGAGCAAACACTTACAGAAGTAGCTGCAGATGAGATTTTTTGGATTTAAAAAAAAAAAAAAAAAAAAGGAGGGATTCAAGGACATTAATCCCACCTTATCTAAAAACTACATGAAATTAATACTATCTGTATTGTAGATAGTGCTAGCAGAGGAGCAACATATTGCTGTGTCAGCTAAAGAAAAAGGAACATGGAAAGAAAGTATGCACAAAAATAGTCTTAGGATAATTTCCAATGCTCTGTCTGCAACATCAATAAAACCATCAATTATGCTTTTAGACTGAAAGGATACCAACTGTTGAAGATGTGAAGTACTGCTACCTACTTAGTTTAAGAAAAGTCTACAGATGATGAAAACATACTCTAAGGCTAGAACTTTGGTTTACCTATATAATTTTGTTCACCTACGTAACTTTTGGGTTTTGTTCTGAATAGCTGTTATATTTACCTTTTTCCACAAAGGAAGTGTACTTCAGGGCAGTGAGAAATGAATGCCTTTAGAACTCTTAAAAGATCAAACCCAAAGTAACCAGCTGTAGCAAAACCCCACTTGGTCATCTTTTGCCAGGCTGAAGGCAACCACAGAAAGAAAACAAGAGAGATTTCTTCTTTTCTTTTTTTTTTTCCCCTTCCCTCCCCTTTAGAAGTACTAACAACTTTTCTCTTCTTGCTTAGCCACTAAAGGAGGAAAGTGATAATCCCTTTGAAATTCAGCACTTAACACCTATACGGTAGGTGATAATTGCTGCATTCCAAGAGGATTAGCACAGTGGAACCCACTTTGCAGTGAAGTCAGACCATTCTGAACAGAGTGAAGTTTTGCTAAAACCATGCCTACCCAGGGAAATTTTGAGTTTCCCACTGGTTTTATGTAGACAAGGATCTTGTAGCTTCAGACGTATTTCCACCATGTCTGCAAAAAGCTGCTGAAGAAACAACTGGTGTTTAAAAAAGGTCTTATCTTCTAAGTAGTAGTAATAATAATAATAATAATAATAATAATAATAATAATAATAATAGTAAGAGTATTCCTAAAGAAGTATAAATACAACCTAGCATAATTCTATCAACACGGCTTGCAAGAAGTGTACAGGTCATCATAGCCTAGCTTTTCTTACAGACAGCAGAATATTGCCATCACCATCAACATCTGGCAGGTCTATTGTGAACTAGGTGCTCACAATAAAACAGTCATCAGTGATTTTATACACTTTCAGAACCCAGAGGTCTACCTGACACTGTCAGGTCTTGCACAGCCATAGGAGATGCTTTCTATACTAATGCATATGGTGCTGACAGTGGGGGGAAAAAGTCCAAAAGAAGGCAAGAGGTGTAAGTGATGAAAGTCTCCTCAAAAAAGCAGAATAATTTAGGACTTTTGCTCCACCTCAGTCCACCAGCAGAGAGTTAGGCTTGACCTAAGTTCCAGGTCTCTTCCACTGCGCAGTACGTCCCACAGAGCAGAGGATGCTCTGTAACAAGTGGGCTTCCTCTCCCTGAGCAAGCCAAGATATGTAGGGCAAGGAAGATGGTATGTACTCACCTCTTGCCTTTCCTGGCCCACAGAACATAGCTAGGAAGAGCTCCCTAAGGACAAAAACACACTGCACCTCAGAGACCGACCGCATTTGTTTTGCAATACAGAGCAGGCCAGCTCGCCAAGATTCAGTAAAGCAGATCTCCAAAAGAGAGGAACGTGGCTTTCACTGCATTCAGACATTTTTCCTTCCAAGATTTTACTTCTCCATTCGTTAGCGCTGACCCCCCGTCCTGTTTCCTCCTTTTAAATATAGTGTTAAAACCCTCTGTGTAATCCACAGTTCATTTCCCAGGCTGGGCTCAAGACACTGCAGTTAGGATGCGGGACAATTTCCTGGCATGCAAGAGGACACTACATAAAATCGAAGGCACAGTTCCCCCTTCCTCCTGCCACCATCCGTCATTTCTGTCCCCATTGCCTGTTCACTTATAACAGCACAACTGCTGATGAAAACACACGGTGAACTGTTTTCCCAAAACAGATGAGGCTTAATAAAAATAATACTGAAAAAGGGGGGGTAAGCGGGCAACATTTTTAACCTAGTGCATGTAGCTGTGCAGGCATAGCTGTACAGGAATGAGATCATGGTGCCTGGTGGAAATAGAAGAGAGGCAAAATTATCTAAAACAGCCCTGCTATCAAAAAAGGCTGTAAATCACAGCCTTACTTCTACAGAAGGAATATAAGCAACAGAGATCTTTTATCTGATTAAGAAACCATTTATCTGATTCCTTTCCCTATTATATTTATGTGATACATTTATTAACACATCACCTACTAATACATGGGATCTATTTCATACTTGCTTTTCATTAACTTTCAAGTTCCTGTTATTTCCTCTCTGTGCATGGACAAACGCTCTCTGCAGAACAAACCCTTTTAGTATCTCTAGCCAAGTGCCATTTATTTTAAAGGAGAAAAAAAAATATCAAGAAAGGTTTACTGTGTTAAATTTGTTCATGGGTAAACTTGTTTATGTATATACATATAAATATATTTATTTTTTACTTTTCTCTTAAATTTGTAAAGTGCACCTCAAGTTTCCTTGTCTCACTACCACACAGCCATTGCTAACGAAGGGAGCCTAAATTGAGGAAAGCTGGCAGCTGTAAATGTCAAGATTATGCTCTCCTTATTACTGATACTCCTTTCCACAAAGCCCTCAGATCCTCTGATCATCGTATATGGCAAGTGAGCACTTAGGAATGATGTCACAGAAACTACTTCAACATCCAGGCAACTTTTAAAACCAGGCAACTCCTAAAGTGAAGATAACTCCAAACAGCCAAGGCGATTAAAAATGGTGACTGATGACAGAATTTTTCTCCCAGGCAAAGTGCCAATATTTTTTTGAAAGGTAAACTCAAGCTTTTAATTAGCATGAACACTCCTCCCTGTGAGCATTGCTACTGCCTGGATTGTCTTAAAAAGGAATAAAAATGGCATCCCACCACTGTGCTGTGGAGCTTAGATTTCCAGCTAGCGCTACAGAGAAATTACAGACCCTGGCCATGGAAGCTGAACATTGGCATAGCCAAAGGTGAAGCAATTTTTAAAAACCAAACAATGCCACACTCAGGTTGAATTCAAAGTGAAGTAGGGGCAAAGAAAACACATTTAAGCCTGGCAATTGCTCCACTTTTGTTATTAGTAGTTGTTGTTACTTATTCATTCTTCTGGCTCTGTAAATTAAAATCTCTACTAAGGAAGCTAAATCAAGGATGATTAATATCTTCTGATTTAACTTCCCCTCCTCCCACAGTTCAAAATGAAGTGAAAGTTATCCTCAGCCTGGCCTGTCATGGTGGGCAATGGTCCAAATCAAGAAAACTGGGTCAAGCATCTTGTAAATCCAGTATTATATGCTTTAGCAAGCATAATTATCTGTTTGTTTCTAATACAATACTGTTTCACACTTAAGATTTTGGAATAATAATTTCTCCTAAAAGTGGAAAATTAATACGCTAGTAATGAAAATAATATATATCCGCTTCTCTAAAATTATGCCTATAACATGATTATCTTTCTTTTTTCACAATTTCTATGTCCACTGCACCATTTTATAATTATTAGAAGATACTCCAGGGCATATGTTGTGCTGGTGTAGAGCGACTTCTCTGGTGGCTGAAATCATTCAGCCCGTGGACTTGTGAATCACAAAGCACCCACGGCTTAGCAAACCCTCGTACGACACGTCACGTCACATCTTATTGCTTCAACGCAACCCTTGCACTCCTACTGTATCACCAGTAGCAAAATGCTTAAATACAGATGGGCCGAGCGCCGCTGACATCACACCCTCTGGAACGCATCCCTGCAGCCCTGCTCCCATCCCCAATCTGCTAAAAGTATGGGGCATTTGTCTCTTGAGCTTGGGACCACTCAGGATGAGCATTTACATTTGGTATCAAGGCGTTTGCAGGGGTGTCTGAATTTTGTTGCGGGGTGTATGTGTGTGTGTGCTGTGCAGTTTTAGTAATTCCCAACGGTCTTTTGTAGGTGTTTTAAAACCACCTTGAGTTAGCCGAGCGACTCATCTGCATGGCACGAGTGCCAACGTGCTCCAACATCAAACATTCCTGGGAGGTGCCTGCCCAATAGCAGTGGGTACAACCAGCCCTCTAATCAGCGTTGAAATCATTGATAGCGCTGTCTATCCGCACTATGACAGACAAAAGCTGAAATGTATTAAACATAGCAATCCATCATCCCGCAGATGGGAAGCAGGAGCCAACAGAGTTCAGAGGGAGCGACTCCCGCTGCTAACAATGGCTGAAGTACTGACAGTTCCATACTCCTCCTTGCTCCTCACCGGGCTCTTCTCCCAGCTTCCCAAGAGCGATAAATGAACAAACAGCCCGCTGAAGAAGAAGGATTTAAACGCCGTAGACATGCTGATGGCTATTATGCCAAGTTGGAATGCCCATAAACAAGCTTAATGAGACATCAGTTCTCTTCTTTTAAAAAAAAAAAAAAAAGAAAAAGAAAAAAAACAGTAATACATTAAGGAATTGTGAACTCAAATAAATAAGAGCCAAAAAAACTCACCAAACTTGAAAATGTTGGGTGTGTAAATCTCATCTCAGCATATGAGAAGCTTACAAGCTAAATATCTAGCACCGGCAGCTGGAGACAAGCTACAAACAACACTGCTCCAAATTAAGAAGTAATTTATGTGGAATACATCATTATTTTAACATGAAGGATACAAAGCTTTAAAGGGGAGAGAAAAAACTAAAGGACTTTTAAAGAAAAATAAGTCCAGAGTAAAGTAATGCTATTTATGGAAGTTGATTTTTCTTTCCTGACTTATTTCTTGTAGGACACATGAGTCACATAATATAGCCAAAGGAAAAATTGCAACTGCTAACACCACATTAGTAAAGTATAAAAGGGAAAGACACTTTTCTTAGCATTTCAGCCTTGTCATTTCCAATTTTCTGCTCTTTGGACATGCTTGTATTCAAATTCTGGAACATCTATTCAGCATATCAATCCTAATTAGACAATCTGGGTCTGGAAAGGATGAGAGCTGGGTCATTTGCATAATTTAATCATAAATACTCAGTGATACATATTTCCAAATGCATTTGTACAATTATCTTTTCATCCTTGGGGCAATGGTATTAATATGATTAGGCAATATTTCTGGAAAAAACAGACAAGTATGCACTCTTTTTAACTGCAGCTTAGGGCGATATGAAAAATTAATTAATTTCTGAAGAAAATCAATTTCTGTACGTGACCACATTAGACATTGCTAAACCAAGACACAGAGTCCTTTCTCAATCAGAACATTTTATCATTCTTCTTCCAAATTCTGATTGTTATATGAACGTTTCAATAATAAAATTATTAGATTATTTAAATTATCCTAATACATAGGCATGGAAAAGTGGCTATTTCTTTTTCATCCTCCCCTGACAGACATCGTGTTTTAAGAATTGCATTGTTTGACCAGTCAATAGGAAACCTTAGCATTTGGTCTGAACTCATCTTATGTGATCTTTTATTAATGTACATTATACCGATTGAATTCAAGGACAGCAGGAAATAATTCAGCTCTGAAAACCACAGCTGAAAAAAAAAAATAGAACCACGTTAACCTGAAGTATTTTAAAATTAATATAAGGTTGCTTCCTTGTTTGTTTTGCTACGAAGAATTAGATAAGGTGTTCCTTCAACAGAAGCATACTCATTACAAAAATGTTGTGACATATGTGGGATACAGCCAAGCACCCAGGTGGCTAATCTCATTTTTAGAAGAAAGATACTGCTTTGTATGTTAATTGGTGCAAAAAAAAAAAATTACATTTATGTTTTTATATGTACCATCTTTATTTCTTCTCAATCAACAGAAAAAGTAGAAATTACTGCATGCAAATGTTCAATATTCATTTAATTTGCATGAAGGTGCTTGAACAATTTTTTTATTCTAACAAGCTCATTTTTCATGCGTTTTGTCTTTCATCCTAATCTAGCATCTGTCATTCCTTTTTGAAGTTATTATCGGCCCAATTCCCTCTTGGACATGGTTGCTGGGTGACCGGTATCTTAGCACCCACTTTGACAGGAACAGATGTGAATCTGATCAAGAGATTTCCCATGAGTACCTGAAATCACAAACAACTTTCGGGAAAAACAAACAGCCTCGCTGTCACTGTCCCTCTCTCGCACTCCCTCCTATCCCTTCCCCCATCTCCCTCTCCTCCCCCCAAAAAATAGTATGAGGAAGTTGAGGCAGAGTTATCCAGCGTCATTAAAAAGCGGTATTATCTGGCAGGTGAGCTCCCCAAACGTCTTCCAAGCCGCCGTTCCTGCCTTCAAACGGTGACGCTCAGCTTTAAGTTTTAACAACCACCCTTTGAATACTTCCAAAGACGACTGTTTGTTTCTAAGGTCACCATCTTCTAAACATTCCCGCGTTGAACCTGTTTTCGTCACATGAATGCTCTCATTTAAATCAATGGCTTTACTCGTGTAAGCAAATTTCACATGCACACAAGCACCCACCACTTGTTTTAGAAACACCTAACCCGCATTTTGATTACAAATAATATTCTTTGATCATTCCCACACTTGGTTGCCGGTATCTGTGAAACTTCAGCTTATGAAAACTCCGCTAGCTATGCCAGGTGGGTGAACCGATACTCACAATATTTAAGGAACTGAGTAATTTTATTCCTATAAATCATCTAACTGAGACGCTATAGGCAACAGGAGTCCCTACACAAACCAAAGTTTCCTTCCTGCTTGCAGGATTAAGACTTTCATGTGCAACCCAGTATCACAGTGCCTATATTCGTTGCTGCACATGTGATATGGAAAAACATGAAGAAACCTGGGAATTACAGCTATATGCTTCTGAAGTAACATTAGAACTATAAAGAGCATAGGTGAGATTTTCCAGATTGAGTGAATTTCAAAAAAAAAAAAGAAAGAAAAGGGGGCCAACAAAGTATTTCATTCTAGTCCCTGTCCTTGCTGAGGCTGGGCTGAGGCATAATCAATGCCTGGTATTTGTATGTTAGTGTTTAGTGGAGTCACCAGCAAAACTCAGTCTTGTGTTCTAACAGTAACATTTTCAGCTATATACAGATACCAGCCCTGGTGAAGAGGTGATTAAAGGAGATGGAGGTAAATCCCTTCTTTCGGGTATATAATAAAAACACAAATACCTTCTTCCCATCACGCATCTCCGCCACAAGAATCTCATCCCACATCAAACTCCAAAGCAAAACTTATTTCTTCTCGCTTGCTTTCCCAGGCACTCAGCACAGTCTTTCTTAGTGAAGAGAAATGAAACATTTTGTGATCCAAAGACTGAAAATTTGATCATACATATGTAAACTTATAAGGCTCCATGTGATAGCAACACCGGGTAAATCTGCTTTTAACATGCTGTCAACCAGCCTTTCACTTTTGTCTCTCCGCTTTGCTACTCTTCAGCATGTTCCCAGCCCCATAGCCTCAGGGCTCTTGTCCCTACTGCTACTGCTAGAGTTAGCAACTGCTTCCAACCAAGAACCCTCTGTGTTTGAAGTTTTCACAGCGCCTAATAAAATGGGGCTTCCAGGAAGAATTGTAAATTTTCATCTTCATTTGCTTCGAAATCCGGAGAGCTGTGTGAGGGGAAGAAAATAAACAGAAGGAGAGGGAAGGGAAACTGAAAGTTTGAATTTTTAGAGATCTGAATTTGTTCCTTCGTTCTGAGTTGTTGTTTTATGATTAAACAGATAACAAAGGAATTTTTCCCTCTCTAGTTTAGATGCAAAGAAAATCTAAGACAAACATTTCAATCACAATGAAGCATTCATTGCCACTACAGCTAATCTTAAAAATTTCCCTTATTTACCACTGAAATCAGAAAGCGAACAAAATGCTTTATTGCTAAATTGAAAGCTTTGGACAAGTCTGATGTAAACTTTACTGGACAAGGTAAAACTAATGCATCTTCTACCCAACTAATGAACAACAGAACTACAAAGGAAAAGCCATGCAAATAAGTGCTTTAAAAAAGTGTTTAAGCTCCTGAATGCAACTGAACCTTTACCTTCCATTAAAAATCATGTGCGAACAAAGGCATTCTCTGTGTCTTGGAAAAAACGTCCCACTCTATCCACTCAGGAGATCAGCATCACACAGTCAAACCTGTTGATGGCATCAACAAAACCTGAACCACTAAAAGCCTAAGGCTGAGTCAGAGAAAGAAAAAAGAAGAGCTTAGGGATCAATATGACCACTTCTTGGATCTGAATTAGAAAGGGACATTATGTACACATTTATAACAAATACATAATGGTGGTAAGTAATCACCATTTAGAAGACTTGCCCTTCACTCTGCCAGTCAACGGAAGTGCAGGCCGTGAATAACAGCCCTACGATGATGCCTCACGAAAAGGTTTGGTTATCTAGAATGGCAAAGTCATGAATGGCTTAATACAAACTATTCAGAAAAATTCCTGGTGTGAAGAGCAAACAGAATAAAGAAATATCTTCTTACTTGTTGTGATAACACCGTCATTCCCATTTCTCACCTTCCGATCATTTTTGCACAAGCCAAGAAAATGACTACAAACTGGGGAGCAGGTGACAGTGGGAGCAGTGATTCCACAAAAAAGCATTCTCTACCACATCCACATTTAAGAGCAGTCTAGAGCCAGAGATCATCTGAGCTGTTCAGTCGATCTAAAGTGTTAAAATGGTGTATAAAGAGAAAAGCAATCTATACTAGATGAGTAGTATCCAAATCTGTCACTCATTCACTAGAAGCAGGTAGACTTATGCAGGCACTTAATGCCAATTTCAGCACTGAAAGTGTCTTTCACGGATGGGAAAGATTGCCTGAGAACAGGAAATGGCTTCCACAAGAAGGTGGAAGTGAAGCCTGGAAGGTTTGCAGAGCCTCTGTGGGATAGTAATTGCGGAGGCAAACTTAAGCTGAACAGAGCACTCACTTAGTTTGTTAAATAAATGCAAGCAAATTCTAATTTTAATGTAACCCTAGAAGCATATAGTTCTAGATATTCAAATGAACTAAGGAACCCTTCCCTGTCCTTAGGGCTCACGGTTTCAACTTAGCTGGCATACTCCAACTTGGCACTACACTGGCAGATACCCTTGGACACTCTGAGTACCCCACCGCCTTGTCAGGGAGGGGTGAGCATTGGGTAGAGTATTTAGGCTTCTAGCTCAAACCAAAGTAGTGACGGAGGAAAGCCATGGTAGCACCTACTTGTTACCTTTGTTGCTTCCGAGGGGAGGTCTGAACCCACATTTTCCACGTCCCAAATGTTTAATCTAAGCGAAGGAAAGAGAAAAGTCTTTTTGGAGGAAGGAAGAAAGGAGTCTCGGTGTCTTTTTGTAAACTCTCTCGTTGGGTAACCCTTTTTGAACCCTGAGCTACCATGTCCCAGGCAAGCAGCCTAATGAGCCATGTGCAGGGTCACTCTCTTCTCTATAGCCTCTATACAACATGTACTGACTGTAGTCACTGCCTGCTCTGTGTTTGCATTCCACATGCAGGAAGACGAAGCCTAAGTTACTAAACCCCGAGGAGAGTTCACGGCTTGAGATTTAGCCCATACCGAACAAATTCTATAATTTAAACTTTTTGCAGCTTAATTATATTGAGAAACCATTAGACATTTTAAAGAATTAGAACACTGAACTGTTAAATATTAGGCACATGACCCATACCTAATGTAAAGTAAGTTTCTAAAAATGTCCTCAGAAAAATTTAGTAGAAAAACAGGTGTAGGAGAGAATTCAAATGTGACCCATAAGGGCCCAGTATTTAGAAATGAATTGGGATCAGTTCATTCCTTTCCCATGGGGTAACTTGTATAAATGTAATTCTATGGTTTCATAAAACCAGGTCAAGTTTCTGTCCCTTGAGGTCCTTTGGCAATTTGAAGCATGGCAGCACTTTTTCCTGGCTACAAGTTCAAGTCTGCATGCGTTCTGGATTTGTAAAGGAAACGATTAGCCAAGCTGAAAGGATAGACCCATCCTGATTACAGCACACCTTCCACACAGAAAACCACTTACAGGGATGAAACAGAATTTCATAAAACAGTGTTTAGAACTAGTTGGCTCTTTCCATTTAAGCTGATGAAAATGCCTGCATTTTTCACCTCTAGGAAAATAAATATTTTCCTTTCCTCAGCTGGCACACCAAATAAAAGAGCAGACGACCTTATCACGTAACAGTGCCAGCAGTTTTAACTGACGACATCCTTCTCCTTTAACATCAAAACGTTTTACTCATGTGGTCATACTTTCGAATATTTGTGAATACGTGTATGCTGCACAAAGCATTTCGTAAATATTTTACTACCTTTTGTGATATCATTGTACTATCCTAATTTCAGTAATAAAGTATGTAAAGTAAAACGAACAAGACAAAATCACAGAAGGGGTCACCAGAAAAGATTAATCCTGTGCTTGGCAGACCCACACCAGCAAAGGCTCAGCAGAAGAGAGCTTAATGCCATGGAGGCTCCACTCCTCCAGGAAGAACCTGAAATTACTGCGTTTAACATTGTGTCAACAGTCACTGGATATGAGGCCAGAATGATAGTGGATTGAGTGTGACCACACAAACCCCTCTGTATGGGACCATACTCCTTCTGGGTCTATTAAAGCTTCCCCAGCCTATGTAAAAGGGTGCATTGGCCAGCTTCACTCAAACATCTTGGATGCCCACCTGGACACGTTCCTGTGCAACATGCTCTAGGTGAACCTGTGTTAGCAGGGGGGTTGGACTAGATGATCTCCAAAGGCCCCTTCTAACCCCTACCATTCTGTGATGATTCTGTGATCTTCTAACATCCATATGCAGGCCAAAGGCCAGGAGGCACCAAGGACTGACTCATCCCAGCCCACAGGCAGACTGATCTCTGTCTGCAGGGATCTCCCCATAGGGACAGACACCTCAAAGAGTGGAAGAAGGATAACAGACAAAGAAATTCAGGGTGTTTAAGTTACGTTCTCAGTGTATGTAAACCTGAGATCTACACACTACAGAGGTGGGCTGCTGCTGCTTCTGAAAATAAACTCTACCCTTGCCTCCACTCTACCGGGATGATGCTAGAGAAGCTCTAAAAGGTAAAATCTGTTGAAAGGGTATTAATTCGTAGCCGCATTCCACCTGTTGTACCTTGAAGTGGCCTCAAGCCAATCCAACAGCTGTGGCTATAGCAAAGCATCTCGACTAAAAACCTCATTGAGGCCCTCCCCAGGAAATGTTATGACTCCTTCCTTACACAATTTGCATATGTGCACTTGAAACGGCTATAGGCTGTTAAATGAGTATTTCTGGTACATTTTTCTCACAGCTTCTCAAAAATGTATGTAATACATAGCTATACTTTAAACTGTAAATTACTCTAGCAGGAGCTTCATTTTCTACTACTATCTTTATTTTTAACATGATATTGTAGCAGCAAATTAATTTTTAAGGGAATCACTAAAACCATAAGCCATCTACAATACCCAATAATGTAAGACAAAATAATTTATTAGCATTTCATGTTTATTTTTTAACCTGTTAGCTACAAGCTAACAAAAAAAAACCCAAACAAACAAACAAAATTTGCAACAGAATCATGGCATTGGTCTTCCACAGTAGATACAAATACAGAAAAATAATAAAGTCCTACATACCATCTAAATTGTAAGAATTCTTTTAACCAGATAAGGAAAAATATATTAAAAAAATAGAGAACTTTTTAATTTGTATCAGTCCTTATAATAACCTTTATACCACCTGAGGTATTTTTCTCCCCCCTCTGTTGTTTTTAAGCTTTTAAGCAGAAATTTAAGGAAACAGAAAACAATTGGAAAATGGTTTCACTTCCTTCCCACCAAACTATCAGTGAGTATGAGAAAAGGGAGAGCCATGGCACACATCTTGGAAGTGCCCATCCCCTTTGAAAAGAGATAGGCTGCTTTCGGTTCTACAAAAATGAATGCAGAAAATCCCAGCAGTGAGTATGAAGCCAGAGATTACACCAAATTCTGACACTTGTTCCTGCTAAGACGTTGCCCTGACTTCCCTAATTTGGGGGGAAAAAAAGAAGGAAAGAAGGTAATACTCACAAAAATGTTAAAAAACGCATCATGAATATATTTTATGCAACAAGTGTTAATTTACAGGACACACAATCTAAAGCATTTTTTCAATGCTTTCAAAGTGTCCCTACAAATGCAAGAAAGTATAGAGTAAGACAGCTTCCTACTAAAGATGTCAACTGAGTCTTTTATAGCACTTGCAAATATATTTTGCATATACTTGGTTTAAAAGATGTACGTAGGCTACTGAAAACAACAGGACTATCCACATTCTTAAAGTTAAGCATATGGTTTAAAACCACGGTATTTTTATTTTAATGTAAATAGCTAAGTCCTACAGGTGACCTTCTCCAACAAAGAAACATTTTTACAGCAGGCCAGGAGACTGGAAGCAAATTATCTGCTGCGCAAGGACAGATAACACTGGCATCCATTAAAAAAATTATATAAAACCACTTAAAATACTGAGTTTATATTTTTACTATATTTGGAAAAGTTTAATTCAAAAATAATAGCTCTAGTACTATTTTTTAAAGAATGGTCAAGCTATTAATAAGGACTGAGTAGATTTATCATTGATAAAAATGCCGTGCATTGTTGGTACTCCTCTTAAAAATGCAGTACCTGAAAGCAGCTCTTTTCTGTCCCATACATAAAACCATGATATAGCTCTTCATTTAATAAAAACTAACTCATGAGAACAACATGAAATCAAGGTTACAAAAGTTGTAATTAAGTAGTAATATACAGTACCTGTTCCCTTTATAGTTTGTACAAGTACTTTATTTTTGATCCCTCACAACTGTTTTATGTGAAATAATAAAGCAAAGCATTTCCCAAAAGTAAAATTTAAAAATAATTTCTATCATACAGCCATCTGTAAATACAAGCACATTCTGAGACACGTCCTGAACAACAGCTTTTGGTTCAAGCATAAAATCCCTATTACCTGTTCTCAGTACAGTATCGTTACCTAGGGCTCTAACAGGACCATTATTCAGAGTTACGAACTTCAATCATGACACCGTAATGCTACAAATATATTTTAGCTGTCAATTATGCTAAAATGTTTGCAGCAGCCCCACTTACTGCCCCGCTTCCCCCTTCTCCCCAGCCCCATCCAATTCCAGTATGTAACTCTCTCACTGGCAGCCAGGTAGTCGATATGCCCACCTGTATGCACATCTCTCCGCTAGTCATACAATCTAAGGGACAAATTAATGATAAAAAATACATGTCTTAATAGTTAAGGTGCACTTTTCGCAGGATTTTCAGTATCACATAAAAGTATAATGTGAAGTAGTCTGAAAGCTTTAGCTTGTTTTGGAATTTAAGGCAATATTAAGCCACCTGACTTAGAGAGTAATTCTACATATATAAAGGATTAATAAAATTTCATGACCAAAACATCCTCTTATTTTAATGGAAAAAGAGTTAGCATGGTGTGGTGCATCGGAAAATTTTAATTGCACCTGCTCTTCTGTTCATGGATTTATGGCCAATTCCAGCCTTCCAACACACATAAAATCCAACTATCTGGTATTTGTAAAAAAAAAAAAAAAAACAACAACCAAACAAACAAAAAAAGCATTTCTTTTTTCATACCAAAATAACTTTCTCCTCCACAAGGAAGATGCAAAGCATACGGGAAGCAAAGAAAACACCTACAGTAAATTAGTTTTGGAGTGAAGAGGGTACCTCGAAATACACTAGTGAATAGAAAGTTATGTAGGTGTCACCCACACAAGTGTTCTCTGAGGTGCATAATAAAAACTTTAGCCTGCTTTATTATCTCAAAAACATATGATTAAGAGTATTAAAAAAAAAAAAAACAGGTTTAGACTATTTTAGAAAGTTTCTGTTTATTCCTTATAAACTGTTTGGATACACACAATTTACAGGATCTCTCCATACAATTTTGCAGACTGCATTGTGTATGTTCACACACCTGCGGCAGAAGGATGTCGAGACTAAATCTAATTATCACATAATGACGTTTAAAGCAATGTGAACTGAAATACGTGTTGTGATCCATTTCCTCAATCGTAACTCATGCGAGCAGTTTCTTTAGTTTTGGTGAGTATATCCTGAACTGCCACTCAGGGTCCTTCTACTCCAATATCCCGTCTCTGAAAGAGACCGAGGGAAATTTGCAGAAGAGAATGTGAGTGCGCAGTATTTATGGAGTTATCCTTCCCTGGTCTAGTTTCCCAGTTCATTGCTATCAGTGATTTAGGGTAAAGAATTCCAAATTGGGACTTAAGCTCATCCTTCCTCTCACGAAATTCAGCAACAGCATTTTTCTACTTGACGCTATGGAAAATATGCTACTACCCTTTTTCTTCCATTTAAAAAAAAAAAAAAGTTTAAAACAGTTATGCTTAGTGCTAAAATTCCGTATTTAATAGATTACACTTCAATATTCTGCACTGCTTATGAAATGGAACATCAGCACTTGTTAGGAGATGCCCCTGGCTGAGCACCGTATCAGATAAATAAGCAGAACATCATGGGTTAAGGATACAGTTACTCCTTGAAGCAACCTGCATTTTATCATTTGAAGTCACAGACATACCTTGATTCTAAATACAAAGATTTTGGGGTTATGTTTCAGGATTTTCAATAATAATTTAAATGATAATGGAAAAAGAAAAATTCTTCCTTGATGTACGCTGGAGAAATTATCTATATATGAATTAACTCTCTGGATCGTAATAGCTTTTTGCAGATGACTCTTCAGCTCTATCATTTAAATACGTATTTAGGCAACTAAAAATCTACTGTCAATTCATATTATGTCAGTCCACATTATGGTGCTGTTACAGTATGCACATTTAAAGATTATTGAAAAAAATTACTGTTCATGTGCAGTATATAATTTGCCAAAGGTTAATAACTATTTTAAAACAATGAATGGAATTAACTCATAATGCAAAGCAGATGCCCCAAACTTATTTTTAAAACAAAACATATTTAACTTATAAAAGAACAAAGAGGATCTAAATCCAGTCCTGTTGCTTAAAAACAGACAGGCATCATGGTTGTTTCAGACTCTCGGTTCCCTGGCTTGTACAATTTTGATAAAACTCAGTAGTTTCTGACTGCTCCCTCTGCTATCCTGAAGCAGAAACAGACTTCTACAGCTAAACTTGTAAAGCTCCTCAACGAAGAGGCAATGCTGGCAACGCTGGAAAAGATTTACCTGTACCAGGCCAGCAGAGATTGCAGAAATAATTGAATATATCTATGACATAGTTCAAAAGGCAAATATTAAAATTCAATCCAGTGTATGACAATTCTCTGCTTCAGATGCAATTCACTCTAGATGATGAATCACAGCGATAGGCAAAAACAGCCGGCTGGAACCATCTAGTAACAGGAGAAAACAGAAGAAATACTAAACGGCAGTCAAACAAAATTATCATTTCCAACAAACATTCGGAACACACTCCAGATGACAAAATACGAGGCAAGACAAGTAGTAAATAAGATTACTTTAAGTGCATTTTGGTTTACGGCACTGAGGGACAGCGGAGCTCCCGTGTGGGAGCCCATAGGGAGGATGCTGCAGGGCACTGGGTCCCAGCATCCCAGGTGGGATCAGCAGTCCCTGGCATCGTGTCGGCAGCTCCAGAAAGACAGCAGAGGCCTAAAATCGAGCCGAGCATCTGAACAGAGAGAGCAGGGGTTTGTGGAAGTAACAAAGCTGATCGCTGTGCTTTCACACACCGTCTCCTAAGTAAAGTTGATACGAAACTGACAGCAAAACTGTGCCCTTCTACCAGTAGAAGATTAAAAAAAAAATAAAAAAATCCCAAACTAAAAACCCTTCAACAAGCTTTACCAATATTAATAGTTATAAGATAAAGCAGGAGTTAATCAAATCATGTGAAGAATTCAGGAAAAAATGTCCCCCTGCCCATCAGTAATAGCCCCTCACACTCCTGCACGGGAACAGCACTGGCAGCTTTGCACGTTCACTGGGGAAAAATGTCCCCTTCCTCAAGTATCAGACACTGGGCTACTGCCAGGGACTAAGTATCAGATTAAAGGGATAAATAGTCTGTTCTGTCATAGTAGGTGCGGTCCAAATACCTCAGCTTATGATTTATAATATTTACCGATAAATAAATACCATAAGATGGATATTAAAGTTTTGTTATTGCGAGCGGATGGAGTCTTTTAGGTTTTTTAAGTCTGAGAAAACCACCTCCAAACCTTTTACTCTTTCTTTATAGTTACTACAATTTATCCTCTGGCCTTCCAGAAGTCATCTTTGCTTGTAAAACCTACCATATTTCTGCTGATTATATTTTAGTAATCTGTGGTAAAAAGGAAGGTCATCAATATAAACCACAGATGCTATATATTGGACATTCCTTCCAGCTGCACTTGCTGACCTGTTCATTTAAAATATCTATGATCTGTACTAACCTATCTGGGTGAGATATTCCTTTAATTAATATAAACAGGGGGAAAAAGAAAAAAAAAACCACTATGAAAGTGTGCAGTATTCAGTAACCAAGCACATGCCAGGTCCAAATAATTTGAGAGGAACGGAAGCTAGCAGAGACCGAGTAACTGTCACGTAAGACAGGATTTGAAGAGAATTGTTTCATGTTCGGCATCTTTCCCCTTTATACTCAAAAATCAATTAGACTGTTTTCCAAAATTTGTAAACCGCTTCCAAACAGTACAAATAATTCTCCCCTTTTAGTATGAATGTCAATGAACTCATTCAAAAATCATCCTCAAATGTCAGAAAAGATTAACATATCCCAGCCACAGGAGGGAGGTCAGAAGGAGGCAGACGCTTTTAGTCTTTACTCGGGTGGGCATGATCCAAAGCCTAAGTCTATGGGAAAACTCCACGAAGGGACCCAGCATGGTAAAATTCCACGACAAGTGCTCAAAACACAAGAGACCAGAAACAATCTGGGATCAATAGCTTCCAGGTCATTAATCCTAGGCAGGTGACATCCAGTGCACAGTTCGCTACTCTCTTTCACGCAGACATTCAAGAAACCTGACTCGATTGGCGTCTAGTAGCTCTAAATATTTTCCATGTTGTGCCTTTATCCTTCCCCTATTTGTTTGGCATATGGCTTTCTAGCATCCCATTAATGTCAAACCGTTTAATCGGAATGTAAGCTAAATGCACGGTTCGCTATTTCCTGGATTTCTGTTTGGCGACCAGTGCTTTTTACGAGGAAAATAAAAGCAAAGGTCAGTATGACCAGAAAAGAAAAGTCATCTTCCACAGCGGAAGCTTATTTTTCCAGTGAACTGATACAGAAGCCTAATTTAGTAAAAGGTCCTTTAGTATCATGTTATTATTAGTAGTATCACAAATAAACACAGAAGCCAATTCACTTTACAGACCTCCACATTAAGCATTCAATAGAAAATCCCTTGGTGTTTTATTGATTTTTGTTTTATTGATTTTTTTAAATAGCAATATCACAGTTAAAATGTATCATTTTGGTGAAAGACATCTAAAACTTTTCCATCTCAAAATAAGTTATTACAAATTATTTCCACAGCAACTGGCAACTGACGATTCAATCCATTTAAAGAACAACAAAGTAATGGCTTTATTTGGATGCCTTTTTTGATTAAATAACGTATTAACCTTGATGAAGCTTTCCAAAAAGGGATTAGCGTATTTGAGTGCATCAGCTGATTATGAGACAAATATAACAGTGATAAGACGCTGGTTCAAATTTTTTGAATCTGATGAGTGTAACAATTTAGCCGCTAGGATGGAGTTGGCTCTTACAGCTTCCATCTAAACAGTAAGTGTCCACCCAGGATACAAAAAGACATCACCCGGCTAAAGTATGCAGTAACCGAGAGTCTGGAAAGGTCGCTTAAATCACTACACTGAGCAGATCAAAATATCCTGCGTTAATTGCTCTAGTGTCAGAAATAATTAAAAATAATTCATTTGCAAGGAAAGAAGAATCAGAATGAAATGTATTGGAGGGGAAACCCGGAAAGTAAATACAGTTTTATCTTCTGATGATATCACCCATTTTGACCAAAACTCACTGACCCACTTTGCTTTATTTGTCTATACTGTAATAATACATTTTGCATACCTATTGTATACCCTTTCCATTAAGTTATTTGCTTAATGGATGTATAAATAAGTCTACTACAATTATGCTTTTTAAGGGTCAAATCCTACACACTTCTGAACCCACTACTGTAATTTCTACTGTGCTGGATGATAGCACAGCAGACCTCAGAAACAGCTGAAACACAGACGATTCTGTGCTGTTGACATAATCAACCCCATGTTACAACCCGGCTGCCAAACCCTTTTACAGCCCTGCCAAGTCCAGGAATTGGTGCCCCTGAACTCTCCCTCCCCTTCAAAACAAAACAAAACAAACAAACAAAAAAAAAAAA
>VXBJ01000540.1:574223-672287 GCA_013400055.1 Nycticryphes semicollaris
AATAAAATAAAATAAACAGTAATTTGCCTGGTGCTTTCTTCTCCAGTGACCTCTCCCAGCTCAGCTCCAGTAAAGCGAAGAAACGTGAATGACAACCGCCTGCAGACTGCACACACAGACAGTCTTTGATACCGAAGCAATAGTTTTTGCCTCCCCCCCCCCCCNGGGAGGACCTTCATGTGCACAAGCTCCGACGGAGGGAGGAGGGACAGGTTGGTTGGACGGGCGTTGTAAACGGCTCGACTTTTTGGGTCACTATAGCTCTTCGGAGAGTTATTCATACATGGAAACAAAATGAAGCCATTTAACTTCAAAAGAAAGTTGCAAGGTTTTCCAGTGCCACGAGCTGAAACACAATACCCCCACCGGCCCGATAAGCATCAGCTGTCAGAGGACAATGCCCCGGCGCTTTACATGCAGGAGGCTACCGGGGGGAGAAGGGGAGGGGGGCCAGATCTGCTTTAGGGGAAACCAGTGCGTCTTCCACTACCCTAAGTGGAGAGTGGGCGAGCAACTGTTATCTTCATTTGCATGGGAGCCTTATCTCCCATTTCCGTCTTACTGTATTTAGATAGCAAAGCAGAGGAACAAAGTCTGAAAGTTGCTAAGTAGGCTCGGGTAACGTGCCGAGGTTTTTTGCTTTGAGTTTTTGTTTGGTTTTGGCCTTTTTTTTAATTTTATTTTTTATGTCTCTTGCTATAGTACCAAAGAGACCCCTTCTTTGTTAAACAGCAAGAGAGAAAAATACCAGTGGAGGAGAGTTTTTAATAAGGCCCCCCCGCAAGCCTAGACAAAACAAAATTATTTTGCCAACACCACCAAAAGAAGCTCGAATTAAACGTTGCGTGTACAGCTCTTTCGACAGTATTCAGCTGTGTTTCTTGGGGACTTCATGGATGCTTTCTGCAGTGTAACGGGAGCGACAGAGCTGAGCCCTGAGCTGTAACACGACATGCTGCTTTGCGAGGTCCTGCTTTTTAAAAAATAAANCCCCGTGACTGTTTGGATGCAGTGTGGAATAGCGTCGTTTAGAGAAACTTTGTAGAATTTGCAGCGCCCACTAGTGCCTGTGAGTGGGGGACAGGGGCGGAGGGGGGGAAGCGGAGCCGCGCATTCAGCGCTTCCCTCCGCTCGCTCCCGCTCCCCTAACTTCTCCCCGCCACTGCTCCCCGCCGGCCGGCCTCGGGGAGAAACGCCCTTCACGGGGACGAAAACGCGGACAGAACTGGGGGAAAGCGCAAAAGAATGAGATACGGACAAAAATAGGCTTAAACTCATCCTTAAGAAGTGTGTGAGTGTGTATTGTTTTTTCATTGTCGAAGTGGAAGCTTAGAAAAAGCAGAAATGGAAAAGTTGCCTTTTCCCTGTTTATTCCATCTCACTAAGCCCCTTCTGTTTGAGGAAGGGTGTGAATGGAGCAAGTGTTTCATAGGCAGCGTCCCTGGAACTGTTCAAGATCAAGTTGGATGGGGCTTTGAGCAACCTGATCTAGTGGAAGTGGTCCCTGCCCATCTCAGGAGGTTTGGAATAAGATGATCTTGAAGGTCTCTTCATACCCAAACCATTCTATGATTCTATGGTTCTATGATTCTATGATCTTGACACTGTAATCATGAAAGGAATCGGAAGAATTGCCCAGCTGTAAAGACTTGATGGGAAATATGAACAACACTAGGTATGTTTCTGAGTTTTGGATACCTACCTGACACCCACCACGATACAAGCGCTGTGAGACATTTTCATGAGGCCCTCTCTTTCTTTTGTAAAGTGTTTGAGGTTTGTGGGGTTTTTGTTCAGGTTTGGTTTGGGTTTTTTTATTTTTTTTTTACACACATCATGTTCAGAGACTGTTAAAGGGCAGCATTTAGATTTTCTTAGAAACTGTCCTTGCTTTGGAGATGAAGATGGACTTTGAAAGGAAGGTGACATATAGCCCTCTTGTCTGCATAAAAAATACCAGGTAGATAAGTTTCCACAGCGATACTGAATATTGAGTATTTGCTTATTGTTTGTTGCGCATTGGGATACTGGATAATGTTCCCAGTCAGATCCAAGCACTTACAATGGTGTCCAACATACTATGATTTCCCATGCAGGATTCCAAAAGCTGTAAGAGGCAGTTTGAATTCTGTCACACACACTGGGTCACAAGTAGGTAGCAATGGACTAATCCCGTCCTCTTCCAACTCCATCTTTAAAAACTTACAGTAAACCATTTTCTCACATTGTATAAACTTCGTGAGATACTAAGACCTTGTTTAGCCAAGAAGGAAAACTCTGAATATGCTCTCAAATGCCTTGGTCTCAGCGTGTAAAATCATCTAGAGGATGATGAAAAGTGAGCCAGAATTAACAAGTATCTCTTCTCTACCTCTATTTGACAGTCACATCTTTTCCTTTATTTTTGCTATGCTTTTCTTCATTAAGAATAAACAGCTAATATATGCTCAAATAGTTCTTGTTGCCAAATATTTGTCATAGAAAATCATAAATATGGAATGCACTGATTTTCTCTGTTTTCACATTTCCAAAAAGGACATTTATTTTAAAAGAGGATAATCCTCAGGATATAAAACATTAAAAAAGGTTCCTGTACTTTCATAGTAGGTATAACAGGGACAGTATGGCCAAAATAAGTTTCTTTAAAATAGACACTGTTGAATTTTATGGATAATGGCAAAAGACTTTGATGATTTCTTTTATTTTATAAATAATAGAACGTCATTGTTGTCTGTTCCTCTTTGGTGCTCAGTGATTTACATGCAACTGAATTTTATTAGTATGAATACTTGACTTTAATCTTATGTATTTGTGTGCTTATACAGAGTAAATTATTGGAATATTTATCCAATAAAAATAGACTTATGAAGACAGCAATTCGTCAATACATTCTTAGCTTTAGGCACAACTTCTATAAGTAGGTACTTAACACTGAAATGCAAGAAGCTGAGTCATAAAAATAAAAAAAAAAGAAAACCGCATTTTACTCCTTTATTTTGAAAAGCAAAGAGAATTTTAGGGGGAAATCAGCACCTAGATTCAAATAAGAAATCCATTTAAGAAAATAGTAAAAGTATACAAGGAGGTGAGTTACAATAATAAAATTTTATCCATACAAAATATTTTTGAGTCAAAAGTAATACTACCACATTTTATTACAGTGGTTTTCTCCTAAACATGTGAGTATGAACTTAAAATATAAACTTCAAAGCAAGAAAAATGAACTACCACCACCTAAGTTGCTTTAATCTAGCTGGTTAGAAAGAGTTTTAATTGTTGTGCTTTTGCTTAATTACACCCTTCAATCTGATGATCACTCTCAGGCAGCTGAGGATTATTCTGTATTCACACGTGAGGAGGGAGAGGGCAACTAAGATCCACAAAAAAATTCATGTGCCGTACTCATGCTACAGTTGTCACGTGATTTAATGGGTGCTTGAATCCTTCAGTACATCAGCTCATGTTGACACATTTCACCAAGTGCGTAGGTTTCTTTTTGACATATAGATGGAAACCCAAATCTCAGTATTGCTGGTGCTGTTGAAGAGAGTCTATGCCAAAGCACAAACTTCCAAGTCGGGCTTCAAGCAAGGTAAAGCTGAAAAGAGGCGATTTGCTTCTGCACCCATATTTGCATTCTGTGGTACAGCTAATAACCAGTTAGGCAGGTCATTTCCAGGGTGGGAAACCTGTTTTCACACATCCAGCTTCTATCGTTCCCACAGGACGAGAGAACTAAACCAGGTTTCCTACATGGGAGAAATGGGCACAAGCAATCAAATATGAGGTCTGCACTGGTGAAGGTGTCCTTGGTTCTTCTTTGGAAACTTTAGTCCGGTTGACCAGTATACTACTACCGGGAGAAAGACTGTCAAGTAGATTCTCATGTTTTTCAGGTAAAGGTTTGTGTCACCTCTCTGAGAAACAATTTTAAGGACTGAATTCAACCATGCTTGCTTTTGGGCTGTACAGCCTCTTCCTGTAAATACCATGGGTCGCCCATACCAATAAGAAAGACCTTATGTTCTCCAATGGTAAATTTGTCCTGTCTAGAAAGAGAAGCTCGTCTAAAATATTATCCTGGGGTTTTTTTCACCTTTTTTAAACTGTTCCATCTACAACCATAAGGCTATATTCAAAACAAACATTTTCTTAACAGCTCTAAGTTTTATTTTTTACTACCAAGCTGAAACAATTACAAGGAAAATAATGCATATAGCAGTATATATAATCGAGAACATGTTTTCTTGAGTGCTTTGTTTCCTACTGATATAAACTTAGAACTTAGCTCACATTTTACAAGTAAGGACCAATAGCTGAATACTTTTAAATACAGTGACATATAATGGCTGCAGTAAATACAGATTTGGAGGCTACATTTACACTAGCAAATTAAACTTGTCTGGGAACGTTCCTATGCAATAAAACCAGCTAGAACACGCATGTATTTGTAAACTCATCTCCTGTCCAAAAGAGGGTAATGGCACCAGCCTGCCAACTGGGAAGGGTCTCTGGGATATGCAGCCTCCCTCTCCTTCAAACTGCACCCAGGAATTGGCTTTTAGGATGCTTACAGTGTGCTTACAGTATATCCCAGTACCTGGGAACATTCCTGGCACTGTTTAATTTACCAGTGCAAATGTAGCTTCAACTGTTTTATATTACTGTAACTGTCTTGAAACATGTATTCACATTGGACATTTTTATAGGTGCAAGCTCTTGATCTTTACACGGGCAACATTCTTATTGACTTCTAGAAATGAAATCTTTAAAAAAATATTTCCCTAATTAGTGAGGAATTCAGCCTTGGCCTATAATTAGAAAAGAAAAGGAAGTAAAATTATAACACAGGAGGAGCTTGCTAAAATACTCCCTAAAACAATTTTTGAATGGCATTAAAGTATTACTCACTAGTACGGGGCCTGCTTTATTAATTTAGCAGCCTGGACTAGAGATTCAGGTTTTTGTGCTCTCGTGCTTTTGTGCTGGGTATTTGAAGCTGAAAATGTAAACATGAATGCATTTTCTGTAAGAGACTTCTAGAAAAATGTTAGGGAAGGCAGGTCACATTCCTTGCTGGGTTTTGTGTTAGATTCTTTACAGCCAATATCTGTCTCAGAAACCAGCCCAGGATAGTTAGAGTCTGCTTGCAACAGGTTGACTAGAAACACCATAAAAAAGCATTATGCAAAGGGGCAGATGCATTCATTCGTGTAGTTCCCTGCAGTTCATATGAACTAATGTAGTACTGACCTGTTCGGAAGTCACAAAAATGCAATGTTTTGCACTTCTTTTTATAGCTGTAGCTTGTTTTGAATAGTCAGACAGATGTAAAACGACAGAAGAAAGATTATTCTTTAGAATTTTCACTTTGGCATTTACGAATCAATGACGTTTGCATCTGTCTTGACACATTAGTGAAGCGGCCTGTAAAGGAAGACTGTTTTACAGACTGAGCTGAAAAACAATATTAAACAGAAAAGTATTGCTAGTTTTATTCAAGAACCAGCAGATACCATGAATGATATGCTTGACACTTCATAAATAACAGCACACAAAAAATCAGGAAGAAAATTACTTTTTGGCTCAATCTTGCAGTCAATGATATTTTTCCCAAACAGGAATTTTAGGGTCAGTTCTGATAGTCGAACCCTACAAAAGAGAATAAAAATCTTCCTTTCTTCCACCTGAAGAGCCTTCAGATAGCAATTGCTAATTGGAGGTTTGTTAGAAAGATTTGTTTGGGAAATGGTTGACTTTCTTTCTATGGCTTGTTTTCCCACGGAGAGTGTTTTAGTAAATCTCAGCAACATTTTTTAATGACAAAACTCTTAATTATTGATGGGGGGGTAAAAACCCAGCAAAACAAACCCAAGTTTATGCTGTTTAATTCATCCCAGTACTCATCGGCCTCGGATATAAAACCTAGCATTTCCTCACTTATTTGTGCCGGCTGTAATAATGCAGAATGAAACATTGTTACTGCTTGCTGCTGAATTATAGCACAAAACTTGGTTAATTAAAAAGACTAGGCAAACAAAGTCCTTGCATCTCTGAGAAGTCTGATCTCTCTTTAAGGCTCGGTTATTTCTCCGATTACCACCGGTTACCTCTTTTGCAGAAACAATTCCAACAAGGCAAAGGTGCCCTCTGTAGGGCTGAGGCTGTAAATGATGATGAGTAGCTGGAGTCTTTCAACACTCCCCGAAAGCAACATAAAAGAATTGCTGAGCAGCCTGGCTCTGAGAGAGACTAAATATTAGCTACAAAAGAAGCAGTGCAAAAATAACAACAACAACAACAACAACAACAAAAAAAACCCCAACCCAAACCAACCAAACAAAAAAAACCAAAACAAAACCCAAACTCCATCTTAAAGTAAAGCTGAAAATAATGCTCTTGACTGCAGTTACAGTTCTGTAAAAAGCTGCTCCAATGCTAAACGTGTATCACAGTGCAAACTGAGCTGCAGGGGTCTGCTGAATAAAATGAAATATGAATTTCAGTCAAAAGAACTTTATGGAAATAAGAGAATCCAGAAAGCAACACACTTAAAAAGACCCCGTAGCATGTACTGCTGGAAAAGTTTACCACGAAGCAGATTCATTAACAGTCCCAGGGGGTTAGCATATTGCTTGCTAAGAAATTGCTTTTGTTAGCATGCCCACAGAAACATCTTAGCTTGCGTGCAGAATCTCTAGTGGCTATTTGCAATTATTTGGGGAATTCTTTTCTCAATGTATAATGGCAGCTAATGCCAGCCCAGAGAGAGCCAGGGAATCCAACACTAGTTGTAGTTCGTTGCTTGTTATTAATTAATTTCTAGGCCTCACTTTTGTAATCCATTAGGATGACCTGCAGTTCTTATTTTCTTGATTTTCAGTATGTTACTCTCCCTCTTTTTTTTTTTGTTTTTTTCACCTTTAAATTTCTTTTTATTTATGTATATACTTTTGGAGTAACAATAACATTGCTAAAACATAGTAACCTGCGTAATGAGCTACAACACGGAAGGAGCAAAACCTTTCAGAATCATGATTTAACCTCCTTTTGTCTTTACCAGAAAGTCAGGGATGAAGCAGAAAGGTATTCTAGCAGTTGGTATGTTGGGGTTACTGTGAAAACCTTGACTGAGCCATAGTTTAGAAAGTGAAGATCAGAATCACAGAATCCCAGAATAATATAGGGTTGGAAGGGACCTCGGGAGATCATCTAGTCCAAACCCCCTGCCAAAGCAGGTTGACCTAGAGCAGATTGCACAGGAATGTGTCCATGCAAGTTTTGACCATCTCCAGAGACAGAGACTCCACCACCTCTCAGGGCAGCCAGTTCCAGTACTCCGTCACATTCATAGTAAAGAATTTTTTCCTTATGTTCAGACGGAATTTCCTGTTTTCCTGTTTGTGCCAGTTGCCCCTTGTCCTGTCACTGGGCACCACTGAAAAGAGTCTGGCCCCATCCTCTTGACATCTGCCCTTTAGCTATTTATAAGCATTTACCAGTGTTGTAAATATGCATTTAATTTTGTTTCTATATAGGACTGTAAAGAGAAGACTGGGTTTTGGTGACCTGTTAAAGGGAAGAGGTTTTAAAACTTATGGGTTGCTAAAGCGTTTAGAATTTTTTTTTTGTCTGTATCGTTAACAAGGCTCCATTTTCTTAGCTCATAACATCAAGACTGCCAATCTTTCAAAAGCAGGATTGGAGGAAATGGAGAATGTAAACCTACAACATTGCTTTTCCTAATCACAAATACTGGTCAAAGAGACCTTGTTTCTTTCTTTACCCACTGTTGGAAATATTGGCATGAGGGACATGTCCCATGTTTTGGACCACATAAATGTCAGATTAATGCTATCTTTTGTTTTAATTAATATCTGAAACAGTAAGCTCTTTTTCTTCAATCCATGAAAGAGCATTGGACCTCCCAGCCTCATTTTAAGAGAAGTAATTTCACTACACTACTTTTTGATCTTCAGGGCATGCTTCCAAGTCTATTTACATAAATAAATGTTTGGGGAATGACTGAGATTATGGAGCTTTGTGGACTTTTGATGTGCCCTTTTCATATCCCTTTGCTTACCCTATGAGTCAGATCTGACACATAGCAGGGTATTCATTCTACCTTGTCTCACAGCCAAAATTAACGCAACTCAGGGTGAGGATCTTAACTCAATGGGGAAATGTTTGTAGGTGCTGCCATACTATGTGAGTGTCCTTCACAGGTCAAATCCTCATGACCGTTTCTTTCCCTGGTGTGTTTATACTATAAGATCATAGAATCATGGAATGGTTAGAGTTGGAAAGGACCTTAAAGATCATCAAGTTCCAACCCCCCTGCCATGGGCAGGGACACCTCCCACTAGAGCAGGTTGGTCAAAGCCCCATCCAGCCTGGCCTTAAACACTTCCAGGGATGGGGCTTCCACAACTTCTCTGGGCAAGCCTGTTCCAGTGTCTCACCACCCTCACAGGAAAGAATTTCTATCTAGAATCTAATCTAAATCTCCCCTCTTTTAATTTAAAGACATTACCCCTTGTTCTGTCACTATACTTCTGGACAAAGAGTCCCTCTTCAGCTCTCCTGTAGGCTCCCTTCAGATATTGGAAGGCTTCTATAAGGTCTCCCTGGGAGCTTTCTTTTCTCCAGGCTGAACAACCCCAGCTCCCTCAGCCTGTCTTCACAGGTGAGGTGCTCCAGCCTTCTGATCATCTTCGTGGCCCTCCGCTGAACCTGTTCCAACAGTTCCATGTCCTTTCTATGTTGAGGATTCCAGAGCTGGACACAGTACTCCAGGGAGGGTCTCATCAGCACAGAGTAGAGGGGTAGAATCACTTCCCGCAACCTGCTGGCCACGCTTCTTTTGATGTAGCCCAGGATGAGTTTGGCTTTCTGGGCTGCCAGTGTGCATTACTGGCTCATATAGAGCTTTTCATAAATGAGCACTCCCAAGTCCTTCTCCTCAGGGCTGTTCTCCAGTCATTCTCCACCCAACCTGTATTTGTGCTTGGGATTGCCACATTCCAGGTTCAGTAACCTGCACTTGGTTTGGTTGAACTTCATGTGATTTGCACTAGCCCACCTCTCAAGCCTGTTCAGATCCCTCTGGATGGCATTGCTTCCCTCCAGCATGTCAACCACACCACCAAGCTTGGTGTCATAGGCAAATTTGCTGAGAGTGCACTCTATCCCACTGTCCATGTCTCTGACAAAGATATCAAATAGCACTGGTCCCAGTACTGACCCCTGAGGAATGCCACTCGTTACCAGCCGCCGCTCGGACATTGAGCCATTGACCACAACCCTTTGAGTGTGGCCATCCACACGGTTCCTTATCCAGTGAGTGGTCCATCCATCAAATCTATGACTTTCCAGTTTTGAGACTAGGATGTCATGTGGAACAGTGTAAACATGTCGTGCGGAACAGTGCTTTGCATAAGTCCAAGTAGATGATGTCTGTCGCGCTGCCCTTGTCCACCAAGTCTATGGCAGTATCATAAAAAGCCACCAAATTTGTCAGTCACAAAGATCTCTGAGGTGGACACTATCTTACCCTGCTTAATTGTTGCATCTTTAAAGTACATAGTCATATTTGAATGCACACTCCAAAATGTGAAAGTAACCTCCAGGTAGGTCTCTTTAAAGACTTTCTTGGCATTATCCAACCATTTAGGCAAACACAGGATAAACATCCAAGGCTATTTTTTCCTTTTGCTAGATATCTTGCCTATGTCTAAACATGCATGCTGGATCCTTCTGGTTTACTGTAAAGATCCTTCCTGGTCCCTTTATAAGGCTGTATTTGAAGTTGCAAAGGTATTATTGTACTTTTTGAAGATATATAATAGATTTAATTCTGAAAAAGTAATACTTCTCAAGTATTTTTTTTTTTGTTGGGTTTTCTTCTCTTAGATTTTTCTTTCCAGTTACAGGCTGCCAGTTTCTCAGATTTACTCTGTGGCAGCTGCTTCCAGGCAGTACTCACACAACCTATCTTTAGATGCTTTGTTTACGTATCAGAGATAGGAGTCTGATCTTCTTGTACAGTCAATGAAAAGAAGTATTTGTGTTCAGTGCAGAGATTCAGAAAACCCAAACTAGAAGCCTTAAACTTATTGTATGAAAAAAGTCCCATGTGATTTGAGATAGGCCTCTACCATAAGTGGACTGTAAAATATGTTAAATATTCCTTTTACTCTAGGTACTCAATTTCTTTGTTTTCAATTTAATCTTCTTTTCTTAATTTCATTAGTCACCATTTTCTTTGAATCCATTTTGCTCTTTACTGTGCTATCTTTTATACAGTTGTTGTAATCATGTTAATTGTTTTAATTCTTCCTCATTGACTGAACTTTTTCTATCTATTTTTAAACAGTCATTTAAACATGAAAAAAACCGATGATAAATGTCAATATAAGATTTGTTATTTTCTGGTGTCTTTGTACTCTTTCCCCCCATTTTTTTCTATTTTTTCTTTCTTTTTTTTTTTCTTTAAAATTATTAGAGCATTCTGTAGTATACAAGTCAGATTTGACTTATTTCCTGTTACTGTAATTGGCTTGACCCTTTCTTCACAGGTTAAGATCATACAAACTGTAAAAGCAAAGTGGCATTGTGCAAAGTCTAAAATATCTGTTGGGGTTTTTTTAATCTTTAATTTGTATAGTTTTATTAATTTTACTCAGCTATCTGCAGCTTTAATACTGCTGCCCCCAGCACTTTCATTGAATGGCTGCCAACTGTCTTTGGGCTCTGTTGTCTAGCATTATACTCCTTGGCCCCAATCCTGAAAAATTTATACACTTGAGTAATTTTACGCATGAGAGCAGGCCCATTGACTATTGATGCATAACGTTATTTGGGAGTGCAAGCATTTTCAAGGCTTGGATAGTTGTTTTGATTTCACTGGTCAATCATTGCAAAGTATTTGTAATGGGCTTTTTTACCCACTTCTAGAAATACTTCTTTTCTTCTCAGTATCTGTAAGCTGTTGCAAGTTTTGTGTAGTCATATGTGTTTAGACATAGATTAGGTAGTTTTAATGATTAAATCTACTCTTCATTTTGTATTTGTGGCAATGATGCCCGCAAACATGTTAGTTAGCTAGCTTGGATGTATTATGGCTTCTTAAACATACATAGGTTTTGGGTTTTTTAATTTTATACTGCAGATGAGTGAATCTCCAGTCACTGGATTCCCATAGCCTATTCCCATCCCATAGCCCATTCCCATGATAATGAAATAGCTATCAGGTCAAACTTTTACAAACAGGAGACTTTTATCACAACATCCATAACTAACCACATAAGTATACATGTGCCTGTGATTTACTAATTAGTTCAAAGGAATTCCAGCTTTTTATAATTTATTACATGCTTCTAATGCCTTCTAATTGCATTATTACCAGAAGAGCCTTCTTGATCAACTCTCTAGCTACAGAGGATCAAGAGTATGTAGCCCAACAAATATTACAGAGCAATTACTATAGTTAATTTATGCCCATCTTTTTTATTACTGCTATCCCTTTACTTGGCCCCTTTTACTAGTAACTAGCAGCTGAACCTTCTCATCCTTTATCTGGCTTAAACAATGCACATCAAAATATACAAGGGCTTGAATCCCTAGCTGCTAGGAGCGTCCAGGCTTCTCCTGAGTCAACAAAGCATGTCACTTTTTACTGGCTAAGAAACTGGTTGAATAGACATGAAAGCCAGATTACTACTCTCTTGTCTGATGTTCAATATTGATTTCAACTTCTTTTCCTTTTGCATTCTTTAAATACCATGCATTCACTTCACATCCTTAATAGAGTGCTCCTGCTTAAATTGTAATCTTCTTGAAAACCTAAATACTTCTTTCTGGGGCACAGTTTTTACCCTTTGAAGAGTGTTGTATCAATCTCATCCTTATGCATATCTCAGTAATATGTGCTATTCCCTTCAGAATTTTTTCCCCAGTATTGTCCATTTCCTACCAAGAGCTCAACAACTTGAGAATAAGCAGCCTGCATATCTAAACAAAATAGGAACAAAGCTTTAGGTGATAAAGCCTACTTCTGTACTACTGTAAGCTTTCTTCTGCAGTTTATGCTACCTCCGAGATGTCTATCAGCTTTATTTTGCTTAGATATTTGACTCGTACATATAATAAAAAATCTACTGATTTAATATATTTATGTGTATATATATATATATATTGCTCCTTGTGGAACCAAAGAAAATGATTTTTTTTTCAAATTTACATTCAGCTTCACTTGCAGTGTCACAGTGTGATTAAACACTGATGTTTAACACATTTGTCCATAAGCTTGTTTTTAAGTATGTGACTAGATTCAATAATTTCTCAAACGATGTATTTAATGTCAGAACCATTTCAGATTCTCAAATGTACTGTTTCAGAGTATGCCTAGGACTCTACTCTGAGTTGTAGTCACTAAACTTTTGCAGTAGTATTGAGCACACACAAAAATTATTGATGTTGAAGTGATGAATATTGGGTAATACAGCATAGAAACCATATCTCAGGTAACGTGGATAGTGTTTTGTCATGTTGATTTATTAGCTAGAAAATACGGACCTGAACAGGTCTTTATCTACCTTTTTGGTACATTTATCAGAAAGCAATAGAAATGATACAGTTATTGAACTTTTATTTTGTAAATGCAATTACATATTTGTGTATCTTCTAATACTGTTGGTATGGATGGAGAGGGAAGAGAAAAAATAAAATTAAAATTAAATAGAACTATATTTTAGGTGGCTTTATGGAGATTAAGAAAAGCTTTCTTTCAGATACTGTTACAGTTTACTGACTGCAACTAGACTGTCCTACTTCTAGCTCTCCCACTCAGATTTCTAAGGTCAGAGTAGTTGACTATTACAAGAGAAGGACTATTAGCCTTCTGTAAACAAACATTTTTCTTGTAGATACAGCTCCTGTACAAGTGAGAGGGAGTGTGAGGAGTTAATAGAAAATAAATATTATGAAAATTATGTGTAGAACTGTGATCTTGCTGAGCACAAAAAGGAATTAGGAGTTTTAATAAAGCTGATTCGTGGATGCCTCATAAAATACCCCTGCAATCCTTTGCATATTCATTCATTTCTTCACTATTATTTTCCCTTACATATCAGAGTGTAGTACAGGAGTAGTTTAAGGACCTAGAAATGCAACTGTGAACTTTCAGAATTGAGGCATCAGGTTAGGAGACTAAGATAACTTGTTTAATCAGAAATACCTGCTTAGTTGGGGTTTTCTCATTCTCTGATGCTTTTCTCACCCATGTGGTCTTATCTTTTGTTATAAGTATTTCAGGACAGTTGGTTTTGGGTTAGCTGATTTTTTTTTTTTATTAAGCTCTTTTTTACTGAGGTTTTGGTGTTTTTTTTGTGTGTGGGTAGTATTGACCTTTTTTTTGGAAGTACTGTTGACTCATCCTGAATATCGTTTAAGGGAAAACTGTTTGACCTAGTCTTTTATTTATCAAACAGATTTTGTCTGCTTCTGCAAATTGTGTATACTTACTGCTATGTTGTATCACACAGGAAATTATTTTTGCTATGATGGAGAGCAGCACAAGTTGTCTCCAGTTGTTGAAGTCAGTGAGGTCACCCTTTCACAGTATCCTACTCATGTTTCCTTATTTCTGTTATTCAGAAAGGCTTTTCCTCTCTGCCTTCCTAGATTTCATTAGGCGCATTTATCCGTTTCATCAGGGAGGTGAGTCAAATGCTGCTAGTATTTCTGCTGTGATTTTACATCCTGCTGCTTTGTTGTTTTCCAGCTTTTTGCTTGTAACTTCTCCTGAAGTCCTGTTAGGGGTGAGATGAGTTGTGTGGTTTCAAATATTACATATAAAACTATGATTGAGATAAGTAGATGCTGCTAATGATTTCTTTTAAAGAATCTCCCCATCTCTTCTGTTTCAGCAATGAGAATCTTCCTCCTTTCCTTTTGATTGCCCCATTTTAAACTTTGCTTGCTCAAAAGTGCTATATGGTTTCACTGTATATCGCAGCATGCCATGTATCTCATAGCTCTTTAGATGTTCTTTTCCCATTGAGGCACTGTATTTCCATTCTCACTGTTGAGTATACTGATACCCAGTTGTGGCAGCTGAACTGAGCACATTGCCTCTGGGCTCTTCCCTATTTTTTCTTTCGGTTCAGTTTCCTTGGCCTGAAACACTAGCATAAATCTATACTTAGGGCCAGATTAGAATTCCTCACACTGTCCTTTTGTTTTCAGTTCTGTACTGTTGATCTTTGTCGCTTCCTAATCATAGGATATCTTTCTTTGTTTTATTTTTAGCTTGGCAGAGCAATGGTTGCAGTCATTGCTGACACCTGCTGCCTGGCATGCTGTTGCCTCTTAGACACATGACCTGTCTTCAGATGTAGCCGTTGTGGCCAGATTTTTCTTTTCCTATCTGAAAAATTGCACTTTTAACATGAAAATGTGGAGAACAGTACATCAGACACCAAATATTATTCATCGACTCATCATTTGGTTTCATGATTCTGCATCCCAGTTTTCCCTTTGCGCTCTCTTTTTCATGTTTCTTGCATTGTAATTCAATATTGAAATCATTCATCACAAAGAAATGAGCTGTATTCTGGTGTTCTGTCAGTAACAGCTTGGAGGCAGCTGCAGAATCACCTTTGCCTTCAATGCTCTCTTCCCTTCTTCCTTTGCTGGAACGCAACACTGTTCAACATAACTTTGTTTAGGATTAGCGTTTGGAATCTGATGTATGTGTATCTGCTCTGTAGGTTTCCAAATGCTTAGTAGCTTCTTTTGCTGTCTGTTATAATAAGTACTGCTCCTTCTTGCTCTCTCATCATCCCTGCTCTCTTCACTGGTGAAATTCTTTTGTTCGATACACTTTATGTGCTTGCTGTGAAATACATTTCTTGGAATCACTCTTGGTGTCCAGACTCATAGAACGCAGTGGCTTATATCTACTCTGCTTAACTCCAGTCCTATCTAGAAGAGACTGGCAACATCCTGATTAAGCAGTACTTGATCATGGGCCTCCTCTGAGCCTCATGTACTTTATCCTGTAGCCTAAAATGTAATTTTGGGAGGTGCGTGGGTGGTGGTGGTGGTGGGTTTGTGATGTATTTCAGTTCAAAAGGGCATTAAGTAATGTCATAGTTATGCTGTAAATCATGTGTTACTTGAAACTAAAGGTGTGTTGTGCATCCTAGAACACAGCATGGAAATATGTGGCAGTCTTTGACAGTGCAAAACTTTTTAGGAGAGTGACAGAAGACACCCAACCAGATGCAGGCTCCTCTCTGCTATCTACTGAAACCACTGCTACAGTAATCCCCAGAACTATACTGGAATTTTTGTTTTGGAGGGATGTGGTCAGTTAGCCTTGGCTAACAGTCAAACACCCACCCAGCTGCCTGATTATTCCCACCATTCACTGGGATGGAGGGAGGGAGAAAATAGTAAGAACAGGAATAAGAAACCTCGTGGGCCGAGATAAAGGCAAGTAGATTACTTACCAATTACCATCATGGGAAAAACAGACTTGACTTAGGAAAATTAATTAATTTATTTATTGCCAATTAAAATAAAAATGTAACCATTACTTTGGGTAGTGGGAAAAAGCAAGATAAATATTAAAACAACACCTTTCCCAGGCTTAACTCTACTCTTTCACTCCTGAATCCCCTCCCCAAGAGGCAAGAGGGGATGGTCAGTAGATAACAGCTGCTCTCTGTTGCTCCTTCCTCCTCACTCTTTCACTTGCACTGGCAGAGGCTCTCCACAGGCTGTGATTCCTTCAGGAATATGCTCTCCGGTGGTCTTTTCCACAGGCTGCAGTGTGTTGCCTGCTCCGGCACCATGAAGTACTTCCTCCTCCTCTGACCTCGGTATTTCTCTTGCAGTGTCTTGCTTTGTTTTTCCTCCTCCTCTGCCTGTCCAGCATTTTTTGCCCTTTCTTAAGTATGTTTTCATGGATATGTTACCATCTTGGCTGATGGGCTCAGCTTGACAAATTTGACACAGAGCTCATGGGAGTTTCCTGTTTTTTTAAAACACAGAGTAAAGCCCAGAAGTATAATCTAGGATACCTAAAATGGAACTACATACCTGTGTTTAAGCAGTGGAATTGAGCCTAACTTCCAATTCAAATAGAAAGAGGTCTTTGAAGACCTCCAGAAGTAAAACTTTCCCACTCTGCTTACCTAAATTAAGATTAATATGCACAATTAATTGAGTAGCACACGATGGCTTAAAGGGTAAGGTCTTCGTATGATTTGCCTCTTTTCTGGAAGTGCAGACAGTCGTACTTCTGATATACAGCAGCTTTAATCAGACAGAAAGCAATAAGTAATCACATTAGGACATTATGTGAGCATATACTTGCCAAAACTATTGCTAGATGTTAAAGAAATTGTCTATATACTATTAATTTTTCTCATTTCTTTTTATAGCGTATCAGGTGGTCAGTGATATCTGGCCTCTAAGAAAAACTGCAACAATCAGCCTCCAGCTTCCATCATCTTGTTCCTCACAGAAGTATGGGAGCAGGACACAACATTCTTTTCAGGAAATTTCCTGTATCGAATATATGAACCAATTTTTAACTTCTAACTTTGGCAAGCATTAAGTCCTATGTTTTCTAGAATCACAACAGAAAGCATAACCCAGACTCCACATTAAGACACCGAAATGGAGACATTGATAAGAGAGATGCTATATGTCATTTAAGGCCTCTTCAGGGCACAATATGTCATGTGACTGTGTCCCTCTCGTGAGGCAGAAGGATGGCCAGTGGACTACCTTGTTGTGGCTAAAATAGCCCTATACACCTCTGTTTCCACAGTTGAATCCTGCTTTCTATCTCTGTGTACTATAATGGAAGTTTAGATGCCAACGACATAATTTTATTGTTTAGTTTACAGATCTACTCCCATAGAGCCCCTAGTGTGTGCCCTAGGATGTTTAAGACATTTGTAGATATGACACAAGGTGTGTGGCAAACACATGACCTCCCAGTGTAGAACCTGAAGGCTGGGGGAGATAAACCACAGCATTTAGAATGACGTTATCCTTTAGTGTTCAAGCTAGTGTTGCACTCCCTTCTTGCACATATAGTTACCTACAGACTGATGCCTATATTTCATCTCAAACTGCATCTTACCATTGCAGACAGGAAGAGAAAGGTTAGAAAACCTTTCAAAATTGCTTTCAAGTGTTATTTCCATGCTATCTCCAAATTTCCAAGGCAGCAGGTCAGCCACCATGCCCAGGTGTCTCTGTTGATTCATTAATGGCAGTATCAACAGTAGTTGCTATTCAGAACTATGAATAGGCTTTTGCTGAAGAAACTCTATAGCTGCTTCACATTAATATGGAAGTCAAAATGAAAAATTTAGAATGCTTAGCTAAAACCTGCAATGACTTTTAACCTCTATTACTATCATTTTTACGTAGCAACAAGTACACTATACAGTGCATGAAGAGTTTAAGTGTTTTCTCATACAACAACTTTTAGAGCATAATTGATTCTAAAGAAACAAACAATCAGGAAGTATACATAATGCAGCTTTTAAGCACTTCATTATATAAAAAAATCCATTTCACTTTATATGACCTCATTTTGAAACCCAATAGTGAAAGAAAGTATATTATGAATTTCCAATACAAGAGAAATTGTAGTTTACAATCCATACTGTGTGAGATGTGTACTTGCATTTTAACTACAGTGTTATGTATTTGTATAATTGTAAATGTGAAGGTCTTATAATGGGTTTGGTATTCTAGTGACTAGAATTGCATAACCTTTAAGTTATAAGGTATAAATTAGGTAGTGTTCTGCTTCTAACTCCAGTTAATATTTAGCTAGTTTGTGCTGGGTTTAAGCATGGGAAAATAGCTTCAAGACTTTTTATTTTGCTTGTACACTATGATGAAACATTTTGCAGAAATTTGTGCTTTTCTTTTAAGTCTTATTTAGACCAATGTCAACTATGAAAATGATCCAGAAAGAAATTTTCTTTCATCTAGATATATATATATATACACATTTGTTCTCTAAATTTAACGGTTCTTACAGACTTTCTTAGAAAGTCTTTTTTCACCCACCAGTCCTCCACTTTCCCTCTGTCTCTATTTTTGTTTACCATACTGTTTTTCTCTTGTCAAAATCATATTGCCTGTCCACTACTATATCTCCTTTGTCGGAGATGGAAACATCTGTGTTATTTCTTCACATGCAACTGTTCCATCTTAGTCTTATTAATTTCTTTCCCTTTCACTAGATCAATGGGACTTTTTCTATGCTGTCAGCTGTCCAAGTATTTCACACAGATCCAGCCAGTCTCACTATCCTAAATGAGCACATTTAGGAGAGTGTTTGCCAGCTTCTGAGTTCTTGGACTTGGATTCAGCTAGCCTGGGGTCAACTGCGAATCTTTAAATCCCAGTCAAGTCTTAGTAACACAAAAGCAGGAGGCAATAAAATAAAGACATTCACCCAGTAAAAGTTGTTAAGCATACTGACTGGCTAGATTTATAGTGCATTTCTCATGTGGGTCTGAGATACACTGTTTGGATACCAGTATACTCTCTGGTTTACATGAGCAAGATATGGGGCACGATGTGGGGCAAAAGGTTGTCCCCATATTAGTCATGGATGGGGAAAGACTCCCAGGAGATACTTACCAGCAGTGTAAAGGGGATATGACATACCCAACTAGTCCAGTGTCTTGCCTTGTGGGGGATTTGTGGCTGGTGTTAGGCAGGCAGTATGTTAAGGGAGATGGCCAGGATCACACTGCACAAGGGCAAGTGGAAACTGGAGGCAGCTACAGCTTTAACCCACAGTGCGCATCACCTCAGGGATACACTAAACTTGCCATAGGAATGTGTGGGGCCAGGTCACAGAGCACCCTGGGTTCAGTCTTCTACTTTCCAGGGTAGAATAAAGATAAACCCAAGAAATCTGGTGAAAAACAGGGCGGGGAATGAAAACTAATAGGGATAGATGATATGAAGCTAATTGGAAGAGGGAGTTATTTGTTCCATTTGAACTAACTTGATCAAAGAAGAATTCATGTGAGTAAGGTTTATAGCAGTTCTTTTTCTTCTTTTTTTTTTTTTTTTCTTCCCCAAAACCTCCTTTGCTTATCTGGAGTATTAACTTTCCATTTCCGCTGCTGAAGCAGATGTTTTGCTTGTCGCAGCCATTAAGGCACTCTTAATGTGCAGTTACTGAATTCTTTTCTAAAAGAGCATTTTAAATTTGACAATGTTTCTTACATTTTTAAAGCAGTGACCTCATTTTGAAAAGATTTTTTTCCAATACATATGTCACTACTGGAAAAATACTAATCTGCAAAACTTAGTATGAAATGTCTCCATTTATTAAACATCTACCGTACAGACATCAGCTGTCACAAAATCAAGTCATATATCCTTGTGAGTCCTGGAATTCTGAAAAGGGTTTGTTTCAAGCAGGAAATATATTTTCTTTGTGGTTTTATTAAAATAAATATTTAAACAAATTCCAGTAGTTAAAAATGCCTTTGCAAAGCACACCCTAAAGGAATAGAAACTAAATATTACAATGCCAACAGAAAGATTAACTCAGTAAACTCAGTTAAGATTCATTCGGCTTATGTCCAGACCTATTGCCTATTATATGTTATGTGACCACTTCTAACATTAAAAGTTTCCTAAATGAACTGCTATCTAAAAATAGCAGAAGGAAAGATGAATATAGAAAAGTAATTGGAGATGTGAATACCTTATTATGCTTCTGCATTTTAATGTTTAAATGCATACATTTGATTCAATTTCATATTTTTGCTTTCACATGTTTGAACTACCACTAAACTTTGACCTTTTAAATTATCGGTTTTGTGGCAGTTTAGGGAATTTCACAGAAAAAAAAAAGAATTGTGCTTTTCAAAAGACCAACTGATAAAACAGACTTAAAAAAAAACTTCATCAGTAAATCAGACTTTTCTAATAATGATATATATTGCAAAACACAACTTAGATTAAAAAGTCAATACAGAAGAGAACTGGATACTCTAATAGGCCAGTTACTGTATCTAGACATTATATATTTCAGGTAACCATATCAAGCAAATGCTTGCATTCTTTAGTTGCTGATGCCGTCTTCAAGTCTGCTTACACAAGCTTTTTTTGTTGTTGTGTTTCTATCCTCTTTTCTTCCCATCACACAACCTGGGAAGAATCTTTTTCTGTGAGATGTTTCAAAATGCTGCGCTCCTCTAATTTACACAGTAATGAGGTTGCCCTGTCTCTGACCTTGGAGAGCTAGCTTGGACTTCCTATATGATATATTTTTGGAGGAGATCCCCACCCCTGATTAGGGCTAATGGGTGTTGAAAAGCTGCATCTAAGAGTTGTTTTAAGTTAGCTCTTTGGGAAATCTGGGCCTTCAGTTCCCAGAGACCGCAGCTGCTCTGGGAAAAAGAGAAGCAAAAAAAGAAAGGAGGAGAGGTTAGCTAACACTTCGATAGCTAATACGAAGTCAAGTTTTTGCTTTATACAACAACTCGTCTTCTTGTCTTGTATAATGAATACAGCACACATTCACTGTAATTATAGCACTTACTTTTTCCTGTCCAAACATTTTGAAACAGCTGAAGATTCAAGAAATAGTCATTCTAGAAACCCTGTAACAGAGGGTGAGTGTATGACTTTAGTCAAAGGAGCTAATCCCTCTGTGCAGTCTTCCAATTATGTTTCTTTGCCAATAAGTATTGCTACCTTATTTTATCCAGAATGAATTCTATTAAATGAGCACTCATCAAGTTCCAATCTTAATTAGACTCTAACAAAGCCAAACAAACAAATCACTGTGCTTGGATAAAGGCGTGTGGGATGGAGTGCGTGAAAAGAAGAAGTTATACATTTAAATTGTTCTACTTTCTTAACTGCTGTAGGTGCTACAAAGCAACAGATATAATTTATTACAGCCTTTGATGGTCAAACACACTGAGTTGAATTACGATCACAAGATTTCATGCAATTCTGTACCAGTGCCTATCTTTGTGGGTATCTAAAGCTGTTTTCTCATTTTGCCTTTTTTCTCCTCTTTTTTTGTACATAGAGTTATATTTTATTTCAGCTATCAGATGACAGCTACTGTGTAAAAGTACTTGAGTTCCCTTACATGGTTTGTATCATCACCAGAAATCCTTGATAAAAATGCAGCCTTATTATATGTGCAGTTTATTCTCTCCGTATACATCAGAATATATATCCTAATTTGATATTCCAATATATATAATCAGTCAGTACTTTCCTTTCATGTTTTTTGACAGAAACACAGGCAGCATACCAGGCAATTAGCCTGAAGAATGATTCCAAAAACAGCCTTACTTCTACCTTCACCCCTTATATGCTTTGCTGATATGGGATGTTTGTATATTTTAGTCTCATTCTCTGTGGATTCCTTTTATCTTCTTTCTCCTTCTAATTTTTGAACAAAGGGTCATTCACTTATAGATCTAGTTTTTGTTCCTTGGCTCTCGCCTTGACAAAAACTCAGCTCTGGAAATAAAAAAAAACTTTTTTATTTGAGAGAAACGGACTGATTTTAGTCTTAAGAACTTTATTAATAATGAGCCATATAATGGAATGTTTTTTTAATATATGAAACTTCATTATAGTTCTGAAGCACACAGAACATATGCTCCATGTTATAGCTTTACTATCCTTGTGGTATCTGTCCACAGGACAGAGGAATGACCCAGCAAGTTCAAAATATGTCTCTTCATCACAATTTCTGTGAATGTGTAAAAACTGTAACATCAAGGTGTATGCTTTGTTTCCCACATTTATTTCCTAGCTTCTAAAGCCAAGTTTTAACATAACCTTTTCATTTTCCTCCCCACCCTTCAATATAAAAAATATTTTAATATTCCAACTGTTCTGCATGCAACAGCACGCATACGACAATAACTAAAAAAAAGGGCTTCTTAAAACATGGTCCAGATTTGTGAAGAGCTTCATGGTTCACTGAACATTTTATTTAATATGGAGATTGTATTCAGAGTTGTTTGATTTGGAGAAATAACAAGCCCAAATGCTTCAGTTTCTAATGGTAATTAGTTTTCAGCCTAGACAGTCTGTTTAGTTATATATTTACTACCTTGTAAAGAACTATCACAACAAGCCCTAAAGCGTTATTTGAAAATTAATAAGCTAAAGAAAGAGGAAATTCTTCACTTTTGCATAGCAACACTCTCTGTATTCTACTTTTTGATTGCAAAATCCAGCTTTTCAATTATAGTTGTACTAAATTGTGATGCTTGAAAAACTATAAAAGGCAATTATCAATGTTTCTTAATACCATAAATGACTAATGCAAGTATGTTTTGCTGTAAGGGAAACAAAGGCCAGTATTGTGAACTGAATTCCTTTGCTTTCTGAGTCAGACTAGAATAAACTTTGATTCACATATTTTTGGTGTTATTTGCAATTAATATTAGTTTCTGTGCTGGTTAAAATAATGCATTACAGATTTGATTGCAGTTTACATATTAGAAAATAAAGGTATATTATTTGTCCATTTTTTAAAGTTCACTTGGCTTTTGTGACATCGGGGAAGGAAGCAGGCAGGAGGATAGAGTACAGTACCTTGCCGAGCTTCATATATTCCTGCCTTATTCTTACACAAGAAAACATATGAAAGAATCACTTCTTCAACCAGGTGTATCTTCTGTTCTATCCCTTGCTGTTTTTCAAAGTTAATGGAAGAAAAGTCTCCTATGCCAGATACTGTGCTGGGGGTTTTTTGTGTTTTTTTTTTTTTTTGACTGGACTCTTCTTCAATGACTCAACAATGGGTAAGCTCTCAGCGTCCACGGAGACTAAGAATGACTCCATTATACTCTCTCAGCATGCTTTGCCATTGATTTCTGCCTCTGAACATGGATAGAGGACACGCTTGAGCTGGCAGAAGGAATCACATCATGACATAGACACCTCAGAAGAAGTATGCATTATGGAAATTCTTCTTAACAAAGAGAGTTCCTCAGTGATCATTAGCATTAGAGGTTCTCTCAACTCTCTCTCACAAATGGCAGTGGAAGTGAAAGAAGGGAACATTTTCAAATCTCGGAAAGACTGACCCTCTCCCTTTGTGTTGCTGTGTCAAAAGAGCTTTAAATGCCTTTTCATTCCAAATCAATATAATTGCTTTTGTTCAAAACCAGGTCCAGGCTTCTCAACAGTGGAGGCAAGGTAAAATGCAAACTGTTTCAAGGTCAAGGAACTAATTTTGCTGCTTCTCATGACTGTCAGTGGTAAAATTAAGTTTTGTGGAGATGGCAGACAACTTTCCGAGATGGAAAATATATGAGGTGGAGTAGAAGAGGCTGGTGGAAAGTCAGGCTGCTGGGCAATGTGCAGCCTCACCAAGACAGAGGAGCTCTGCTTTCACCACCCGTGCCACATGGAGCTGACCCAGAGTGGAGCCGAGTGGGTAGTCAGTGAAATGGTGGCTTCCTCAGGCTTTTGAACATGTACAGCAGTCACGTGAACTACCTGATCTGCAGGGCCATGGTTGCACATTGTAGCTAAACCAGCTACAAAATGGCTTCAAAATGGGTCTGTTAGACCCCAACAAGACTCGTGCCTCTTCCATCATTCCTTTCTTTGCCTTGCCCTGCTTTGACTCCTCTCTTCTGCCTGCCTGCTCTCTACTCTCTCTCCTTTTCAATAGGGTTAATTTTCTTCCTGTTCATCTCCCTGAAACACATCACCAAAATGTCAGGTAAACATCAAGAAAAAAGTGGAAAACGAAAAGTACAAAGCAGGGAAAATGTGTGTCCCTTGCCACCCTCACAATCAGTAGAATTTTGCAGTTAAATCAGCTGCTTTTTACATTGTAAAAACTGCACACTAAGGTGGTTCTTTTTAAATTCTTTCCCAAAACTTTAGTCCAGAAAAATCACTTCAGAACAATAAACAATAGACAAAAAAACAAACCAAAAAATATCCATTGACAAGGTACTGAATCTGAAACCTCAGGATTGCTGCTGTACAGAGAAATAAAATGCAACTAGCCACAGCTCTGTAATCATTTTCTAAGGGCACTCTTAACTTGAAATCCTTCCCACCAAATTCTGAAAGTTACTGCTTCCTACCAGCAAAAACTGGTCTGAGCCAAACTGCTGAAGAAATGACAGAAGCATCCCTAAACATTTTCTGAGAAGGAACTTATTTTTCCCAATGGTATTTGGTCTGGGCATTTCCCTGACAGAATTTACCAGGATGACAAAAGTGGTCATTCGTTTCTCCAAGCCTCTTCCAGTAAAAATGTTTATTCACTGTAGACAATGTTTATTGTGTCAGAGAAACAGGATATACAGACTTCATATCTCAAGACTGCATGTTTTAACTTAAATGTGCTTTCTAAAAGTCTGTGATTTCTGCAAAACACAGGAAAATGTCTTTAAAATACTGAAAAATACCACTGCTTTGGTTCCAGGGGAAACATTTTAAAACCTAAAGAATTTAATACAGAATTACGTACTTTTGTTGCATATACGATGACATTTGTTGTTTATTTAATGTTTTTAACAACAATGTCCATGGAAATATACAAACAAGAAGACTGAAGTTTTGTTGGTTTCTGAGATATATTCATGGGCCTTTGTGATGACTTATTTTCAATGCAAGGAAAATGTGTTAATAAGAACAATTAATCTTGGAGTACATTAATGCATATGCAAAATATAAGATGTTGATAAACAAGATAATAAGTACTTTTAAACACCTAGTTTTCTTATACGACGTCAGTGAAGTCAGACTAGGTTTTTAGTTACCCGAGAAGTTAAAATGTGCCTGATGATGTTATAGTAAGATTAAATAAGGACAACAGTCATATAACAAGGTATGTTAGGTACTGTTTGAGGCACAGACATTGTTTACCTGTTTTGTTTACAAAATCATACAAAATAGCTGGTGCAAGAATTAGAATAATCATGTTTAAGAGCCAAGTTATAAAAGAAATTGTTTTCCCTAGGAAGAAAAAAGAATCTCTGTTTTCTGTAATTCAACTTGAATAACTCAGGCAAATGGATTATGAGTCTGATAAAAAAAAAAAAAACCTGTTGAATTTTTCTTGTTAGACCCATATGAAGTTAGTAATAAAAGCATTAAAGTAATATCTTGTTGCTTTTACCATGCAGGCACACAATAATTTCTGTAATAACTTTAATAAGTTCCATATGACTAGCTGGAAAGTTGAACTTAGTTCAATGACATGTTACTGGTTTATCATTTGCTAGCAGTCAACACTTTGGTTAAAACTTTAAAACTGTTTGGAAGAATGATACAGAAGGTTATATCCTTGTTATAAAATATCACAAACCAGATTAAATTTTTAAAGAATGTTTATAATTTTCTATTATATTCTGTCACACTTTTCCTTTCTAAAGTAAACCCTTTTTCTCATCTACATCATCTGAACAGATCAGTGACTACAAGAATTTTAACCTCCTTTTTCTGAAAAGAAATTATATCTGCCCTTTTTGTCATTAAAACAAAATTAGAGAATCAAATGCAGTATATGACTACAGAAACATTTATTAAAAGAAGAACCTACTTGTCCTGAAATGTGCTGCTATAGCTAATATGACAAGATGAAAGCTTTCTTTTTCAGAATACAGTTTGTTTTAAGAAATCTTAAGATACTTGCATTCAAAATCATTAACACTTGTTAGTTTTCCTTAAGTTTTAGCAAGCATGACTTTCAGAACGCACTCAAATGCACTGTGTAGCTGAAATGACCAAATTTTGCAGAACTGTATCAGCATGGAGAAATTAATTACTTACAAGTATATTGGGAACTCTTATGAATTCCTTCCTAAATCGAAATAAGCCAAAGAAAATAAATGTTTTCTAAAACCTTGCTTCCTTTTTCCTACTACTAGTAGGAAAAATACTGGTAAAACTGTGGAAAACCAGTGACATTTTTGCTTTTCTTTCTGTTTGTCTGTTCACACTATAAGTTAGTCCACAGTAGTTTCTTAGAAAAAGTTATCAGGAAATTAGAAAAACAACGGAGTGACTTCATTTTGTGGAATAATTTATAGGTGAACAACAAAAAAAAGTTTTTTTTTCAAAATCTAAGACCCTAATCATTTACTACTAGTAAAAGAAAGCGAAATACAGAATACCCAGTCCTGCCATGAAGACAGTCTTTACCCTCATTCTCCCTGGAGCAACAGGAACTAGGGAACAGACAAGCTAAACAGGGCTGCCACCTCCCTATCAAAACATGTCAAGCCAAAATATTATTACTTTTGGGATGTCAGTGTCTTACTAAACTACTTAGCATTAATTGACAACTTCTCCAGTGTAAGAGGCTTAATTGCAAAGTTAGCACAACCCCATAGTTTGAAGCAGCAGAGCCCAAGTGTCAAAGCTGGCAGATTTAAAAATTATTGAGCCTAGCAGAAGACAAAATGCAGAGGGTGGAAAGTTCTACCTGTCAGGGATGGTTATACACAGGCCTGATTGAAAATCTGTCCTGGTCTCTGTTGTCACCAACAAACATGGCCCATATTTTGCAACTGCTGTCTTGGGGAATATATTGAGGAGACTGGAGAGAAGAGGTTTGTGGTTATGGTTGATAATTTCTAAAGACCATCCGAGTCCTGCATTATATTTCACATGTTAAAATAGTTCCTGTTTCAAAGAACAGGACAAAGTTTGCCGCCAGAGCAAAGAAGAAAGAAGACAACTTGTTGGAGTACGTGATCAGCTGCTTGTCAGAGAGATTATTCTTTTAGATACTCACAGCCTGGTAGGACCTTCCTTTTCCCTCCATATTATGAAGCTACAACTGTACTCATATTTTTATTATGATAATGTTTCACACTTCATTGGTCATGAGAATTAAATGCATCCCAGAAGAGGATCAGGAAAGTCTGAAGGAAACCTAGTCAATTGTTTCAAAGCTACTGCTTTTTCCAGTTCACCAAAACAACACTTCTTCTTTCTTTTTTTTCTCAGCCATTATGTGCAACAACATTGGTTGACCTCAAATCCTGGAGCTATTTCAGCAACTAAATCACTTCTTAATAGGTCAAATGAAAGCTGATTGCCTATGCAAATTTAAACAATCATACATAACAGTTAAATTAATTTTTCTTAAGCTTTTTGTAATTTATTCATTTGAGATTCAGAGAAACACCGTATCATGACACATTCAGAGGCTTGGCAGCATAATTTGCTAGAACCAAAGATGTATATGAAAATACAATGATTTTATTAAAAATAATTTATTAAGAAAAGATTAGACAGTAAAGAAAGTAAGCACATGCCTGTGAACTCAAATTATAAGATATATAAACAGATTTCCAGAAGCTATTTATAAACCAACATTTATTAGCAGTTCAGACAGAATTGTAATTAAGTGTAAAGCAGTCCCAATAGAGGAATGTGCGATTGTTTTGGGGGGAGTCTTTCCTGCTAGGCACAACTGTGGAAAGTAACTTATTCTTGAGACTGCCACCTTCATTAATAGGATGTTATGTATGGTCTTTATACAAAGTTAGCAAAGTCCAAGAGATAATGAGATTAACAGAAAAATATATAACAGATGTTTTGTATAATGTCTAGTGTGACGTATAAGTAACTTCAATAAGGCTTTTTAAAACCTAAAAAGGTCCATTGAAACTATGGGACTTTTAGCTAACAAATTAAAGCCAGCACATGAAATGATAGGCTTGTTTTCTGTAATTACTTTTCACAGACCTTTTAGAAATATTTTGTGGAGAAACCCCAGGGTTCTGTGCACCGCAGATTGCAAACCACTGAATTAAACAGCCAGGACTGGTGGAAGAGTTAGCCAGTGGGCTAAATAAGAACAAAGGAGTAATAGTCTCTAAACATACAGAGCACCCAGAGCCAGTGATTTATATAGCTCAGAGTTCTTGAGGCCACTGATGTCAGTAAAGAGCACTGGGTTCATTTAGAATGGTCAAGTCCACTTGTACTTGTTACCAAATTTTACAGTGGAGATGGATGTAATCAAGCAAAAAAATTATACTGAATTATACCCTAAAAGGTGAGTTTACGATGAAAGAAAAGGACACAAAAGAAGTGTTTAGCTGGTGCTGATGGGATATTGACATTACCTTGTGAAAAAAAAAAAAAAAAAGAGGTCACTGGTACCCAAATTGAGAAGAGAAAAAACAATAGAAGTTGTTTCTGAAGCTAACATTTGGGAGCCTGAGCACTAAGGGCTTAGGAAAGGAGTCACAGTTGTAAAGGTTGTGGGATGTTTTAGAAATTCTAGGTAAGATGAACTAAGTAGAAAGCTCTTATCTCAAGTAAGGTTGCATTTTGCATGTTTTGGTTGCAACCATTTAGTGTAACCAAAATCTTTACCTAAATTTCACTGAATAAATATTTCCTTCTTTAGTTTCGATTTTGCTGTTCTGTGAGGCAAGATGCACAAACATAAGAATACAGAGTCTTTGGAGGCACCAAACAAGGTGCCTTTAGAGATCATCTAGTCCAATTCCCCTACAAAGCAGGACTGCATCCAGGTGGGTTTTGAAGGTCTCCAAAGAAAGAGACTCCACAACCTCCCTGGACAGCCTGTTCCACTGCTCTGTCACCTTCACCAGAAAGAAGTTTTTCCTCATATTTGAATGGAACTTCCTATGTTCCAGCTTGTGCCTGTTACCCCTTGTCCTGTCACTGGGAACCACTGAAAAGAGTCTGGCTCCATCCTCCTTCAACCCATCCTTCAGATACTTATAAGCATTAATAAGGTCTCCCCTCAGCCTTCTCTTCTCCAGGCTAAAGATTCCCAGCTCTCTCAGCCTTTCCTCATAAGGGAGATGCTCCAATCCCTTAATCATCTTTGTTGCCCTGGACTTTCTCCAGTAGTTCCCTGTCTCTCTTGAACTGGGGAACCCGGAACTGGGTGCAGTATTCCAGTTGTGGCCTCACCAATGCAAGATAGAGGGGGAGAATGACCTCCTTTAACCTATTGGCCACATTCTTCCCTGTGTAGCCCAGGATTCCATTGGCCCTCTTGGCAGCAAGGGCACATTGCTGGCTCATGGATACAAGCAACAGTGTACCTGTTCTGGGCTGAGGGATTCCAGATTCTGTTGTCTTTCTTGACAAATTTCTAGAGGCAGTTTGGTGTCAATGCTACTGGTGTTGATTTTGAGGAAGGACCCGCCAACAGTGGTACCACGTACTATGGTGTAGACAATGGAGAGTCCACATAGTGCCTATCTTACTCCAAACCATCACAGTATTACAATCTAGGTCTGCTAATGGCAAGTTTTACATGCCAACAAAATCATCAGGCCTCCCATCGCAAGAATCTAACTCTATACATGGCTAGTGCCTGAGAGGTTTCATCTCTCCACTCCATTTCATCTAAACAGATCTCTTTTGTTGATGGTCTCTGCCTTAGCTAAAAGGGAGTGTCACTCCCTGCCTTCCTACAAAAGCTGTATGCAAGGAAAAGTGGATCTCACATGAACAGTCTCAAAATGAGAAATATCTTCTATGCTCTTAGTAAAGCACAGAGCAAATCTTTGAAAGGTAACATTTAAACTTTACTCTCTCTCTCTCTTCGTGATGATGATGTCTGCTGTGATTTTTGGCTTCTGAGGACGTTAAACTGTTGTGTCCAATTTTGAGAATGATGATTCTAACGACCAGCAAAGATGCCTAGGAGATAAGAACCGAATTTACAGTTTCTGAGGAAATTTAACAGTCAGGCTTTCCTGCTTAAAAACTGAGATTAAGAAATACCTGTAAAAATGATAACATTTAAAATGAATATTCTACATCAATAATAAGACCACAAAATACTGCTAAAATGAGGTACTCCATGGTATGTACTATAAAAGAGAGTGGTACAATAATGGTAGAACAATGAGAAGCACAAAGAGATTGAACAGTTAAATCTTGAGGGGATATTTAATAACTAGAAATCTGATAAAGCAGTATTTACCATAATTACATATATAGTTAAACTTTATGTACATATTTCAGTTACAATATCTCAAGCTAGTGAAAGAGAATCTGCTGCCAGACCATAACAGATTGTTCCCACAGGACATCTGTTTCATGTGTTTAATTTCTTTAAAAAAGTAGGCAATACTTTGTAGCTATAAAAGTATGAAAGCATTATGTTTTATTTGATATTATGTCAAAATTAAATAGTTGTGCCACATTTTTTCTTTTATCCCAAATAATATTTAACACTGACACAGTTCTGATGCATCACTAAATTATCATACAGCCTTCTAAACCTATTGTAGCATTCAGAGTAAGAAAAATACCAAAATATTTTTTGGCTACACACAGAGCACCTGATTACAAGAGCTTGACCACAAGCCTAGAAATCAGGCCCCCAGATCTATTGATGGAAATCTCGATGACAAGCCCTACTGCTTAAATCTTGTACTGATTTATTCCCCAAAAATCTCAAGGTTATTCTTCTCTTTCCTGTACAAGCATCTCAAATAGCTAAAATTAATTTATATCTAAAAATAGCTGGTTCCCTCATGGACTATAAAAGGAGTCTAGACAACTTGCTCAGGTGTAGGTATTTGCTTTATACTTCGTTATATATTTAGTTAAATAGAGTTTATTCTATTTGATTTGTAATTCCTAACTCAAACTCTATTGCTCAAAACCAAAGCTTGGGCCCAGCTACCCAAGCCATAAGTGTGATCAAAGGAGGAGTGAAAAACAAGGCCATTATATTCTTATGAATCAATACAGATTAAATTGGTGGTGCTCTCCACTGTTTACCTAAGAATCTGAAGTACTTGTAAGGAGGGGCGATATCTGGGATCCTCTACCCTCACCATGAAAGAGGGTCAAACACCTACCCCTCACTCCCCAAGACAATGCCTTGCTCATCAGGTTTTAATTTATCTTAGAGAAGCCTGCCTCTCTCAGCCTCTGCGGAGAAGCTAGTTCACTGAAGGCAAAAGTCCAAGAGCTTTGATGCTGCCAAAGAGAAAACAAGAAGCAGGATGTTCCATAAACTAGTGGTGAGTACAGGGAAGAGAAGAATAACCTTGAGATTTTTGGGGAATAAATCAGTACAAGATTTAAGCAGTAGGGCTTGTCATCGAGATTTCCATCAATAGATCTGGGGGCCTGATTTCTAGGCTGGTGGTCAAATTTCATTTTGCTTCCTACCTATGTCTTCAGTTTTTACTTTTGTCTTACAGCTATCATTTTTTCTGCTCCCTGGTGGGTGATAGAGCAGACTGAGAGCAGAACTGCTCAGGGAAGCAATATTTTTTTCTTGCAAAAATGAGAAAGACATGTAGATCTAGGAAGAGATCTGGAAAGAGTGGGGTAGGATATCAATAAAAGATCATGTAACGGAGAGGCAGGTCATTTATTTGTTAGTTTGTTTTGTTTAGTTGCTCCTTTGAATGAGAAGAACATGGAGTATTTCAAGCAAAAGAGATGAAAATTGATGCATCCAGAAGGGAGAGAAATTATCACAGTCCAGTAATTATTTCAGGCTATTGACATTCCTGTTGGGTGCTGGAGGAGTAAGAAAATGTCATCGTTACTATTTCCTTGCACGGGTGCAGGATTGGCTAGTGAGGCAGTAGTGATTTACAATGCTGTCAAGGACATTTTCAGCTTCTAATCAAGGAAAAATTCAATTTTTTTTTCTCTACTCAAGTCCATATTTCATTTTTTACAATCCTTTTCCACTTCTATACCGAAATACTCAGACAAGCTCCCACCTGAGCCCTTCAGGAGCTGTAACTAAACAGGATAAAGTGCCCATCCTCAGTGACTGGGGTACTACTACCTAAGTAGATCACAGCAGTATCAGAAATGAGAGCAGGACTCTATGTCCACAAAACAGACACCACCACCCTATTGCTGAGTCTTTCATTCATCTGTTCTCCATGCATCAGACTGGACACAAAAGTTTCCAAAACCAATGGGTTTTCTTTACAAAAGTTGAAAATGTAGTCCTAAGTGATTCAGTCAATAAAAAATAACTCATCAAAAACAGAAGTGATAACCTGAGTGTTATTAAGTTTGATTATAGAAACCTGGCATTTGAATAAATCATATTTCAAGCAAGTCATGCTGCTTTCATTTTTTCGATGCTAAGAAATGAAATATCAACCACTTGCCTTGCTATTTTGTTCTTTTGGTTAGTCATTTCCATGAACTGTGTTCTCAAACTGACACCAAGTCTGAAGACAGTATTCTAGTGGAAGAGTAATCTTTCTGGACCTAATATCACCTTACCTCTTTGTATCTCAAAGACCTGAAACAGTTCTCTTTGCCATGTTATCATGCAGAGTATTATGACACCTCTCATTGTTTCCTGAGCTACTGATTTCTGGAATATAGTTTTCTACTGTTTAGATGTGACCTAGATGCATAATTTTGCATTTAACTTGAATGGGTTCAGCTTGCCAAGCAATCCAAATTTTTCTTTATAACTTCCTGGTCTTCATAATTATGTACCACTCTGCCAATCTCTATGTCAGCAACGTAATGTATCAACAATGTTTTGATATTTACTAAGGCATATGGAAATGTTGAATAACATCTTCTAATTCCTAGCTCTTACCAACCATATTTGAAAGCATTATTTGCTAAAGGGCCCTTACTGAAAAAAACCCCCACATTTGAGAATTGTGTGTTAACTAGTTCTTAATGTATTGAGTGTCTGCTTATTAATCTTGCGATGTATGTGAATTTAGGATGGTTCAACCAAGCATTTTTGACACATGGGCAACCACAAAGCTCCTTGAGGTCAAAAAAGATGCTAAATATTTCCATATGGGGAAACATAGGGAAACAATTAAACATCCTCCTCCTTGTAATTAACAACACAGGAGAAGTTTTCACCCCATGATTACACTGAATACAAATTCAAGAGGATGTAACTGATTTGCATGTAGCTCTGCATCTATAAGAGAGAAGGAGTCAGAAAACAAGCCAAAAAATGGTACCAAGAGGAATGAAAACAGGGAAAAACAGTGTGGTCATGAGAGAAATGAAACAGGGAGAGCTTTTTGAGTGATGTGCTGTCTGGAAAGCTGGCATAGAACTGTGAGAAAGGAAATGCTCTCCTGTTGTTTAATTGTACTGTGTTTGGAATAATGGGACTTCTGTGTACATTCTTTGTAAATCAGAATTATTTCAGTAAGTAAAATATTTAACTCCTATGGCATCAGGGAGGCCAGGGTTTCTTAGATGAGGACTGAGATCACCTCAGCCTGTTGTAACACAGAAGCAGGATAAGCAAGTGTCAGAGGGACTCATTCCAGTTCAGAATTTCAACAAAATTCTCAGAAAGTGTAAAGTCAGAGTGATGGACAATGGCTCCTCAAAGAATGGTTTTCTCAAAGACTTGCAACTCCTGAACTCTTTTGAGAATGAAGTCATTGTGATTAAGAAATTCTTTTTGTCTAAGCTTGTGTTTTTCCTTTTCCAGCATGCCATCCCCAAAGGTGTAAAACTGGAAGTACAGGTTTTGTAGGGTTTTTGTCATGATTTTCAGCAATTTTATGACCTCCATGTGGTCACAAACCAGTATTTTTGTTATAATAACATTCCCTTCTTAGTTTCCCTAGACAAATTTTTGCATTTCACAAGTGCTATTTTGCATTATTTTTAGTATATTACGCTCTTTTTCCCTGCTTCTGGCCAAAAATAGCCAAACTTATTCTCCTTGTCACAGAAGCAAAAGATTTTCATTTTCTAATAAATCATATTCTCAAATTATTAAAAGTTGTTAAATAATTCTTAGTTGTAATTATCCATCCATGTTGTCTTCGAAATCAGCTCAGTTCATCCCCAACTTTGTGAAAATAGTTCTTTCAAAAAATAAGCACACATATTACTGATTGGTCTTTTCGTTGCTTACCTGCATTTGTTTGAAAAGAGCTTACCCACAATGAGCAATACTAAACAAGCTTAAGTTAAAATAAAAAGGTCCTAAAGCATTTCAGTCACTAACAGTTTTTACCCAGCATTCTCATATTCAAACTAAAATGATGTTTGCCTGAATATAATGTATTTTGTGTCACAGTAATTTAGAAATTCTCTATTCTCTAACTCCTGAAAGAAGTCTTGGGGTCTGGCCCCATGCTATGACCAACAAATATCATCCATAGTTCACCAACTCCTAAAGCATAATTTTAAAACAGCCAGATTTTTTCCCCTGTCACTCTCCTGAAAGTTGTTCAGGAGTTCTTCTTTCTACTAGTTATCTGTCTGCTTCGTGTTTTGAACCTGAACTTACACCAATTTTCCTTAGCTCAGGTTTTGTTCACGGTGGGGTTTATTCTCTTTATGTTTTTAATAGGAAACGTAACCAGTTTTAGGAAAGGTAACCATGGTTTAAGAGCCTTTCACTGTACCATGTGTGCTTAATGCATCCTTCTTAAATAGGTTGGAAACTGATGTATACATGTAAAATTATATTAATACTTTCCCATACTTACCAAAATGCAACCATTGGTAGACTTTGATGTATTGCTTTCCATTTTTGAAGCTGAATTACATGAATGTTTCACAATTATTCTGTAAAAAGATTGTGTTTCCATATCCTTCTGTCATATCCACCTTTTCTACTATTCTCAGTTGTTGAATTATTATTAATAACTTTGTAACTGATGGATTTCATTGACTGTCACAGAATCACATGGTAGTTGGGGTCAGAAGGCATTTCTGGAGATTACCTCATCTAATCACCGTGCTCAAAGAAGCATCACAGGAGCAGGTTTCCCAGAACCATGCCCACTTGGGTTTAAAAAATCTACATGGATGGAGACTCCACAAACTTTCTAGGCCACTTGTTCCAGTGTTTGACATTCTTTTATACAAATCTCCCAAATTGAAATTTTCCACAATGACCCTTCTTCCCCTCTCTCCCCGCATACATTACAAAAAATCCCAGAAGACACATACTTCTGTGCCTCTCAGTCACAGACTTTGGAGAACAGAGCCATGCCTCTTGTGTTCAATACCTTTTGATTCTGGGGTGCCAACAATTCCTTCATATCATCTTCCTCTTTTATCTACTCTGTTCCTGTGAACCAGGTTTTAACAGGTGATTTTAATATTTCAATGATATGAATCATTCTGCCAGATTTCTCTTGTTTCAGTTGTGTAAAACAACTTCTTTTTAATAAGAATTTCCAATTTTTGCTCTTCATATCTAATCAGCATGTAAGCAACTGAAAAATGTCTTTTTTTCCAGGGTTTTGGCCATTGTTCTGATTTGTTCATGACATTCTGGTTTGAATGACATTTCCCTTATTGATGCCTCTCCATTCTGTTATTGATGTGATGCTTTTTTCTCTTACACAAACAGAAGACAAGAAGTTCACTCTCCTCCCTTGGAGGAGCTACATGCGATCTGAAATACACCATCCTTTCTGTGGCCTGGATGGTGTCCAAGATTTAAAAAAAACCCAAACAAACTCCATCAATTTCTCACTAGCTACCCATCTTCCAGTATCCTCTGTCTTTTCCTTTCCACGATACCGGAAGATTGACTGCCAAGACCACTTCTGTTTCTCCTTCTTTATCTCTCTTCTTGGACCTCAGTGTAGTTTGCATGTTCTGTCAATGGGATAATTGACTCCAGTGTATATCATGGTCAGTAGAGACTTGCCAGACAACCTCATAATCCAGCCCAATCTTGCAGTTACAACGAATCTTGTGACCACGCTGTGTACACATGTAAACAGTGCAGGTATTCACATAAAATCAGTGAGAGGCAGATAAAATATTTCCTCTTCCATAGAATTTTACAATGCAAGGGTATCAAAATCATAGTTCAGAGCACCTGTTTTATAAATGATAATATACAATAAACAAAAGCCCAGTTATACAAAATCTATTGGCAGAACTTCCGTGATTCATTACCAGGGCTAGAATAGAGCAAAATTCTTTTAACCTAAAGTCTACCATGTAAAAATACAAAAAAAGACAAATGGAGCACAGCTGCAGTTTTTCTGTTTGGGTTTTAAATTCTGCTGTTCAATTTTTTACTGTGTTTTATAGAGTATGTGTTAACCTAGCCTATTTTATCTCAAAGTTTCCTACTATCCTACTGCTTGACAGAGCTCCATTGATTCACCAGCAACAAGGCTGTTAAAATCTGATCAAAGCAGATGCTAAATGAAATATTTTTAGTATTTTATTTTTACTAGTGTTCCCAACATTTAAAAAGCAAAGTGAATGAAAAATCCTAGTAAGTTACACCTCAGATGAAGCTGGGAAAAGATCCATTTGCAACAAAGTTACTGCCAGAAGCCAACACATGATTGGTTATTTTTTGAAAAGGACAAAACTAAGGCATAAAATATGGAAAATTGTTTCAATAAAGAGACGGAGAATAAACAAATAAAGCCAAACCAAAACCAGCCATACTTGTGTTAGAATAGGTCTAATGCAGGAAAAAATTTTAAATGCATAAATATATAAAATTATTATGCACTTTAGAAGACATCCCAATATAATATTTCAATTAACAGCATTAAATTTCTCCAAATGATGACAAGTTCACCTCCAACCAACCAACCATCAAACAAACAAAAGCAAAATAATCCCAAACTCCTAAGCACTATGTCAGGAGATATGAAATGTCCTTTTTCATTATTTTTGAAGTCTGTACAAAGTTCTAGAAATTCACAGAACTATGAATTCTGTGCATTCAGTAAGACAGCTAACACAACATCTAGAGAGCAACTGGGATATGGAAGATTTCTGTAAGATTAAGACTACTAAATTATAATATCCTGATGTAATTTCAGATGTTGTCTTCTGTAATAGCTAGAATATTTTAGATTTATAGTCCACTCAAACCTGTTTGCCTGGCCTAAACACTAAAGCAAATCTTGGAACACATAGTTCCCAGGACTTAGCTACAACTGAGTATTTCTACAGCAACTTAGGATCTTACGTGCTTTCTTGATTATTCAACTTAAGTGTCGCAGTAGATAAATTCTGTCCAAGATCACCTAATGAGGACTCTTCTAAAGTTCCTCTGGCATCTAGGCAAAGGCTTAAAAAGCATTGCTTCAGCTCCTACCTTCAGTTTGGGCTTCAAACTTTTTATTGATTTCCAAAGAATAGACTGAAAATGCCTCTCTGGGAGTTTTTGTCCCAGAGAAATTTCCTAAGAATTTCAATGTACTTCTTTGTTGAGTGAAGACATTTCCAAACAAATAAAGAAAGTAGATTTTTTAATGTAAAATACATAGGCATTCTTTCAGGTGGATCCCAGAACTCCTTTTGCCTCTGACATGAGGTCCTAACCGCTATGTATGGGACTCAGTGTGTGCTGGGCAGGTAAAAAGATAGTATGTCTCTTTTGGAGAACAAGACTGCAGCTCAGACAGTATTTTACAACAGAGAAATTGTCTCTTGTTTCACATTGGTTTTCATTCTGTGTTTTAGGGAGAATAATATTTCCTGGAAGCTACAGTATTGCCTTGGAATTTCTTCATAGCATATCAGAAGGAGCTCTGGATATTGTAGAAATGAAACATAAGTGCGTGATGACTCTTGTATTCTCTAAGATTTCTGTCCATATGAAGAACCTGGCAGTTAGCAGTATAAGGGGAGATGTGACAGTAAACTACTGACCATGTGCTATCTTCTTGTGTGCCTACACAATGTTTGCATAACAGTTTGATGTAGTACTACTTTAAAAGCATAAATTGCAACACACCGCTGTGGTTATGTTTTTAATGGAGAAGAATGTTTTCATAAGAAGTTACTGCGCTGTAGCAGGGTGGAAAAATTCATCAGCGTTTCTTCCCTTCTTCAAAAAGACAGGAAAGTCAGCATTCATGTGATTTTATTCCAGTGTGAACAGTCACACCAAGATCCCCTGTACTTACAGTGACAATGTCTCTTGATTTAGAGCAGGATTCACCTGACCTACTTTGAACAGATACATTTAATCAGTGTAATCTTGCTGTCAACACTCCTCCCCCACCCCCCCAAAAAAAACCCCAAAAAAACCCCAAAAGAGTTCATGAAAGTATGAAAGTGTTCATGCCAGTGCCTTGGCAATAGCAAAACACCATCCCAATAATCATCAAGAGCAATCCTCATTACAACCAGGAACAAAGGAGCAACCGATGCTGAAAAAACCGAGCTACTTAGCTACATTTTCCATTCATAACATTGCTCTCAAAATGAAAAATGACAGATTTTGATGCCTAAAGGAAAAACAAAGACCTGTTGAGATCTTCTAACTCATTCAATGCTGTAGTTCAGAAGTCATTATTAGTCAGAAAATACATAGAAAATGCATTTTTAATTTAGGGTAAAATCCATTATATGAGAGTTGGTAGCAGAACACTAATTCCAAAAAAAGTTTTCTCTTCTGCTTATGATCCGAATCTTCTGTCATTTACCTGAGGGAAGCAGAATGGGAAATTAAACTCTAGTTAACTCCTTGCTCCTTTGTGATTAGGTAATACAGAGTGTTTTGCTCTGTCGCGCGTCAAATATTTGAGTCCTTCAGTGGAGACTACAGGTACTTATTATTATATATACAAATATTCAAAGTTTTCTTGTTGCCATTCCCAGACTTTTTCACATCTTGTGTTATTACTGAGATTGTGGGAAGGCTGTAGCCAACTCAGGTTAGAAAAGCTTTGCAAAGTAGCAATGGTCTCTGTGTATCTACATCAGAGTAGGACTATGTTTATTATTTTTGTTTTAAGTCATTACCCAAATGCTCTAAATCCAGACTAAATTATTACAATGTTAGACAATACACAAATATTCCCTGCCCCAAAGAACATACACGACGAACACAAACACAGGAAAAATACCAATAAGGATTAGATAAGGATTAGTTCTTTCTTTTTGAACATTCAACTATGTGCTTGAAGAACTCATAAACTATGAGTTTTAAATTTATGTTTCAAGTTGCTTACAGTGCCATTTTTCTTCTTCTCCATTACTCATTTGTTGTGAATGCTATGATGACATTCCCAGAATTGCCAGGGAATTATCTCTGAAGCAATATTTTATGACCCCCTTCTTCAGTCCTCAAAAACATACACAAGAAAGATGTAATCAAACTCATAAAAATACCTTAATTGTGCATTCATTTAAATGACCTTTAAGATCTTCAAAATGAGGTTCAGGTGTTTGTATACTATTGTACCTGCTTACAACATACACCATGAAATGCATGTCAGGTGTATGTTCTGGGCTTTGTTTATTTTAAAGGGCTTCTCACAAAGGTAGGTTTGTTCTTGACAAAAGACAGATTACTCGGTATTAGAAAGAGAAGACCCAAGGAATCGGAAGTCGTAGAAAAGATTTTTGTTGTTTAAAAAGGACACCTAGTTGTAACTAAAACATTTATTTTCTGAAAGGAAGTGCAAACAAAGAAGTAATTTTAAAGGGCAACATTTCCTAGAATCACAGAAAAAGAACTAATGAAAAAGCTTGTTAAATACAATGAGCTTTTTGAGTAAATGACTGTTTCCTTTGTTTCCTTGACTTTTTTTTTTTTTTTTTTTTTTTTTTTTTTTTTTTTTTTTTTCTTTACAGAAGTACTGGAACTGAATAGATTGGCTGGGTTTCTCTTGGAACAAAAAAAATCCCCCAAAACAACAAAGCCAAACAGAACCTCCATAAGACTCTGTTAATTCCGAGAAATACTTTCCTGTGGCATATCTTTCCTGTGGCATATTTCTCTAGTCTCAGTTTCCTGGGAGTTATATGGGGGAATGTAGGCCTGATACAGTCAGTGCAGCTGACAAATATATATCAAACTTTATGAACTTTATGCAATGCCTCTCTTTACTTTTCTCAGTTATATATAAGAGGAAATTGTCCTTCTCTATGTATTAAAAGCATGACATATACTGGGACCTGGACTTTACAAGTCTAAATTGCTCACCCAAGCATCCTGGAATTCAGACGTTGCAAGATCACAATTGCTCTGAGTCTAACCACAGGCATCCTACACATCTCAATAGCCAATGTTTTACATGATGTCAGACCTTCTGGGAAGGACCTGTCCAACATTAATGATGTAACATTGCTGCAAGGGTTGATAGAAGAGAATGGAGGACTCTGCACAATCAGCATCACCAGCCTTATTCACAGTGCAGAAGCAGACCTGAGTGCATGCTGACAGGTGAATAAGCCTCATCTTTCTCCTCAGCCAGTTTTTGGAGTTCTTCACTGAAGCATTTTTGGCAAAAATATACTGCCTTGATCCCACACCTGACCCTACACTTACAGTCTGAGATGTATGGTCACCTTCCTAAATAAAACAGCTCTAGGACAAAAACCTGAATAATGGAAGTATCTGCTCTGTGTCTTCACTATTTAGCTGTTGGCTTGCTCTCTGGCTCCAATTCACAAAATAATACCCCAGCAGAGATCAGTGTATGCCTGTCAGGGATCTCAGGGATGCCTCTCAAAAGACAGTCCAGGATAAGTCTATCTCAAATTCGACTCTCGCCAGCCACTGCTTTTCTTCAGCTTTATCCCAGCAAACTGCACCCTCAACAACCTTCAAATCCCCGCCGTGCCACATCCCACAGCATGAAACACAGTTTCTTGGGTTTCCTGCTATGGGAATTCCAACCTCCTTGCTAAGCTGCAGAAAAGCCCTTGCATTGCACTGTTTAAAACAGTTTAAGTTATCAAGACATACAAAACACATGGATTAGTGCCAGATCAATAGCAACACCACACTAGGCCCAGAGGGACTTCAGAACAGAGTTCTCCATGGTATGGACACAACACATTTGCTCATCCTAAGTACTGTAGATGCAAGATTCTTCACTCTGTTGATGTAGGGATAGGTGTTGGTGCCTTGTCTTCTTTTATTTAGCAGTATTGATCTAACCAGACTGTTGTGTAAATTAAGCACTTGAGTTTTGAACATTGTTGATAAAGAATACCCTGAACTGCTGCAAAAAATGTAGGAAAAAGAGACTCAAGCCCATATGACTTGTTCTGTGCAGGAAGCAGAGTAAGGCAGAATCAGTGAAGAGCTGGAAAACGCAACACCAGCATTGCCTAGGCAACTTGCACAAAATAGGAGGTAGCACGTACTACTAGGCAGAAAGAGCACTCAGAAGGTCTGCACCATTACTGTATTCCTGCTTTCATTGTGGATTCTGTGTATTTAAGTTTTTCTTCCCTTCTAATTTGAAAGAAAAGAGGGCAAACTACTTTGTAGCATAATATCATTATTCCTGTCTAATAAAGGCACCCCACAGTATCTTTATGCTGTTATAATGAGTGTACCATCTCTGAGAATGATGAAATTACCACTTCAACAAAGTGCAACACTGCTGCCATGAAGAGTTTGCAAGCATGATAGTTCATTCTGAAATTAATGCAAATGGCTTTTGTGTTCATTATAGAAATCTCTCTATGTATCTTAATTCGTATATCAGACTTTGGTAGTTGATACGTCCATCAGGCATTCCTCAGTGCTTTTCAAACCTTCAGAGAAGTAGTCTAACTACATTCCTGAATTAAGGTTTTAAAGTCATTAGGGTGGGAACATGTAAGGAAAAAACACATTTAGAACTATAATGAGAGTAAAGGCGTGTTTTAAGTCAATTATAAATAAGCATATATATTAGAAATAACAAAACTTCGTACATACCAAAAATACAGATGGTAACAACTCGGCAATTAGGGGATTACTGCTGAAACAAAAGATCTCTTTTAGCTCTTGTTGGCAAAATATAATAGTATTGAAATTGTGATTAGAAAGTGTGGATTTTCCAGACTCTCACTGCAGGGTTTTCCAGGCGGTTTTATACCTGCAACTGGCCAATTGGTAGTAGTTTGTCAACAGCATCATTCAATGTTCCATAACCACTTGAAACAAAAAACAGCTCTCCATATGGAAGAGAGTAATTCTGACACGACAGGTGCTGGACTGTAAATTTGTAGTTTGTGTGAGTAAAGAAGTAACGCCTACTTCCCTTACAATCCTGATTCCATAGGTGTGACATCTGTATCATTAATGCCACTCACAGACATACCCAAGCAAGCTTTTAATTGACTAGCTGTGGATGATTGCTGTGTTGTCACAGTACAGAGCTCAGCACTGGTTGTAAAACCTGACCAGGAGCCTGCGTAAATACATGGATTTCTAGCCCATAAGCCACAGACTGAAGTGCAGTCATTCTCTTGAGAGGTGACAGATAAAAAGGGGAGGAACTTTAAATTCTATTTTACAGGCAGGCATTTTATGCACATAACCATCTAAAGATGCAATTAGGTTATGCAACGAGGCAGTTAGTGGGATTTGCATTGGCATCTACGTACCTTTGTACTTTTACTTTGTAAAATTTCTTAGAATTGTAATGTGTACACACCTGTATCATGATGGTCTAAGAAATTTGGTGTAGGGAAACACCTCTTATATTAAGCAGTACCTGGAAATGTTCCTATGTCTGTTAGAGCAGTTTCTGACAAGATTTTGCCTAATCAAACGAGCACCTTATAAACAATTTGTGATTTCAGTTTTGGGGTTAAGTAAATCCAGAGACCACAACTAATAGGCATCCTGAAAACGTCTACACTACCTTGAAGATAAAACCCATTTTATTAACATAGATATGGGTGTTCCATACCAGAGGGCCTCAGTTCCCAGGAACTTGCCTAGCCACCTTTAATTTACTTAGCCATAACCTAGGTCCATCTAGGTTATGGACCGTGCAAAGGGTCACCTAGGAAGTCTGTGGCAGAGCCACTGATTCTGCCCTATCTTAGAATGCCCGACTCAAAAATATAAATTATACAGTAAAATCACAGTAAAACTTGTTTCCAAAAGTACAGCAATTTTTTATACTAGAAAACTTTCTTCTATGATTACAGTAAAAAAAGAAAATGTAGGCAGTGGAAGCACTACAGAACATATACAAAGAAAGACTTTGTGATTAACAGAAAAACATTGCTTAAAGAAGTTTCAGAATAACATTTCTACAGGGGTACTTATCACAGACAAGGATGGTAGAGTGAAACTAGGCAATGCTGGAATACATTTATTTAAGTGCCTGCAGTTATCATCTCAAGGCAAATGAAGCAATAATAAATACAGAGCATTTGAAAGAAAGATAATCTGTATCCACTGCATTTTAATAAACAGTAATCACAAAAATCAATGCAGGCACATTGGATCTGTTTTTCTATTAGTTTTCCTATTACTGTTCTCCCTTTCTCTTCTTTCCCCTCCCTTTTCTATCTAATACTTGATGGAATTATCTGTAATCCTATATTTTTTTTTGTCTCTGAACTTTTGTCTTTATTTTTCTTTCAAAAGCTGTATTTAAAACTTAAAAATTAATTTCCTCGCTTGTGGTATTAATACTACCAGTCCTAACAGGTAGTGGATAGTATATATCTTCATTTATTTTCTTCTTGCAATCAATAGGTCAGAAATTATTCTTGCTAATTCTAATCAGTATTAGGGTGACTGAGAAGGATGACACTTCCCACCATGAAGTCTGGGAAGGAGAAAGTGGATAGGTAATAGAAGTCAGATACGTTTATTTTAAAAGTATACTCTGTCTCCACCCAATTTTTCAAACACTACTAGGTAAGTGTACGATCAAATTTTACAGATATTTACCAGAAACATGATTATTTCTCCAGGCAATAAAAAAGTTTTCATCAAAGCCAACATTTACTGGAAAGTAAAGATACTTTCCCCTTGCACAAATATGAGTGTGTATCAGATTAACCACTGAGATTTAAGCATAATAAAAATATTCAAAGAAATTATGAAAAGAAAAAAATCTGAGTCTAAATTAATGCACATTTATTATACAGGAATGAGAAAGAAATGTGGCTGCTGACTAGAGAATAAAATTAAAGTAACATTATTTATGATGATTAGCTGTCAAATAGTTTTCTGTTTTTAAAGACCAGGTGTCTCCAGAAGCAATTTGTTGCATCCTAAAGTAAATGCCTAAGTGAGAAGGATTGGATCATCTACTGGATGTATCTGTTTGTGTCTGTTTACTACAGAGGATGCAGTTCTTGACATTTAACTCATACAGCTAGTCATGTGGGTGAATCCCATCCAACAGAACTAAAGTAGGATATTAGAATGACAAATAAAAAGATGGATGCCAGATCACCCTATCAAACACTGCCCCACAAGAGGGAATTTCTGGAAATTGCTCAAGGTGCCTCCCTTTGCATCAAATAAGTGCAAACATCCTAAGGCAAGTGAAAACCTGAATTTTCCTTCAGGAAATACGTCTGGGTCAACTCAGAGCTGGCACTGAGGTCATGCCTAAAAAGAAGGAAGTAATGTAGGTTTGGTTTTGAAACCACCAAACACAACAGCACAGATGAGACCATTTTCACTGGTAGCTTAACATATCCAATTTGGTATTATTTACTATGATGTTCCTGGAGGATTAGGTAAAAATGGGAACTATATGTGCCAGAAATCGTACAAAATAGCAAATGGATTTTCTCCAAAAGGTTTTCAGATGGACAAACTAAAGAAAAATGTTATGACCTACAAATGGAGTCAATAATCATGTTAGTTCCTAAACTGACTTGATGTATTTTGTTTGAAGGAGATTGCTTTAACTGAAAGAAAAAAGCAGAAACGTACAGTAAGACCAGAACAGGAAAAAAGAGTTTGCTGGACAGCTACAGGATGCTAATGCAATGAAAACACTATAGATGGATGGACAGAAAGGTTGACTTGGTGTACAAAAGCAACTTACACATGACATGTTCCGTGAACCACCAGCTTTTGCTGGCTAAACTGTTTGATTTTGTTTTTAACTTTTTATTTCTTCTCAGTTATATGGAGGTAAAAAAAAAGAATCGCAGCATGGATGTGAGTGCCCCCAGAATATACATGAGTTTCCTCACAAATATCTAGTTTTGAAAGGAGATGTAGAGAAGGATGACACAAAAAAGCTCCACTGTACATAGTCATCAATGCAAAAGTTGGAGCTTCCTATGTCTTTGTAGCTGCACTAACTTCAACTTCCATATGTTAGTTTGCACTCCATGTTGATATTTCAACAAATGACCTGTATCACAGCTGTGGTAGGCAGATTCTTACATATAAATTAACACTGTTAATGTCAAGTAGTCAAGGTTCAGTGCTGACCATCATTTCACATTATGGCATGCAAAGACTTCAAATATCAAGTCCCTCTGTTGCCTGTTTTTACTGACAACTAAGCATCCTAAGCATTGTAGCATTTTGTCAGTTCAGCAGATCCAAAGCCATCCATCACTGCTGCTATTTCTGTCATATGCATTTAACTTCAGCATCAGCCAACAGTCTGCAGTCTTGGTTACTGATCAGTATCATCACAACTGTCAGGTGGGGAGTAAATTTTTTTTTCTCTCTAGAAGTTACTTAGTGTAATGTTTGATACAGATATGTCACTTAATAAGTTTTCTGTTTGATATTTGAGTATGGGAATGTTTCCAGGATGATCTTTCATAAATAATTTAGATTTTTAACATTAGTTAACACTTTGAGCGTCAGTGTTGGGGGTTCCAAGAATGTTTCTTTTCTTCTTCTTAAAAGTCACAATCAAAAAACATGAGCTTCTTGAAATCAAGGGAAAGGTTCAAGAGATCCAATAGTCTAAAACATAACTGATTTCAAAGACATTTAAAAAAAACCATGGAAATTTCACTGAAGATTTGTTATGTCAGTTTACATTGATATCAAAATTAAGATTCCTTTTTCATTTTGCTGCAGAGATGAACGAAAATTATTTAGGAAAGTACCTAAACAAAATTTAAATCCCATTGATCTCAGACTATCATCCAGCAACCTACTGGAACAGGGTAGAAACAGTCTTATTAGCAAACATTTTGAACTACTGCTTTTTTTTTCAGAGGTACCCTTTTACACAAACCTGCTCTTCAAACTCTTTTGAAAAAAATAAATGGAATTTTAAAGGGGAGGATCAACTCAGAGCACAGATCAACTGGATTTATGTAAAGAAGTGGCTCAAAGTTAAAGTTCTAAAGCCCAGAATACACAAACTCCTGTGCTGTAGGAGGATACTAGTAGTGATAAAAAAACACTAAAAAGGGTTATGTGGCTCTGCACAAAGTCAAAACCTGCTATGGTCTAAGGTGGTGCTCACACTAGTAGCGTGTTCATGGTCTGCAGGCACAAAGCCCAAACATCAGAATCCTAATATATTAAAACCCCTAAATACTATTTAAATGTCTTGCAATTTAAATAAGCTTAACGATTTCTTAGATTTTTCTTGTCAGTGAGAACACAACACTTTTTTTCTAACTTTTTTTTTATAGTTGCACTGTTGTAAGTGAAAAGTTATTTAAAAAACTGAGTAATTTAAAATCTAGTACAGTTGCCCACAACTGAAATTTTAACTGGAATTATTGTCAAAGTTTCAAATTTAACAATGCTGTTCCCTATACCTGAAGTACCTGTGTGTATTTGCGTGTGTGCATGTGTGTATACATACACAAACTGTATATTGAATTAGCATATATCTTTGATTTTAGAAAGAAAGAAAGAAAGAAAGAAAGAAAGAAAGAAAGAAAGAAGAGAAAAAAAGAAAAAAAGAAAAAAAGAAAAAAAGAAAAAACCCACATCATGAATACCAAAGATCTGATTTCTTTACTAAGGCTAAGGCAAAAAAGAATAATAAAGATGGCTGTTCAATAGATGATAGATCTATGTATTTATTTATTGTATCTATGGAATTTAAAAATTGTTATTATTTTTTTTTAAATATCATAATATAGTTATGAATTTTCTTCTATGTTCTTCATAACAACCTTGGAGAAGTTGAAAACTATTAAATTTCATAGTGGACAGCTGTTACTTGTCAGTAGAATGATTGGACTGTGATATTTGCTGTTTAAAAAACTCATTAACACAAGCTGAAAATGAACGAAACTAGGGAAATAAAATGAAATAGATCCAGAACCTCGCTTTTTCCCTCCCTGGATTCACTTTTCTAATGTGATAAAGTATAAAATTATTTTAAAAGAAAAATAATAGGAAAAAATTCCCTGAATCCTTTCTTCATAGTTACTTCTAATGCTACAATAATTAACTTTCAAATAATGGTACATTAGTTAATCGCCATATTGCAATGGAATTCCCATGGATACACATATAATGTGGATATTAATAATACGTTAGTTCATCATGATTAATCTTTTAACAATTAATATGAAGTGAATGAATGAATGACTGATTACTCATTTATTAGGAAAGGAAGATGTGCAATTATGTCCTTTCTGTACTAAACATTTTTTGCCAAAAGATTTTTTTTTTGCCTACAGTTACAAAAAGTATGATAGGAAAAAGGTTAATGCTATGAATATGTTTTCAATTTCAGATCATGTAGATCTAAGATGTATTGACACACCTGAGAGCACTATAAGAATTGTCACTTGTTTTAATTAGAAAATACAGCTATTCATATGAAATAAGATGGAATCAATAGAGGGAGAAAAACATAATTTTATACCTTAAACTGAATAATTTCAAGTACTTTCCCCACCCCCACCAAAGGAATAGCTGTGAAATGGTTGGATTCTGAAAACCTGACAAATAGCTCATTGTAAGTAGTGTTTACTTGGTGGTTCTGAAATTAGTCACCCAGAACCCTGAATTGTTTTACAGTAGTTAGAAAATGCAAGTTATCTAATTAATTGTTCTAATTGTCTAATGTATGCTGGGCCATACAAGGACATAGGTGAATAAAGTGGGATTTAGTCAGAATGTAGACTTTTGCATCCCAAATTGTGATACTGAAATCATGTTTTTCTGCCACTTATTCTAGAGTCTCCCCCCAGAGCTCAGGGCAGTTAATTGCAGAAATTTTAGTTCTACATGAAGGATAGATCCTAAGCTTCACATGAGTCTGCTAATGCTAGTCCATTTATTAGAAGGAGTTGAATGTTAATATAATTGACCTCTGTGAATTACCTTAGTTGTGGGAACACTTCAGTAGAGAGGAAGCATTTCTACACCACTGCCTTCAGTGCTTTTCTGCTCTGGGAGTACCTTGCCTACTTGTCAATACAGTTTGAGCAGAAATTACTCCAGTGCTCTTCTCTTCACCTCTTCCAATGTCAGTTGTGTCTCACTGAGAACAGAGCTCTTAAATTTAAATGTCTCTTTTAATTTTTTTCCCCTCCAGGTTATAAGTATCTAGATAAAAGAATTTTTAAAATCCAAATTTGTTTCTTTATTTCTAATGACTGATAATTCACACACAAGTCTTCTTTTCAACCACAGAAATTTCAAGTTCAATATGAAAAAATGTGTCCTGACAGTCACAAATATTTGAAGATCAGCTTTTATAAATGTTTCAGCTTTGCATGATTTCTGATGTTAGTAACTAAGATAGTACTGATGTGCAATATACATACTATGGTATACATTTATGATCATATTTATTTCCTTCAATTTTTACAGGAGACAACATTCAACTTATTTATGAATGGATTATTAATATTTACATTAATACATTTTTTATCTTAAGTAAATCAAGTGTTAACGGTTACATTTTCTAACTGTAATACTAGTCCCCAATGAACACAAGAATGTATAGACGTTGACCTCAATGCTCAGAATGCCACCACACAGTCCATAAAATTTTGAAAAAAAAATCAGCAAATCAATCAATTATTTCTCATTTATTGTATTGTTGTTGTAGGGTATGTCATATGTGGTCCATATTTAGATGGACGATGATGTATGTCACTCTACACTACTAGAAAAAAAAAATAATTAATTAGGTCTCTCCAAAGATGAAACATGGTTCTGAGCAATGGCTAGGGAATAGGACCATGGTAGTAGAAACGTACATGGTAGTTAATTTTCTGAAGTGTTTAATATGCTCAGTTGCATCTCAGCAAAAGCTAGAAAAATAGCAACCATGCAGTAACAAAAAAAAGACCATAGAAGGAAAAGGAGCCTGATCTATCTTGTATGCATATTAGAATAGAATTGAATTTGTTTCAACAACAGTAATCCACTGTTGAAAGATGAATTATCATGTCATTAATAAAAGTGCAATTACTATTAAGAATACCTTATATTCCTAGGGAAACTTCCATGCAAAAATCTCATATGAGCATCATTATTGCCAATTTATAAAATGACAACCTAAGCTTTATTTAAAAGCCAAATTTTCAAAAGAATTTCCTGTTTACCTGGTGATCACTTTTATGACTCCAGCAGCACAGACCAGTGTATACCTTATCTGGAAATCAGTCCAGAAAAGATTGCAGAATAAGTTTGGTTGCATACCAGATTTTTGCCTGAAGTTCAAGTCTCTGGTTTCTAGCTGAAGTTTCTGTCAGACATTTAGTTATCACGCATAATGTATGTCTCAGGAGCAAAGCCAGCTGCTGCTACACCACTAGGATAATCATGGATGTGCTAAGGAAAGCCAGAAAGATAGGAGAATAGTGAGCATTAACACTAGATATCTTTAAGTGTCTCTGTGAAGGTGTCGAGTACTGTTACTCTTTCACTGATAAGAGCAGAAGCACAGGATGATCTACATGGACAGTCCTGAGCTCTTCCACGTGCTGGTCATACCTGGTCGCATCTAAGGCAACATTGATCCAGAAGCAGCACAGAAGAGCTCAAAAGTGGTTTTTTATCTATGTAGGCATAACACTAAGGAAGTAATTTAAGGCAAGTTTCTAGTGCCTCTGTGCAGTGTCCAGCATGTTGTATCCTTCTCCAAGGAGCTTTTTCAAATTTCCCAGGGAAATTGACAGTTACCTCTTGGAGATGGTAAAATAGGAGTTGACAAACTCATTGGTATTTGGGACAAAAAGGTATTCAGGATAGACAGTAGTCTTATACTGACTGTTATTTCAGTCAAATTACTAGAGCACCGATTGAAAGGAAAGATCAGTGAGATGGCTGTGTCTTGAATTTGCTATTCTTCTCTACCAAAGTCCTTATTTTGGGTTGTGCAGATGCTCAATGAAGTTTATCCTTGCAGTTTTGAAGCTCTCTGTCTGTTGATCCCTGCATTCTGAGGAAAACCTAAAGGAGTTTTCACTGTAATCTCAGCAAAACGGAGAATTTAGGATTCTCAAAGCCAAGCAAAAGGTCTATATTAGGAATACTTAACCAAAATCTAAGATAAACTTTTCATGTGAGTGGGATGTCCTACTTCTATCTGTGTTACTATAGTAACTGGCTAATTATTCCATCTCCTCCTCCCATGCCCTTGTGTGCGTGGAAACTTTTTTTTTTTTGCATTTAGGAGCTATTCACCATCCAAGAACTATGGAGAGGTGGCAGAATTGTTTGGTGGCGCCAACTTCTTGTTCTGAACTATTTTTGAAAACTAAAGTTTCACTTAAATCTTTGTCATAACGCAAATCAAAGGGTTTGCAGATAAAGTAGTCAAATCAGTTTCTTTTTCCAGCACGTGCCCGGAATGTTTTATAAGACATTGCCTCAAATGGTAAGGATAATGACAGTGATGTACCTCCTGATTTTGCACAGAACTTCATTTTGCATCATGTTTTCAAAATCATCAGGATTTTAAGTGTTAGTGTAACCAGAAAAAGCCTTACTAATTTCCAACTTCTTTTTTTTTTTGTACTTCAGAGTCTGCTGATTTATTTCCTCACTTTCTGAGCGAAAAAACCCAAACAAAAACCAAACCCACGTTACCCCTTTACTCATTAAATCCCTGGTGTGAATTTAGAGGAGGAAAGAGAAGATGTTGGTGGGTTAGTGGACTTTTCCCTGGCAATTAACTGCCTGTTTGGTAACCTGCAGAGCAGCTTTGCCTGGCCCTATGTCACAAGCTACCTCTTATGGCAGCAGTCTACATGGCACAGCGTTTGGCTCTGCTGCTTTGCGCTCTTCAAAACTCTCTTGAGAAAAGAGTGCAGATGTTCTTAATGAGATATGTTTGGCATCCTGTGTATACACAAGGAAGCAGAAAACTATGCAGTTTCCTGCTATCAATCAACGAGCAGCCTTGATAAAGCTGTTGCAGAGAGATTGGCTTGCTCAGGCCTGCTTAATGTCATGGAAGTGAAAGCCATTTTATCACTGACTCATTGTGAGCCTCCCTTTAGAGGTCTTTTGGGACAAGATTGTTTTTTTTTATTTAATTTGTATTAGCAGATCTCTTCGTGATCAACTTCTTGGTGGCCAGTTATAATTTGCTTTTCTTAAATACCAGACGCTGCAAAATGTGATGAATAAAGTTAAGAATTACACCTACTGAGACTAAATTAGAATTTAGCTTGAAATGTAGCAGTGTTCATGAAGAATTTCAAAATTATCTGACAGAAAGAAGGGATTGTTGTTCTAAGTTCTTTAGTTGGAAGCCCATATGCTTGACTGAGGAATAGATGAGAAAGAAGAAAGAGAGTCTTAACTGAGACATTCCTCTTTCTTTCCCCTTCCAGTCTCCCACTGGGCAAAAGAGAAGGAACAGAGATCCTACGTTTTATTTACATATAAGACTGGTGTTTGTTGGACAGCATCCCTCCTCCTGGGATGTCAATGCGAAGTGAGAAACAAATGTCCAATTGATTGTTTAACAGCCTTGTCTCTGTTCAGATGCCACTACCAAAACGTGAAGCGAGAGCATAAATAGTGGCAGAAAAGGCTAAGTCATCCTCTACTTGTTAAAAATGTCTAATATTTATATATATATATGTATATTCTTTTTCCAAATTAAAATATTCAATCTTTCTACCTCTATTGGATGCCACAAAGTAATAAGGTTCCCTCATTTACCAGGCTGACCTCTCTGTTTCATACAGGGCTCTAATTATATGTCAGGGAGGGAGAAGAAAATGCCCTCCTTAGAAATTTACTTCAGAGTTTTTGATTTTACTTCACAGATCTTTCTTATAATGTGTTCCTGTGGTTTTGCTGGGTGGTGAGATGATACTTACTTTAAGAATATCATGCTAAGTTAGTGACATTTCCTTGAAGTTGTCTGCCTCCCTGCACAGATAATGAAACATTTCATCAGCTTCCCCACAGGAAACTGATCTTTACTTTTAACCTCTCTTTTTCCTGCTAGGACAAAGCAAAAAAAGAAAACATCTTTAAAGTGTTTATTCAATCTAAACATTAGCTTGCCTTTCCAAAAAGTTTCACAGCTTTCAGATTCACAGAATCCAGAGTTGAAGGCAAAAAGGGTCAGACAACATTCAGGGAAGGACAAGACAGTAACTTTCTCATGCAGCATTGCACATGGGTAAAAACTGATTGATTCCAGTTATGTTGTGAAATCATTTCCATGTTGAGTATATAGCCAACTCAATAGATTCAAGTATTTCTTTCAGCTAGTTCTTAAATGAAACATTTGCAATTGCTGTAGCATTTGCAACTGCTGGATGTAAATTGATCTCCATAAACAAATGGCATAATTTGATGGGTAGGAAGCTAGTATCAGTCAGAAGGTTACACACCTGTAATACAAGATATATCTTTGGTACCTGATGACATATTTGATGACATATAGATTTTATCAGCAAGCGTTTTCCAATAAAGGGAGCATATTTAAAAATCTGTGTCATCTGTCAAAAAGAAGTCACTAGTTCAGTGAAGAAATTACAGATGAGATCGTATGGATATTGGTCAGACAAGCTTACAGTAGTGGTTTCTTATGACCTTAAAATCTATCAATCCAAGGATTTATGCACTCAGGTGATTCAGAAACTTGAGAAATTGCACTCACTCAGATGAGATATACTCATTCCTACATCAAGTACAATTAAAATGATTTAAGTTAAAGATCCTTTAGGTCAGTTTACTTTATATCTGTCCTGAACTGAAGTTATTCCATAAAAGTAAAGGAAAGTGATTATGAACAGACATAAGTTGTCTTACTAGATTTCTTCCGCTCGTCCTCCCTTGAAACACTGCATTTGTTTTTCTCCAACTGTTCTATTTTCACTGTTGAATTGATAGAAACCTATTAACAGACCCGTAATTCTGCACATTGGCTCTGTTAGCATCCTGGGATAGAGAGAAAACAGTCATACGGTTTGAAAGCATTCAGGCTTAGGTGTTCTGTTCCCATTTTGTTTACAATAATTCCAAGTTTATAATGTCACTCTTGTTATTCATCTGGCTTTTGCCACTATAGTTAGCTGCAACATCCTTATTAAAAAACTGAGGTATTCTTTTAGTTCATGACATATAGGCAGTAACTGTGTGGGATACATCTTTTTTTACATATTCTCATTTCTGGTTTTGAAGACTTATTTTGTTGTCTGTTTTAATAACTTTTGCAGTCTTACTCATTCTGATTTTTTATTTCTTGATTTTTAGGTAGTCTTTATAATTTTTCTGTGCTTTCCTGCATATTTTGCTCTCTGTGTCTTCTTGGTACCCTTCTTAACATAGATATTCATGTCCATAGATAAGCTCATCCTTCTCTAAATTTCATCCCCCTTCCCAAAGTAATACCAAGTCTCCTTTCTGTTTTTGTCCCTTAACTTTTCAGATCAGTTGGTTTCACTGATATTTTACTGAACTTCATTTAGGAAGTATATCCTATTGATATCCATAACTTGTTTTACCGGTCTGTTTTCGTCTTATCTTTCAACTTAACAGACAGAATTAATTTATGATTACTCCATACATGTTATATAACAGCTATTCTATCAAATACTAATTAGTATCAAATTTGCATGTAAAATAGAATGGCATCTTGCTAATTCTGTTGCTAGTTGGTGAATAAATTTGTTAGCTGCTGAATAAATTTGCTAGCTATCATGCTGAGGAATAGCTGATATCTGCTGATATCAATAGCATTCTTTCTCCAGTTTGTGCATGGAAAATACATTCTTCTTGCAATATGACTACTGGAAACATTTATTCCTCCAGCAGCATTACAAAGATCACAAAATTAAATTTGCCTCAGCAAACCTACAGCAAAATCCCAGCAATACGTGATAGAACATTGTTGCAACTTTTGCTTAAGTAAACTTTGAATAAAATATGTATCTTACTCATACAATAAAATATTGATATTGGAACATTAGCTCAAATATTTATCAAGTATTAAGTCATCTCAGAAGCTATGACACTTAATCCTGTCCATTTCTGTATTTATTCACAAATGCAGGATGTTATTTTATATATTTTAGAGTTGTTGGCCATGGAAAACAGCAAACTGTCCTAAACTAAGGTTTCAAGGTATTCTATAGCCTAGATCACATTTTAGGACAGACACTGTCTTTTGTCCTGTTAATATATGTATAACTTCTTTGTGACAAATACAGCAGTTGTTTATTTAACATATGATCCAATATAAATAAGAAATCACCTGGAAGATCCCAATGGAGCTCAGTGCGGACTCATCAAAATGTGATGGGAACATATTTAGTATGTTGTCAGCATTTTTAAATGACATTCAAGTTTTCATGTGACAAACTTAGAAAACTACTGAGTCCACAGAACTGACTTTGGTTTTACTTACAACTTCAAACAAAATACTTACTGTTAGCACAAGTTACAGAAGACCTTTATTAATTTCAGGTTTTTATTTAATAAAATGCACCTTTTTTTTACTCCATATTAATACATACCAATTAACATAAATGCCAATATTGTTGCAGGAATTGTCCCAGTTTCATAGAAGTTTAAACTGTTCGTGGTTATTTAGATTAATTTAAGCCAGTTGTTTACAGACAAATTACAATCCTGTAAAAGGTCTTGCAACCTTTTTACTTTCTCTTTCCATCTGCAGAAAATAAACCCTATGCTTAACAATTGAGTTTATTTTTTATTGCTGTGCCCAAGGCAAAATCTCAGATTGGGGTTCGCAATCTCAGAAGACAGACAGATTTAATATATTTGTCACTACTTTGACAGGGTGAAAATATTGCTTAAATTCAGGTGTAAGAGATGAGCCTTTGTGAAACAGATGTAGTTCTCACAAAAAAAAATGTTTTTCAGGCACTCAGTCCTCTATGTTCTGAATAGAAGACATAAGCATTTGTTCTAGTTGGCCTAACTGTGGTCACTACTTTTACCCATACGCTTCCATTTTCCTTATATTTCTCAATTCAAAGTTATGTGGGTATTGTACCCTAATTACTGACTTCATGTATTTCTAAATAATTACAGTATTTTTCTCAAATATAAAAATGCACTTTAAAAGGCTGGAAAAAGAAACGATAAAATCCTTAACAACAGTAAATAGCAGTTATAAAAATATAGTTGTACGCTGATAAAAATGGAGTCTTTTTGAAGATCAAATACAGTGTCATGTTAGTAAGTACCAGGTGAGGTGTCCAGGGCTTCAATCTAGAAATACATCTGTAATTGTCTTTTGTGTTTATTTTCTAATTCATATTTAGGGGCTTTAAAGATCTGTGTAACAGGACTCTTGTTACATTTAATAAGTGCCATGTTGATTGGCGTACTCTAAGTAGGCTTTTCAGTTTGCCTGTGGGGAAATTTAATATAAAAACATTCAACATTCTTTTATTAGTGTTTTTTACTATTCCCAGTCCCATCAGACCTTTGGTGCAAGCAGTGTATTATTGAAAAGCTTATCTGTAAGAAGTGAGCCAAGGGGAAATTCAGCCTTTATTAATATTGACATCATGTTCCTGCACAATGGCTGTCTAAAGAAACTTTTCAATTGGATTTCAACTGCTTTGATGCAGTATAAATGGAAACAACTGAATGCATGATTTAACATAGAACAGTGAAAAATGTTGCAGCCTATATGCTCTAACGTAAGGCATGTGTTCAAAGATACTTTGTGGCTGATTTTCTGCAATGTTTCCCGTCAGCTTTTTGTTAGGAAACCAGAAAAAAAGAATACATTTATTCTTTGCTTTAAGACAGACTTCATTTGAAATGAATTTGTGTTTTTGCATTGTTAACAACAAAGTCCTGTGAAGAGAGATTAGGTTTGGGAACTTGGTGAAAGGGTTCTGGTCCTGTCTCACTTAAAAACCACTGTGCAGCTTTGGGCTAATTGTTTAATGGATCAGATGTCCTGGTAAGGCAAAAATTGCATAGGATTTGGAGTTGGGAAGACCCATTTCCTAGTCTATGCTGCGCTAATGGAATGCTAGCTTCAAGCAAAAATCCCCGAAAAGGACAAATTTCCTGACATTATAATATCTTTAAGAGAACTAGGGATATATAGAGAGGGCTGTAGCTCCTCGGCTATGAGATAGTTGGGGTTGCTCAGCCTGGAGAAGAGGAGGCTCTGGGGACACCTTATAACAGTCTTTCAGTACTTAAAGAGGGGACTGTGGGAGAGAGGGAGAGGGACTCTTTATCAGTCAGTGTAGTGATAGGACAAGGGGTAATAGTCTTAAACTGAAAGAGGGTGGATGTAGATTAGATATTAGGAAGAAATTCTGTACTCTGAGGGTGGTGAGACACTGGAACAGATTGCCCAGAGAAGCTGTGGATGCCCCATCCCTGGCAGTGTTGAAGGCCAGGCTGGATGGGGTTTTGAGCAACCTGCTCTAGTGGGAGGTGTCCCTGCCCATGCCAGGAGTGTTGGAATTCTATGATCTTTAAGGTCCCTTCCAACTCTAACCATTCTATAATTCTATGATATTCTTTTTAACATTTTCACAAAGCTAAAATATGTGTACCATTAAAAATCATAGGTAGAATACATACTGCATGGACTTGGATTTAGCACTGGTTTTGTTTGAAAAGAACAAATGAGAGGGAAAAGAGCTGACAGCACCTGACCAGGAAAAGGGAGACCTAATCCAGTTACTTTCTCATGTTAATGAAGACAGGATGGAAGAGTTAAAGCTGAATTTCCTACAGTGGCACAATGCATAGGCATTGTGACCTTCAACCCTCCTACTGGAAGTATGTCTCCATTTAATAATGAATTTAAGATTTACTGGGCCAGAGATACAGGATGTAATAAAGTCTGACTGTATAGACAGTTCACGAAAACATTCATTCAGAAGTGCTTGGCCTCCCTGAAGCTGTAGCTACATCTCTATTTCTACTAGTTACTATATAATAACTAGTGCCCTTAGTAGGTCTTCTTATTAATCTCATTTCTTTTTTCCATTTCATGAGAACCGTGGTGCTTGAAAATCTGTATTCCAAATAAGAGTTTCACATTGTGCTCCACATACAGTCTTTCTGTGTTTTAGGCTGATATCTCCTGACAAGCTGCTTTATGTTGTAACAGAGTAATCACAAATGCTTTATCTCAAATGTTTCTCAAGTTTTCCCTGTCCAAAATGTTTTAGGTAGTCACTGAGGACCTCAGCTATGCACTGTAGGTGGAGATCAAGTAGTTGGTGGTGTTGGCTGTTGCAGACATGCAAGGAGGTTTTGATGGTGGAACCAAATTATAAAATGTTTTCATTACAGTGCAAACAGGTCCTTGAGGAAAGGCTGTTATTAGGTACTGAATATATTAAAAGGAAAGATGATTCTGTGTGATCCACAGAGGTGAGTTTAGGTACTATTCCCTGCTCTCCTACTTGATTTCTGCTACTTTTTCATTACAATAGCTTTTTCAGTGGTCTTGTAAGATGGCCTCAGAGGTGTGGTTGTCTCAGAACAGCCACATACTTCATGAAAAGAATTAGTACTTTATGTTCTGAATTTCAAGAAAAAAAAAAGAGATTATGTCATTGGGCCTACAGGAAGGTGAGAAGACCAAACATGAGGGGCAATCTTTTTCCATCTTTAAACATTTGTTTTCTTTTATTTAGCAGGCATACAAGTCTGTCTCTGAGACAGTGTAATTAGAGTTAATGGAGAGTCTAAAAGGAGCAGTAACAAAATGAATAGGGCATCAAGAAAATAGCAAGAACAAATATTAGATCAGTTTGTTCTCAAAAAGTCGCAAAGCCATGATGACAGCTCTAATTTATGCAACCTGTACAATATGTCACATATAGGACAGGTCATGGGGCAAATGCAAAGAAAGAATATGAAGGAGGTAGATGCAGATCTGTTGGGCTTAAGCTGTCCATGAGGATTGCGTCTGACCAAGAGTATCCTAGGGCCTATTCCATTAAATTATTCACAGCTTTAGTTTCTTGATCTGAAAAAATTAGATGCTACTTGTGAGAGGAGGTGTAGGCGTTCATCTCGTCTTGGATCTTATTTCAGGCTTCCTAAGGTAACCGTCTAAAATAATTTGAATGAATCATATTTTGCAACTCTCTCTCTCCATTGTTTATAGAGGGAGCCTAGGTAACTAGCTTAGACTACGTGACTACATTTAGACAGTTGAAGAGATATGCCATAATAGACGCCTAATTTTTAGATGGCCGAAGATATATAAGAGAAATATCTGCCTAGATGTTTAAATAATCAGCAAACTGGTGAGAAGAGGAATCTTCTGCTGAAAAATAGACATGTTACTTCCAAATGCAGAAGCTTATTAACATAAGAGTCTAAGCAGAAGAAGATACTGTAAAAAATAACTATGGAGACGTGTCTGAAACAATATGTCTATGAATTGTACAAATACATTTAATTGTTGGACAGCAAAAATACAAATGGAATGGGAGGAGAGAAAAAATTATACAAACATCTTCTATAAACAGCAGCTGTACCTAAGTGTGAAACTTGGCAGGTCTGATCCCATTATCACACAAATTGTTTTTAAAGCCAAAGAACACTTTGAAATTAGGTACCGTCTTGCTAAATCTCCTAAGGCATTCCTTCTTTTCTCAGAAGTCACTTAATTTACAAACTCAAGACATAATATACAATATAAATATCTTCTCTTTTTTCAAAATATCAACTCAGATCCACATCTTCTTTCCCTGAGGATGGAGTCCCAAAAGCTAGGCTATCTGGTCTTACTGACTCTCTCATACTACCTCAGTGCACTATTTTAGATGCTAAGACACTTTAATGGGAGTGATAAATGGACACTGTTCTGGAAGATGAGGCTTGAATCCCTTTTACAGGACCCAGCTTAGGTTGTCACAGCTGTACTGAACATGAGTTAAGGGCAGTAATAAAGCAGTGTCTACTGCTAAATAAAAGTCAGCCTGTGAATGACCCAAGAACCAAGTTGAAGTGATCATTTGTGATCATATTGCTGAAGGCTGAACCTCTTAGGCCATGCTTTTTTGGAAAAAGCCAAGTTGAAACCCTTTGAAACAAACCCAGGGAATAAATTAGCAATTAAACAGCATGGATGAATGGGGGACCAGTGTTTCAGCACTCTCTTCATCCTTCTTTTAATTTAGCAGTGCAGACATACCAAATAACCTCTCATCAACACTAGCGAGCTTTAAGAAGTGCATTGCTCTCCTGTTTACCTATACTTTTGGGAACAAAGTGCAGAAACATCCGTTCTGACCAGTGCATGATCAGCTTAAATTCCTAGTTTGTTTCGTCTCTCTGCCAAATGAAAGCTACTTTAGTCTTTTTAGATCTAAGCTGGCTTTGGTGGCAGTCTGACCATATTTGCATTTGTGGCTGAGCTAATAAATCCAGCCAGATTCACACTGTCTCTGAGCAGAGTCAGCCAGAGTTGTGGTGGTTCTCAGCATGGCTAGTCCACAAAGCAGGTACGTGGAAACCAAATGAGAAGAAATGTTTATGCCTTCTGGCCGGCCTTACATCATATTATTACTTTGCAGGCTGCATTTTTTGCTTGCAAAGAAACAAAACAAAAGAGCCCCACCCTGAAATGAGAACACTTGGTTTCTGAAAATAAACATAATTACTGCCTTGCATTTTAGACAACAATAAATTATAAATAGAACATTAGTATCTCACAGGAGAATTCTGTCTTTTACCCTAGTGACTATGATTGTATGTATGTAGAAACACAATTCATGTAGCATGGAACAAAAAGTGTTTCTGTACTTAATAGAGCTTACTGCACAGTACATTAAGGAGTTCTATGATTTCACTCTTGAGTTTTTGATAATCTCCAGATAAACTTATTTTATACAGTGGCAGAGTGTATTGCCATGAGGGATCTCTAAAAACTTTACAATACAGTTATTATATAAATAGTAGCTATGAGAAATCAGTCAAGTTTCTAGAGTGACACATGAGATTCAGCAGGCTCATGGTCCACAGAATTTAAATTAAGGCAATTCAAAATCTGGCCTTTGTGTTCGTTCCACAAAAGGATGTCAGGGATTTTTATTTGTCTTGGGACTTTCCCCAGCTTTGCCTTGCGTCCAGTCAAAAATAACTTCTTCAGGTAAAAGCTACCTTCTTCAGATCAAAATTGAAAGCAGAGTGTTGGCATACGGGGGAACAAGCGAGAAAAGGAGCAAGGGCAGCTGAAGGGCAGTTTAAGTTTGGAACTGGCAGCAACAAGCTGATAGGGACGAAAAGGAAAAGTGCCTCAACTTGCCTCCAAAGCTCAGCATAAACAATTTCTACCTTGACAGCGTTCAAGTAAACCACCTTCCACACTTGCCTGGCTCTGGTTGCGGTGTTAGGAGATGAGGAGGTGTCAGTGTGATCTGCACGGAGTGGGGATACCCCTCGGCAAAAGGACTGTAATCCTGTAGCAGTGAATTTTTATTGCATGGTGCTTCTTTCCGAAAGGTGCTTTAGACCTGGTCATTTGGCTATGGCTTTAAAAATGTGAGCAGGTCTCTGAAATTCCTTCTTTTCCACTGATTGTCTTCTCTGACTTCAAGGAAAACGACAGAGCTCTCTTGAAGACAAAAAAAACTCAGGTTCCTTGAAAGGAAAATACATGCTATTATGTGAATCCTGTCATATGGCACGAGAGGGAAAATAAGGGGCAAATTAGAGATAGTACCAAAAGAAGAAAGCTGTAAATAAAGACACACAGTGTTTTGTTATTTATTTAGCAAAGCATTGATTTTGTTCTCTTTCAGTCTCCCCTATGAAATAAGAATAGTAAGTTTAATTAACATGGTTAAAGGAATGAAAACAGAGCTAAGAATTTTTCAGGGTAATATTCAAGCTCTAGACCCTGATACTGCAAAAAGGAAACTAGAAATTTCTTTTCAGAAGGAATTTTTTCTGCCTTGACAGGCTTATGCAAAGCCACAAAATTCACACACACACTCATAAAAGATTATAATTGCAAACTTTAGGCATTGTTTATGATTACTAAATAGCAAAGCATATGTCCAGTTCTGTCATGGATTGCAGCATGTCTCTCACAATAGAAAATATGATTTCATAAAAAGGGAAATTTTAATGACAATCTGAAAATCTTCCAATTTTATAGTGCTACTTTCACCAAAAGTTTAAGCCGTCTTGTTCTCTTAACCCTAAACTTCAGCAAAATCCTCTGATTCGAAGTCAAGACTTGTGAACAACAAATATCTAACATTGTTAAGCCATACACAGAAAGCTACTAATGAGGGTGTTAAAGTTCCCAGCAAATTAGCCTATCTGTATTTTATTATATTGGAAATAATTCTGCTAACTTCTCATGATATCTTGGAAGAATGTTTTTTTAAATCCCTGAAAACTGAACAGCAGCTGAAAAACTAGAAAGCCTAAAAGCCATTACAGATCGTCATAAAGCAGACTTGGATAAAATAGGTTAGCTTGTAAATCAGAGCTATAGAATCAACTGCATGATAACTAAAACAGCGGAAGCAGTACTGTTTGCAAAGGAACTCTAACTCCAAACAATGCATCTCACCAATAGAAAACAAACACATTAAAAGAAAGGAAATTAGTGAAGTCATTACACAAACCCAGCTGGGAACCCAGCTGTTTAAAGATGAAGCAAGCTCTCTAATTCTTGATCTTTGGGAGTGTCTAATTAGAAAACAAACTAAAAAAGTTGTTCTCCAAGACAGTATTAAAATGAAAAGGAAAAAAAAAGAAACCAAGTTCTTCCTCTCAGAATCAGATTCCTTTGCTGTGACAGAGTGGGTTTTGGAAAGGCTGAATAACCAAGCAAAAGAGAAATGTTACTGCTGCAGAGTTATGGCATCAATTAAGCTTGAGTAAGGGGCTGCAATGTACATAAGCATAATACTATGAAGTATATATGAACTGCTTTTGTTTTGCAACTTACTTGTTATGCTTCTACTCACTGTTTAAAACATTAAATAGATACATTGCAAGCCCACAGTGTTAATTACTTTCCTTGAACAAACCAATCAGGCACTGTTAAGAATATATATATTTAGGACCACAGACCATGAACTTTCTGCCCAAAGCCACCTTACCTGCAGGAGATGCAGAGAAATATGTTTGCTTAACTATACAACTTCAATCCTAACTTTGCAATTCCTTATTTTCACGGCACTACTGCTTTGTTATTGATAGCTTTAATGCACAAAGGAATAAGAAGGGTATTGCAAGCACAGGGATCAGTTGACAAACATGAGAGGATAAAGGAGACTAGATTTTAAATCGTACAGGTAAGGATACATCGACTGCAGGATAAGTGTAACATTACTTCTGACAATATGCATCTAGCAGTCTTAAGACTTTCGGGAAGATAAATGTGAAGATAAAAAGCTTTTCTGAGACAGAGGACCTATGTAACCACTCTTCTAGTTTGGGTTATTTGTCGTCAGAATCAGTGGGAAAGCCAAAGGAATTGAAGATCCTTTTCCCAACTTACTTCAAAACATACTTCAAATGGATATTGCCCCCACAATCCTCTGAAATGGAATTTGTTTGAAGTAGGGTTTTTTTTTTTTAATGTTTCACCCCACTGTTTGCTCTTTACGTCTTCAAAATCTCTTCACTGTTGTTATTTTACCTCGTTTACCTCATTTATTATACCTCATCTACTACAAAGGCATACTTTATGTCAGTGTAATTGTCATGTTTAAACTACAGTTGTAAAACAACTTCCCAGAATGATTCTATTCCAGAGTGCTGTCCACTGAAATGCTAACACAATCACCAAGAATCTAATAGTGGATGAGGTGAGGTTTAAAGTTTCAGATGATTTAGTGCAAGGGAAGGATCTTGAGGCACAAACAATAGTATTTAAAAAAAAAAAGAAGAAAAAGGAAAAGAAAAAAGGGTACTTATTCTCATGAAGAATTGCTGAGCAACACAATTGTTTTAATGTGTTTTAATGCTATGTGTAAGCTGAATATTAAACCAATGCTTGAAGATATTGGAGTTCATCTTTTAAAGGGAAAGAGTACCTCTTTTTACATTATATGAATAAAACTTCTATTTGGTATAATATTGGAAACATGTAGGTTCACTTTTACAAAAACGCATCATTTGTCACTAACTAGTTAGTTTGCAGGTTAGATTTTGCTTGTTACTTGGGAGAAAAGACTGACACCCCACCTTGCTACAGCCTCCTTTCAGGTAGTTTTAGAGAGTGATAAGGTCTCCCTCTAGCCTCCTTTCCTCCAGGCTAAACAACTCCAGTTCCCTCAGCTGCTCCTTTTCAGATTGGTGTTCTAAACCTTCACAAGCTTCACTGCCCTTCTTTGGACTAGAATCTAGAATCTCAATGTCTTTCTTACAGCGAAGGGCCCAAAACCGAACACAGTATTCAAAGTGCGGCCTCACCAATGCCAAGTACAGGGAGACAAACTTGACATTGTTCTAGCAAAGGAGTATGTTTCTCTTTTTCCAATCCATCCACTGACCTCTTCTTTGAAAGAATTTAATCATCATTATGGAAAAAAAATATTGGAACTTAATATCACATACAAATATTTGGTAGCTACACAGAAAGTCACTGCTCAGGACAGAGTATTTGATATTTTATTTGCATAAGTATTGGCCTTTCTTGGAAGTTTTCAAAGAACTTTTTAAGAAAACTGACTCTGCCAGGAGGGAAATAAAAGAGGTCATCTCAAAATATTTTTTAAACTTAGATGGGTTGGCAGAAAATTAAGTTTCTTAATAATGATGTAGACCATGTGACACAATTGCACTTGAAATATGTGTGCAATGTGGGAGGTTTCTGAACAATTCTGCACAAGCAAGTGATCTTGCTCGCAACTTAACATGGTTCCTAAATTATACCTTCAACTTGTTATTCCATTTTTTTTCTGCCATCTATAATTTTTTTCATTTTAAAATATTTTGCTCTTTCTGTTTTCTTTCCTTCTACCTGTTTTAATCAGTCTTGCATTTTTTTGTCATATCCTATTAGGACTGAAATCTCTTCAGGGCTGGGAACTTGTCTTATTTATTTTTATAGAATTGTGCCTAAATATACGGTATTATGTAAATTATTTTAATTTTAAAATAATAATATTTCCCTATCAAGATTGATTTTGGGGTTTGTGCTCAATTTTTATTTATTGTGCTCCTTATGTTGTTGCCAAGTTGAGTTTTTTCATGCATATTCAAATATTTACCCTTCCTTATTGAGTGCCTAAATTAATTTAGTTTACTTAAGCAACTGTTTTTCCTATGAGAAGTCCCAGTTTCAGGGTGCAAAATCATAGGCCCACTGGAGATAATTAGTAATTTACCTTTTACTTCACCAAGGACAAGATTTCACCTACAGCCTCAGCAGGTAGTGATCCTTGAACTGCTATTAAGCTGATTGTAAGGCAATCTGTGATTCCAGTTGCCATCAAATGAGGAAGAATCTACAAACTGCTGTCCTCCTCCTTCATTCAGTTGATTGTGTCAAACCCATTCCACTCAGTATCTCTTCAACTTCTTTCATTTTTCTTTATGGTTGCTTCATTTCCCTGCGGTTATTCTAATTTCTTTAATCAGAAGAATGCTTTTGCCTGTTGTTCTCCCTTTGGCAAATGTGCCTCCTCTGTTACTCTGAGCTATGCTTTTCTTATGCCTTCTACACCTTCTGTTTTCTTTGGGTTTCTTCCCACAATACCTTTTTTAGTTACCTTGATCTTCTGATTCCCAAACATTTTACTTTTTTTAATCTTAGTTCTTCCAAGTCTACTCTCCTCACCCCCACATTGTCTAATAATAACATTATGTTGCTTTACATACATCAGCGAAAAAAGCCCCATCTTCTGAAGCTAAATATTATTATTATTACCCTTACTTTCCAAACAGGAAGGCAAAACAGAAAAGCAAAGTGATTAGACAAAGCAAGAGGAGGAACCAGTGTTTAGATCTGGGATTATCACACAGAAGACAATCTGCAGCTTGTCCTGTGGCTGAGATTTTTCTCATCCTATTGGGATGCCTCTCGCGAGGCTGTGCAATTATATCGCCTGCTAAGCTGAAACAGACAACAGCCACATTGTCATTTTGCAGCAGCTTGGGCTCTTTCCACTATTAGCAGCTCACAGAAGAGCCCCTGTGAAATCAGGGATTGGGTATAAATTACACCGAATATTAGGAGAGACAGCATCCAGAATTCAAGAGGGCCCAGGCTTCACAGACATCTGAATATGTCTCTGACGTACAGACCTAATACTCAGTATAAACTGCCAATATCTGTGCAGACTATATTGTACCTCTATTTTGGGGGGAAAAAAAAATTAAAAATAAACCAATAAACCCCCCCCAAACAAACAAACAAAAGAATAATAAAAACCAAAGCTGTCCTCCTAAGTAATTACTTAAGAAGTGTGATTGCTTGTAAGAATATTTTCACCACATTTTATTAATGATTGAAAGAAAGAAAGAAAGACTAAAAATTAGTTCATGAATTTCAATGCATTTTCATTGGCAATGTTTTCCGTTTACACTAGCACAAACATAGGATGCTACTTCACGGGGGATAAAAGGGTGAATTTTAATAAAACTGAAGAATAACCATTGAGGGCGTTGGTTTCTTTTAAACATTATACACAGATGTTGTAAAGTTGGCAAAGATGTGTGCCAGAAAGCTACATATCTGGTGCTACAAACTGTTTGTTTCACCCTTTATTCAGTAACAGCTGGTAAAATGGTATTTAAGAACAGTTTTGATTTAATCTAATGAGAAACTATGTTGCAATGTACTGTACTGCCTGCAGAAAATAATTGGACAAACATTGATTTTTATGTTGCTATAATAGTTTCATTTTCGATAAATAGGAATTTATATGCATGGTTATTTGCTACCATTCCTCTCTCCGTATACAGGCTTGAGATTTGCTTGCAAAAAAAACCACCCTAAAATAGAAAAAAACAAACCAGTCTTGAAATGAAGATTAGCTGTTCGAGAGCTGCCAGAACTGGGAAAGACCTCCCTTAAGTATTCAGTTTTATATTCAACTGACATTAGACCAAGCTGGTGTCAAAGGGAACCAGACAGTGGGATCTACAGAGAGGTGGAAAGAAATTAGAGCACAAAAAAGGAGGATAAACAGAAGACAGAGCATGGAGGGTAGCATACACTGGACTTTACTGTTCAGTTTCATATATACACCACCTCTCATTTGAATTATTAAATATCTGATTTAGGTATTTTATGAATGAAATAGTTCTTAAATACACCGAGACATGATAGCAGGCAAAATATAGTATCCACAAGGGCTCTGATTCAAATCAGCAATGATTCATATATATTGATATGAATACAACTAGAATTTTGCTTAATTTATATCAGTGTAAATCAAGATCAGAATCAGGCCTAAAAGGAAGTATTTACTGAAAAACAAAAGAAGTAAACAATGAGCTGTAAACACCCAATCATCCACACTAATTAACTGTTCCCTACTTTACTAATTTGCGCTACAACTAGCTCTATCAAAGACTGGACATCCATTGGAGAATAATTCACTCAGTGGATCCTTCCTGAATGAAAAGTACAAACCACACGTTATCCATTCTCCCTCAGCTGTCCTCCAACATTGTCCCAAGAGTCTTTTCATTCTTAAGCACCCACACTATCTTCAGGCACACAATTCCCCTCAGCTTTATGCTATAAAGCCATTAGTCTTGTAGATGGCAGCACAAGTCCTCATGTCAGGACTGAAGACACACACACAAGAATAGAAATGCAGTATAAGAGCTGTAGGGAGACTTTCCAGGAAGAAAAGAGAATACAGCCATCCCATAGGGGAACATCAGAGAAGCTGGCTCAAAAAAAATGTGCTGGTGAATCAGCCCATGCCACTTGGGCTGGTTGTCAGGGATCAGTCCCAGAAGTAGCATTGTAGGCTGGGTGCCACCATGAAGATAAATTTTTCCTTTGAGGTCAAAATGGAAGTGCAACTGCACAACGAACCAGTCATGAGAAGATCGAGGTTTTGGATATGTCACATTGTCTTTAACTAAAAATTTAATACAAATCAAACATGTTTGGTATAAAATTATTTTAATTCTCCCCAATCTCATTACTTCTCCATCTCTTGCAGTCTGTGTTCCAGGTCCAGCTTGCTGTCTCTACAGCAGTGTATACAGAAGAACAAGAATCATAATTAGCTGCCAATGAAACCCTAACACTGTACTTCTCATAGTGTTACTTCTGGTTATGGAGTCTTGAAATATTAATGTATTGGCTGCTCTCTGATGGATCCTTCTATTTAATGTCTTTCAAAATGTGAATCACTTTTGGTCTTAAACCTCAGCATTAATACTAAAGTCCTGTTCAGCCGAACTTTACACTTTAACAGCAACAACTGGAGCTCAAATCCTAGAGAGACAGCTGATGTACATACTATTTAAATATTACACCTTTCTCATCTCTAAATCTCCCTATTTACTCTTCCTTTAACTTAAGACTTGATCTTTCATTTTCTCCTAATTTTAGTCATGACTTTCTATTTTTCTCCTCTTTGAATTGGAATTTTATCTTCTCTCTTCTTTCATGTGTTTTTAAAGAACCTTTTTTTTTCTTGGTACTATTTCTTCTGTCTTCTATGAACACTATATTAATTATGATTTTCTGCAGTGGAAATGAGTGTGACTTCTATTTTTGTACTTTCTCTTTTGAACTAAATTTTCTTCTAGTGAACTAGAGCACTGTGCGTTGTCCGTAATTTACCTTTTTTCTACTGTACAGCACAAACTGACTTTCTGATGTGGGAGCATGTCATTTCATAAATGGAGGTAACTTATTAGAACTTGCTTTGGACTTACAGAAATCACTTTGTTCCTTTTAATGCAGCCTAAAGAAACCATAAACCAGATCTGAAATCTTTCAGGCTTTTCTCTGCTTAATACAGTCAGGTTTCCTATGGCTATCCTGCCCATTATCTACATGCACTGGTTCAACATCCTGAGTATCTGGAACCAAGGGGAACCTAAGAAACCCTGCATTTCTTACCTATCTTCTTCTGTGGGTGATTCAAATCCACACATATTTTAGGGTTTCCTGGAAGTTATTTTGCAGAGGATGGCTTAATAAAGCACATCATCAGCTCTTTCTGAACAGTTTTGCCTATTTCCAAACAGGCATTTTTCCACATATTAAGAATGGGCCCTGTCATGAAGTCATCCTTTGGATGATTACAACTTCAACTTAAATTTATTGGGACTTTTCAGTGTGACTCTAATACAGGATGAAAAGCACTCCTGACATCTGATACCTATTAATTTGGGAATTCACAATTTAAGACCTTCAGCGTTATGAGTGTCTTACTTATTCGCAAATACATTTCAAAGTGTGTTTACTTCTGCTTATAATGACATTATGCTGAGAATATTTCCCCCTCAAAGGAATTTATCATATTTTGTTTGCTATTACCAACATGTTTTTTGAGCTGTTAGTCTGAAACAAATATTTAGACAAGTGAAGGAAGTAGTATTATTATTTCTCCCATTGCACATTAGTAAAATGTAAAGTACTGTGCACCTAGATTGTTATCTGTTTCTGATGAAGCTTGTGATTATATTTTCTAGGTTTAGTTTGAAAGCTAAGACATCTGTTTATCTGGTGCATACAGAATAACTCTCATGTCTCTTCATCTCTAAAATTTTCAAAGGCTTTCATTCTGTTTTAAATCCTTTGAAGAAGGAGTAATCAAAGACAAAAATTATCAGAGGTACATTTTTGTTTTCCAAACAATGAAAATAACAACGCTCATCCTACTCCGATTTCAGGCACTTGCAATGAAACTTCAAACCTGGAGATTTGCCACACAAATCAAAAGTAATATGGGTAGCAGCAAACTCCAAAGTGCTGGCTGGATTACAGCTAATATGGGTACACCCCCCAGACTTCAATTCATCATATAAATTTAAACCAGGCATTTAAATAATAGAGACCAATAAGGCAATGCAAAGACTTCAAAAAACATATCCCATCACAGCATGACAATGCATCAAAGTTTTTTTCTTCTCCTTCTTTTTTATTCAGATAAGAAATCAGGGAGAATAATGGGGAAATGCCTTTGTAGCACAAAAGCATTCCGAACACAGAACATTGAACAAACAATATTTTCCATTCAAAACTGATTTTCAGTTTCAAAACTTAGGTTGAAATAATATTTTCCAAGAAGGAATCAATATATTCTTGAAAAGAAATTGACATTGCAGTTGAAGTGTTTTAAGTAAGACTTTGTTTTTTTCTGCTAAATTTATTCAAAGTACAGCTTTAATTAGTATTTGAGAGCAAAATTAACAGAGGTCTTGAAGAACTGAAAAGTTTGTTATGCATCTTTCATTAATTTATTACTTCTACATACATCCCTAGTATGACCATGTTATTTGGAATAGTATGTGGGCAGAAGAGTGAGAATATTTAGTCAAGCAAGAAAAATAGTGGGAATGTGTAAAAAGTTTTTGCAAAAATTCTAATTCGTTTGTGGCAGATTTGATTACCATGAGCAAAATCCCACATAAACCTGAAGTTCAAATATGATCATTAAAGATCTTCTGTTGTCTTTTGTTTTGTTAGAGATTGCCATGATGAGGATGACAGCTGAGAAAAATTCTGTAGTCAGTGACAGAATTGCTGCTACCCAGCTTTAGATCTCTGCCTGTAGTCACCTACTTAGCTAATTACCTTTTGCAGTCAATGCAGAAAAATGTGTATTTCCGGTCTACTATTCACCTGTCTTATTGTAGACTTCTGTTTTAAGATTAAATGAGCTATAGCCTAGAAGCATCTCTAAAGGGAGTTTGGCTGACTAGCTCACTGGTACTTCACAGCTATATTAAAGTTATCTGTATTTGTTCAAAAGGATTTCCTTCTAGATATGTGCTTCTGTTTTCACTTTGTGGTTGGTGGTTTCATATATGAACTGTAGACATGAGGACATATTGGAAGAAAAGAAAGGAAGTAATTCAATATCATTTTCGTCCTCAGAGTTCACTCTGGAGTGCACACGAGATGTCACACAGGGTCACAATCTTATAAATTTAACTTTCTTCATGAATTCTGCACTTGTAGCCACAACAACATTCTATGGGACTCACATGGGTTACTGTGCCAAGGTTGTGCAACCTTGTCACTTCTCTCATCAACTTTGGGTACCAGTTGTACAAATAGTGTGCAAATTCTGTCTTCACAGCTACATGGACCAGGAGGAGCTGACTGAAAGTAATGCATGCTGTGCTCGAAGACAGAGAGGATTTTTCAAAGTTGCCAAGATTTTTGACCTGGTAGTTCTTGGTTTGTTATTTATGTGTAGTACATACATACCTAGCACAGAGAAGGAAAAACTGGTCATCTACTGTTACTACATAAGCAGCTAGGAAAATGTACTCCATCATTATTTGACAGCAATGTTTTGATTAGAAATAACTCCTTCATTTTTGGATTTTCTTATTAAACAAGCATAATTTAATTGGATCAATAATGATCAAAATAAGCTTGGGCAGAAGAAATTTCAGTTCATTTAATAACTATGAAGCCTGACTGCTTTGTCCTCAAAAGGACAAAAAAAAAATAGAAAAGGAAAAGAAAGAGAGAGGGAAAGCCATGAGATTTTTCTAGTCTTAATCATTTAAAATTAGCTTGCTGTTCTTCCCTGTTTTAAAATGCTCAGTGCTATCACAATACGTCTTTGATACTGCAGTGCAGTTTACATCAGTTTGATTAGTCTTATAAGAACTGCAACAAGCGCTGCAAGTGGCAGCTTTCATCCATATTATCCTAGGACCACATCTTCACTTCCCCTAAAGCGCAGTGCTGGCTCTTAGGCCTATTGAGTCAGGGCTTCACTTCAAAGCCGTGCAGGTGACTATGTCCTGGCCTGTATTGGGAACAGTATGGTGGGTAGGACTCAGGAGGTGATTGTCCCCCTCTGGTTGGCACTGGTGTGGCCCCACCTCAAGTACTATGTACAGTTTTGTGCCCCTTACCACAAAAAAGACATTGAGGTGCTGGAGCAAGTACAGAGAAGGGCAACAAAGCTGGTGAGGGATCTGGAGAGTAAATCTTATGAGGAGAGGCTGACGGAGATGGGGTTGTTCAGCCTGGAGAAGAGGAGGCTGAGGGGAGATGTTAGCACGTTAGGACTCTCCACAACTACCTGAAAGGAGGTTGTAGAGAGGCAGTGGTCGATCTCTTGTCCCAAGTCACAGGCGATAGGACAAGACAAAATGGACTCAAGTTGTGCCAGGGGAGGTTCAGATTGGATATCAGGAAATTTTTTTACACTGAAAGGGTTATTAAGCATTGGAATAGGCTGCACAGGGATGTTGCTTCAACTTAAAGACAAATTCCTCATCGCACTCATCACTATTCCTGCAGCTGCTCAGTCACTGGAATTTTATCCCTGGAGGTATTTAAAAGATGGATTGACATAGTGCTTAGTGACATGGTTTAGTGATGGGTTGTTGTTTTTTATCAGAGTTAGGTTGATGATTGGACTAGATGATCTTAAAGGTCCCTTCCAACACAGACAATTCTATGATTCTATGTTTGTGGTCTACCAATGCCTTGGAGATGATCTAAGCCCAGGCTACTACTGAATGTGGTAATTCCCTCAGCCCTTTCTCTGCCTGTATATTCTGTTCCCCAACGCCCCCATTAGCATTTGTGCAAAAGGAACTGATCCAACTAAAAAGTTTTAATATTTGGGAGGCTGGGTGTTGTATCAGTTCCCAGTTGGAGCTTACAAGGTAGCCATATGATCTCATGTGCTGGCACAAGGGAAAAGATGGGAAACAGACAGCTGAGGTGGGGAGGATGGAGGGATCATCTGCTTTAGCAGTGTTTCATACTTAAGTTAGATTAAAGTGTTCATGAAAGCACAGCCTAATTTAATTCATATTTCCAAGGTCCTCAATGTATCCAAGATAGATGAGTGACTGTCACACTCTCTGAATCTCACTTCTACCTCCCTCCCCTCCATCTGGGAACAACCTCAAGATGCTATCATCACAGCAGCAAAAGAGCCCTCAAAAGCATATTTGCCTGTCAGCTGGGTAGTTGACTTCAATTAGAAGTTTGAGGAGTTTTGTCCTCTAGGTCATAGGTAGATTTTTATAGCCAGACTAGATTGGCTAACAAATCTATTTGTATCTTGTGCCTTTACCTGCCAGATTTGTTTTTGAGGAAGGGAAATAACAGAAGGGTCAGCTGTGCATATCTTATGACCTTGCTCTGAATGGAAAATATAGAACTGAAGTAAAGAACAAAGCAATTATTATGAGGATACTTGAGATCAGTTTACTTTTACAAAAAATTTGAAATGGAAAAGGTAAGGGAAATCAAAAGTGAGGAAGGATGGAAAGTGAAGAAAACCAAATACATCCTATTTTTAATATACAAGCGTGGTGAGAATGGAGTGATGAAATATATTGGTAGCCCTTCTGCCTCAAATAGATTTTTTTTAAAAAAAGTATGAATAATTATGTCCTAACAACATTCATTTCAGTGTTAACCTCAAAAATATTAAGAGAGAACCTTTTGTATGCATTTGAATATTGGAAACCTTTCTGCTATAAACTGATATGCTTTTGTTGAATGTAAGTCTAAAAGTCATTAAGCTGGCTTAATGATTTTTTTTTCCCATGGAAAATTATAATTTTGTCTTTTGCTTTCAGTGTGTCTTATTCCCTTCTCTGCCCTGGTCATTTGCTCCCTGTTCCACCTGGAAGAATACCACATTGCTCAGTTACAATGTACATATAAAGATCATTGACCCAAATACCCAGTCAAGTATATTTGGCCAGTCTTTAAGAAACAGAATGCCTGGACTGTGAGATCAGAAAAGACAACTAATTTAAAAATAATTATAAAAAAAAAATAAATTAGTGGTTGTGTTTAGAAGACAGAGTTAACATGTAAAATTGATTTTGGACCCGACACTTGAAAGTATTTTTAAGTGTAATCCATCCCATCTCCCATCCTCTGCCATTTTTAGATGGGGCCTCTCAGAAAAAAGGAAAGTCTGATTTGTTTAATTGGCCCCCAATGTCAATCATTCAGTCTTAATAAAATACCCCATTGCAGACAATGACTGTCAGCAGCAAGGTTTCTTGAAATGCTACTAGACAACACTGAACAGCATATGAACATGAGAAAAAGGCATTTTCAGCTATGGACTTGCACATCTATGGGGTTAAATCCTGTTCTGAAACAGGCCAGTGAAAACTGAAGCAGGAACTCAAATGACTAATGTGGCTGGTGTAAATTTAAATGCCTTAGGCTATGTCTACATCAGGAGGTAACATAAGAGGAACACTCTCACAGGGTTCAAGACCTGGTGTTCACATCACACACATTTCATTTTTTCACTTTGGGCTATTTCTAGTCTGGTCCCAGAGGATGGATATTCACTCGGTGTGCTGACATGGAGACCATCTTCTAGTTTAGTTTCATCTCCAAAAAGACTGGCTCACGTGCTCTGGAAAACCTCTTTGTGATGAGAATTGTAGTGTAGGAAACGGGACGGGACCGGGAGGAGATTTGTTTCAGGAATGCACTTCTTATTTGAATACCCCCAGGGTATCTGAGACATTTAGGCAGGCAGATAGGTCAGAGGCTATGGAAGACCTGTGCCTTTCTGGCAGAATGTTTAGAGGGTAGGCAAGACACTCTAGCATGCCTACAGTAGCAGTAAACACCTCTACCACTCACTAAAGGCAAAAGGAATTGAATGAGTCTATCTGATGGCAAAATTAAAGCAAATCTGAGTCCTGTGAGTATGCTGCCCAAAACAAACAATCCCCTTAATGTTCCTGTGTGTGAATGCAGAAGTCCGTGACAGTAAATGAGGTATTTATATATATTTACACAGAATCTTTTTCTTTTATCTTCTCTGTTTGCACAGGTCTGAGCCTCTGAGAATTACCTGTATTTATCTGCCTGAGTTCTCCCGTTTGGTTTTGTATCTCCTCAGTTCTATCTTTTCTTTACTTCCAAAAGTCCACATGGCAGCTTTCCAATTGTATTTATCCACTCCAACTAATTGAGTCACATAAATGCAAGTAATTTGAAGCATTATTGTGAGAGATTTCTGTTTGCCTCTTTAATTAAGCAGTTGTTCACAGGTGCATACAGTTACAACAAAATTAATTGATAGCTTTATATTGCAGTTCTTGAGTCTGCTGCTATTTGGTGTTTGCAAACAGTGCCATTAGATGCAGTATGTCTTATCTTGTTCATAGGGAACATTTCTCATTTTGCTTCAGAAAAGGTTAGGACAGATTGACCTATATATTGGAAAATCTATCCAAGCAGTAAAGGTAATTTTCATAAGAAGGAAACAAAGCAAATGTTTATTTATGGAATAGTTTATTACTAATGGGAAGAGCTGAGATTGTGCTTTATTTTTCTGTGTCTTAGCAAGTATCTTGAATGTCAAAAATCATTGATGGGGAAGGTAATAATTTCTTGTGGAAACTGTAGAAACTTAATTTTTTGCTGTCAGGGACTTCATTAACTTATGCATACAGCATTATTAATAAAACAGTTTATAAATGCTCCATTTTTTGCTTAAACTAAAATATTAAAAATAGTACACAGAAATGGATTCTAGCAACAACCTGCAAAAACTTTAGAAGTGTATGCATGTAAGTCTGTTTTCATCCTATATGACTGCATACTTAACTTCAGGCTACTGGTAGTCTAAATGGAAAAAGATATGCATAATCCATAGACAGATTCAGCTGATCTAAAGTTGGAATTTCCACCTGGAAGTGATTACTGCTTTCTCTTTATCTATGAGTTAGATATCAAGTTACGTGGAATGAATTTAGATCGCATGAATGCTTTATAACATACAGTATTCCTGAAATATCTTTATTTTCTCTTTTCTATCAAGGTCTCAATTTGAGACCAAAATACATGTTCAATTTGCTAGGCAAATACCCTTGTTTAGTGTGAATAAGTGAGTAGATCAGAGCCTGGCTCTGATATGTACGAGCGTGCAATCCCCAACCATTTCAGCAGGAGGGTGCTGAGAAGGAAGTGTCAGTCTTTTAGCTTCATTAGAAAGAAAATGTAATAGACGGATACTGTGTGCAGTTCTGCCATCACACTGTACAGTTGCACCAGCAACCTGAGCAAAGTTCTGCAGGGAGCTACAAAAGAGATAAGTTGAACAGTGGTAAACTTAAAGAGCTCAAGCTGTTTTATTTCCCTAGAAGAGTAATACTCAACATGACTGTAATGATCAGGTACCTCATTTGGACAGAAGGCTTTTGCAGGTAGAGAGGATTCTTGATACAGCAGGAAAGGAAAGAAAGACAGAAAAATAATTCAATACCACAAACCTGAATGTAGACAAATTCAGTTTTAAAACAAAGTGTATGTTTCTAGGTATCCTGGGAGAACTTCAAATGGATCCGTTATATTTTCATTATCACTTTAGTTCTCTGCATTAGTTTTGGTTTACCTAACTAAAATCTATTCTGCAGCTCACCCCAAAAATTATGAAACTGAATGGTTGGCTGAAAATCTCTGTAATATTCTGGATACTAGGCAGCTACAGCAGTTGGGGTGTGAGTATATTTATGAGTGAACGTGCAGGTAACTGATTGAATAGCATATAAACCAGGGGATGGCATGATTTTTCTTCCCCTCATGAACTCAAATGTAGTATAAATACAACAGTAATACTGTCCATATCACTCTTCATTCTCCATACGTTGAACCTGAACACTGGTGTTCACTGTTGAGTTGGGGCATCCTTTAGAGGCTATCAAGCTTTTCTCTTTCAAAATCATGTCTGGCACTTATGCAAAAATGCATATGTACATGAAACTCTGTTTAATGTGGTCTGTACTGTCAAGTAGAAGGATCCCATGCAGCAGTTAGTGCTGTTGGTGTTCTCTCTCTTGAAGGTTTTACATAGCATCCATTGCTGCTGTATGTAGGGACTTCTGGCAGAGCTGGGCAATAAAACTGAGGAAGTAATCTTTATTCAAGAAAAAATTTGCTCTAATTTGTTACCATAATTGTCTACTGGAATAGAACGTTATTAATGTTTTCTTATCTGTCATTATGCTTAGATTTGTTCTTTCAGTGGGCAAAGATAATTTCCTGGGTGCAAATAGAGCACCACATTCCATAGTTATCTTCAGTCTCTTTAGAAAGCTTACTGAAATCCATTACAAATCATAAAGATTTACAAATCACCATGTGGCAAATTATCATCCTGAGCTGATTTACAGAGCTGCTTTTGTTGATGAGGAGGAAGCTGTAGTTCTGAAATGAAGTATTGCAAAAGTACATGGTAGAGTTTTGTATTTGCTCTATCTCTGTGAATTTGTATCAGTATTACTCAGGCTAGGCATAAAAATATTTTTCTTTTTAACTGCCAGTAGTGATCTTGTACTGGGATCTGAAAGTCACTGCCAACAATCAAGTTTTCTCAGGCCAAATTACAACAATTGAGTAGACACTTTGTCTCCACTGGGGTTGTGAAGGTGCAAATAAGGACAGCATTTGGCATTCCAGTGGGAAACATGGAGATAGAATAGCTTCACTGATGACATATGAGCCTGACTAGAATCCAGCTTACTCTGCCAGAGCTCTTGGGTATGGTAAGCGAAAGAAAAGTCAAAACCATACAACTGTTTCTGAAGTAGACATATATGACTCACAGGATATCTATCAGTTGAGAAAGAAGCTGCCTTTCCTTTGAGTCACCTTAAACGTGTCCATTTGACATTGTCTAGTGTTTGTAACCCAGCAAAATAGAAAATTAAGTGTTTGTAGCCAGGTATAACAAAATATTTACAATGCTGGTGAGTCACAATTAGGAGCTTGCTTGCAGATGAACCCACTGAGGCATCTGTGCAGCTCTTGAGTCAAGATTCATAGAGACACTTAACACGGGACTTAGCTGGCTGAGGATGCCAGCTGTTGTGAATCCCAATTTAGGTGCCTATCTCCTTTGGATGCCTAAATAAACCTCATAAACTTTGCCCTTCGGCCCTTCAGTCACTGCCTTTTGGTCTTTCCTGCTACAAACTTCTCCATACTCAAGACTGGATGGTAGCCTTCCAGCCACCATTTTCCATTCGTACTACTCCCATTAGTACTGTTCTAGACGAGCTTATTCCATGTTCTGAGAGAAAAGTAACAACCACAGCATCTCGTGGGCCACAGCACTGGGAAATGCATGAAGGCTGTCAGGTGGCTTTAGCGGCAAAAACTAAGCAATAGGAATTTGTTTCCAGATGGAGCCGAAATAAAATAACTCTATTGAATTACTGTTCTGTTTAAAGCCCAGTGTTACCGTCAGTATTTGCCATGCAAAATGGGCTCATCACTTGTGGAATGAGGTACAGCAAGAAAGAAATTATGGTCAGCTTCCCCAGGGAGGTAAAAAATCAAATGCAGGGGTGAAAAGATTTATTTTTAATCAAGTGGATAATCCTCTTCACTGTGCAATGGGAATTACCTCAGGTACAAACATTAACCATTGTAACCATTAAGTATGAGAGGATATTAGATTAATTATTGTGTAGATGTGAAATAAACTGCTGCAGCTTCTGCAGTGTGTAAAAAGGACAATGAGTAGAGGGTCTAAATTGGGTATTTAGCTCAATACACAGAAAGATATTTTGATTTAGTGATCATGTGATTTAGCGATGATAGTTACAAATTCAAGGTGTATGGTATTGAATCATGTTGAACATCACTCACTTGTTCCATTTAACAATATTTAATGCAGTGATTGGAAATTCCACAGCAGGCAAATAGAGCTGGGCTTAACACTTTATACTGATTTTCATTAAGGTTTGGCTACGTAACTCCTCTGGATTAATTTGAGAATACATATACCATAGTTATGCTTTTATTAGTGATAATCACATAAAACAGCTGTTAATATCTTTATTTCCATAAAGTTTGGTATTTTTTTCAAAATCAGTGAATACATATTATTCATATTCATTTTATGAAAACTGTTCATACATGAACATACATATATCTATGAAATCATCCTTTGCCAGATGCAATACATACCTTTTGTTATTTATTTTTTTCTTATTTTACAAAATAATAATTCTTTGTCTTATAATTTCTATTTTCCTTGCAGCTCTACTTAAGGGTCTCATTGATTTAATTTAAAATACTGTCAGTGACCCAAAACATTTTGAGCTGATATTTAGGTAACTTTTATAATGATATAATAATTTTAATAGCTTTTAAAAGAACTCTAGTTGTTCCGTTCTAGTGATAAAATGCTCTCATAAACATTTTTGAACCTAAACACACAAACCCTGTGAATTTTTCAGGCTGTGCTCAATGAAAATTTCTAATTTTTTCTATATATAATTTATATATATAATTTAATTTGACTTAGAACACCAGCACTTCACAAGGCCCGTGGTTTTAGAACACACCCCTATATTAACATTGCAAATTCTCCACAGCACATATTGCAGTGATATCTCTGTATTACCAGCTAAAAAGATAAGATTACACGTAATACTTCGCTGAATTTAGTTGCAGTATTCTGTAACAAAATCCTGGTTTTACTCCATGGCTATATCAACTGGTTTCCATGGGAGTCCCAAAAAACATACAGAGATTAGGACAATACATTTTGTACACAGTTTAAGCATTTTTAGGGAATATATAAATATTATTTTGTGTCTCTAGATAGCTTTAGATTAAGGTTAATATTGTTGAAATATCTACATCTGCTTTTCTTCTCACACTGATGTTTATCACCTCATAAAAATGCTAAAGTTACCAAGGAAAGATGTTTAATTTGTTCTTGCTGCTCAGTTGCATGTTGCATCCTATTTTGTAGTAAATGGCACAATGTCCCAAGTGGGCTGCCATACTGTCAGATACATTATTTATACATAACATTACTGGTTAATCAATGAACAAAAATGCAGGAGCCTTTTTTCCCTTTTTTTCTGTGACATCTTTAAAGCTACAGTAGAGAAGAACAGTTTTGCAATGTATTATACTGTTACTTACTTTTGAAAATAGCTTCAGGAGTTTCCTGGCATAGTTTGCACCGTGCATCTGATTAAATTGGATGTGATTGTTAGACAAATGCAGTAACGATTTGTGCAGTGCAGAAGAGTAATTTAGTTAACTATCTAAGCTATTCTTACATCCCTGTTAAAAGTGAGCAAAGTGTACTCCAGCAAATGTTTCTAACAGAGGATTTATTTTATTTTTTTTTTTTAAATCTGACGTGAAAACTGAAGGGCTCATTGTGATTTTTCATGCATGTTTACAAAAGAGGCAGAATTTAAAAAGTCACTTGAATGCTCAACAATTTTAGAATTTTGCCCTGCACCAAGTGGAAGAGCAAATTTATGAGTGAATGAAGAACTGAAATATGCAAACATGCATGTGCAAAGAAGAGAAATGCAGCTGTACTGTGTCACAGAACTACAAGGGGGTTTTGTTTGTATTTCAGCTTATTCTGTTGTATTCTGTTCATAGACATTTCAGATCAATACAAAATATTCAGCTCTGTTCCAGTGATTGAATATGAATACATTATGTGCATACAAAAATAGTGATAATCTATGTTGATACAATAGTTCATTTTGCATTAGTGTCCTAGATGGGACAATGTTAAGAAGCAATTTAAATGAAATTCATTTAAATGTCAGCTCTCATGCTTGCGATTTTTCTATAATTGGTTATTTAATTAAAATAATTCTCATAGTCATTAATTTAGACTAAAACTTGCTGTGCACTGACATGTTTTAATTACATGGTATTAACAAAATTGATATGCTTTAAAAAAGCATGGTTAAATTTTAAACAAGAATAAATTAGAAATCTCATAGATCATCCTACTTAGAGTATTTATGAGAAAAAATCAGTCATTTAAAATGTTTATTATAAACAAAGTCCCAACATTATTGTGCATGCATCATATTTGGTTCCTGCTTCAGTGTGAGGAGACTTTTATGTTAACACAGCACCTCCATCTTCGAATTCCTTTAACCAACACACAATAAATAAGGTAATGAACCAAATTAAATATTAATAGAAATCCACATAAACCACAGAAGACAGACATAGAACTGACGTTTGAATTATACAATACCTTTGATATCATTAGGACAACATATTAATGAAGTTTTAAAGGGTTGAATCTTTATCTACTGTTCATGAAGACAAAAAGGATTATATGAGCCTCCTTATAAGATGCAGATAAGGAATGAAAAAAATTACATATTCTACCAAAACTACCTGAATAGGACAGAAGAACTAAAATCTTGGGCACTGATCCTGCAAGGTAATCCATAAGCAAGGATCCACATGCCCTTATGAAGTACCCTGAAGTCAAAAGAACTACTTTCATAAATAAAGTAGGTAATTTGTTTTCAGGACTGGGCTTATATTCAAGAGTGTGAGAATCAGAATTTTATTTCATTGTCTGTTAATTAGACTAGCTCTATATTACTTTGACCTTTTTAATATTCTATGATTTAATTGGATGATCAGTCTATCTCAGCCTATGATTGCCAATCATTCTGCATAATATACTTCTACTCTTTTTTACTTCAATGTGTGCAGGATCAGTCTCTTATTAACACGAAACAATGATTTTATTGTGAATGGCAGGGGGCAAAAAGGACGAACACAAACACCTAGAACTTTATTAAGTCTACAAAGAGATAACTTATCAGTGTTGCTTTTTCTGGCAGCTAACGTATGAAGGATATTGTACTTCTCCCAAGCTCTTCTCTTTTGATCCTCTTATCCAATGTGGCATAACCCAGAGTTTAAAATGCTGCATGTGGACTGTGCTCCATCTCCTCTTACCATCTGACCACTGGATTCGCCTAAGTGTAGATGCCTAAGTGTGAGCTGATTGTAGTCAGTGGAGAGCAATAGAGCAGAACATCTCATTCCAAAAGAAACTCTGCATTTGGTTAGATAATTGTGCTCTAAAAAGTGCCTATAGCTCCTTACTATAAAGAAAGGCCAGGACTAGGTCAGAGATTGAAGGTTCAGCTAGCTGAATTCCACCAATTCTGTCTGGAGAGATTCACGTGCTTTACCTCTAATCTTTTTGTTTGGCTCTGACTTATGCATCATTTATGATACTTTGGATTTGCTTTCTGTTTGATGACTATCCACAGTCTGCAGTACTGTAACTTCTATGTGTCTCACAGTCTTTAAAATCTTTATTCTCCACACCCGTGTGAAGAAGGAAGGCCTGCTCTTTCTGCGCAATAACGGGAAAACTACTGGTTTACCAAGATAGCACAGCAAATCCATTTAAGCTCTTTAGTGCGAGCTGAGTGACCCATACTTCATATTTTCTCTGGTATTACTTCCTTTCTGCTTTGTTGCCATACCGATGCAGTTTTTCATGCAGTAATAGCACAGTTATCTTAGCTTCTGAGCTGATGGGGATTCCGACTTCTCAGGTGGAACATCCTGTCCTACAGCTGTTGCAATGAGGCTTTCTATGGGATACCTCTCTATGGCAAATTAAAGTCTGATAGTATGTGTTAGCTAAACTGGAGCAGCACAATTAACACTATCAACAAAAAACCCTAATTTATGGCATGCCAGCAATCTAGAATACAAATCAACGTGATGATCCTTAGTCAGTACTATTCCAACTTCCAACATGTAAAAGTGCTACTTTGACTTCACTGCTGTTCTCTCTATGAAGCAGATCAGCTGGCAAGGTTATATTAGTATCTCTGATAATGAGATTTTTATTTTGCACTGTCAACATACTTTCTGAACTGTAAGTAACCCATATTTATGTAGCATAAAATGTGGAAGGAGAAAACATTAACTAGAATAGATTCAGTAACATATTATCATCCCTCTTCAGCAATGAAGTTCATGGGTTATAGGATCCAGGTGTGTAATTATTAACTCATTTCCACTGTAAATGAAGCTTGTGACAGAAAATTTTACTGATGTTGGAGCTGGACCTCATTTACCCTCATACTTTTTTCTGGGACTCCTGCAAAGTAAAAGTATCTTCAAGTGTATGTAAATATAATTTATTGATAGCTTCCCTGGAAAATTTCCACCAGAGAAGTCTTCAAGACTGACAACAGTACGCTTTCAGTTTAAAATCTATGCTCAACTTTAGCAGGGAGGCTTGCAATTCAAACTTAATAAGAACTCCTCTATCAGTCGTCTTGCTTACTTCATTGCTTAATACATTGCTTCAGTTGAGAATATTCAGAAATCACCTTGAAAAGTACAGGGTGGTCACTTGCCATAGGAGCTGTGGTTCTTTAAACAAAGCATCTTTTTTGGGGTCCCCTAAGTACTTAACTTTTCCCTGTTGTTGCTGTCTCATTAGACTCATATCAGCTGGTACCCTCATGCTAGCAAATAATGTTTTTCAAGCTTCCTGTATCTCACTGTTACTAGTAATTGGTCTTCAGCCCACAAGCCAAATTTATAAAGTGAAGTCCTGTAAATCTGGTTGGATGTTTTGAATAAAAAAAAAAAAAAAAGAAAAAAAAAAAGAAAGGAACCAATATCTAGAAGCTTTGTGGGATAGTATGTTAAAATTAAAAATCTTTCCCCTGACATAGCAAGCAGTCTCTGCCTTTGCAATAGAAGGACACAATATTACCTGCAGCACCTACAAAACAGTCTAACTTGTAGTATCACAGCTGCTTCTCGGCTGAATAATTTGTTCCTAACTATGCCACAAAAAACTGGCTTTCTGAGCATTGTCAAAAAGAAGCCAAGGATCCAAAAACCAGAGGCATGACTCCTGAGCCATGAAAATATGTACAGTCATATAGCTTAAAGAAGAAAAGAATAAATATGTTATTTAAGTTATCATTTCTTTTTTCTTCTTTAACAAAGATTTAGTGTGAGATTTAACTTTAGACTAAGCACCTCTATGAGAGATAGGTGTGTTTAAGCTCTCCTAATGGTCAGTTGAAATTTTGCCAATGCAGTTAAGCAAGAGTAGAGAGCTATTCAGCTCTCCTTGATGTTCATGACTACATTTTGGGAGCTGAATGTAGTTAGCTAAACCTCGTCTCTAAACTCTGGAAGCAAGTGGATGTCATGATTGAAAGAGGAGTTAAGACACAAAGATACGGTTGACATTCTACTACCTTAATGTAGGTGTCTAGTGCCTTTCAAGATGTCCTAAGGTATATATCCTAAGGCCACATGGCTGTTCCAGTAGCCATGAATTCCTTATGGTCTGTCACAACTGCCAGGCTTGTATGGAATCTCACATGGTATTAGATGTGTATGTTTAGGCTCCTGAGTCCCATATATATGTGTCTCATATATGAAGACTCACCTATATGATCTTAAATTTATTTATCTAGGACTGGAATCAGACCCCATCTCAAAAAAAATTAAAATTTATTTCGTTTAAGCACAGGTGAAGACTTTGATACAGAGAATGACGGGAATTCGGTATGCTGTTAACAATACAGCAATTAGCAAAAACCGCATTGATAATTAAATTAGAGCTATAAAAACATTGGAATTTTTTTTCTTCTTTTTTTCTTCCTTTTTGTGTGTTATCACACTGTCTTTAATGATATCCAAGTCCTAAATAAGATTCTATCGTTCTCCAGACTGTAGCCTATGGAGATGCTAAACATACTGATGTATTTTAGGAAATGCATAAATATAAAGATAAGATATGTGATATCACATATCCTGTAATTCCATCACAATTTGTTGATGTGTTGCCAACAAATCTGTTTCAGTTTCAGGTTCAGAACTGATGTTTTCTCTTGGAAGCTGGTCACGACTATACAAATGTGTTAGCCCCACTTCAAGCTTCATGCTGAAAAGAATTCAGAAATAGCCCTGGGAACATTTAGTATTTCCTTGAAAAAGCTGTGGATTGTCATTAACTGACAAACAGTCCGCTGCCAAGTTCTTGCAAGAATTGTATTTGTTGTCTGATGCCAAACAGCCTCTTTAAATGCTAATGAACAAAGTATGGCATGCATTCTGTTCTTGATGGATTATGCCTATACCTTCTGTGGTCAACAGAAGGGGAATTCCCGGCCCATATGATTTCCATTCTGGCACGCTACTCTTTTCTCTGCTTACAAGGCAGTAAGCACTCAAATAGATTAGTCAATCTTATTTTAAATTAAGTATAGCCTCCGCACCCTAACTCACGTGTATAAAATCTGAAGGAACTATGCCAGACTGCCTACGCACTGTATGTGTTTTGTTTTCTTTAGAGGATTAAGCTCCTGACTTTAATATCAGTGATGCTCACTGTATACTGATATGCCTTTTAAATTCAAGCATGAATGTTTCATAAACAGCTGATTTACATGTTTGTCTTTACCTCTTTGGAGACAGATTTAAGGAGTTACATTTTTAAATTGTCTTCTTTAGTGGTTTTCATAATTTCCTGCTATTGAAGGAGCTAGCTTGATACAGAAATGCATTAAAGAACCATACCTTGCTACCACATGTACATGTAGTTTTATAGCGAGGAGGAGGTCCAGATTTGTATATATCAATTCCTTTGATTACACCTTCAAGCCTGGCTTTCCAAGAAGCATAAATTATGCAGCAAGTGGCAAGCTCAGGAGTTGTACACTGAAAGATTTTTGTGTGATGCGATAATTTAATTTGTCATTCAGTAACTGGTGTTAGTCAGATGATCCTCTCCTACAAGTTTATGATCTGCTGAAAGGGAAGGAAAAGTTGTTGTAGGACAAAATACAGTCCATCTTTAGTTAAGATGTAGTTAAGATATAGTTAAGCTATAAAATATACTCTTATTAGAAATAAAGAAGGTGATAGGAAAAAATTACAATATTATTTTATCAAATCACAAGGAGAAATTTTTTTGTTTTAGGTGAGCTGCAATCCATTTCTCTGAAATCCACAGCCCAAGGCGGTTCCCCACATGGATCCCATCAACTTAAATGGTGAAAATGCACTCCTGTTTCTGATCATGCAAATTTACAAATAGTTTTGCTGGCTAATGTGAAATAAAAAATGTGATTAATTCACTCAGGGAAAGTGAGCTTTCCATAAAACGTGAGTTTGCGGGGTGGAGGAAAAGTGTTTTGCCCTCTACCTACCCATACAGGCAGAAGGATGGTTTTCTCTGTTACACTGACCCATCTCTGGAGATTGTGCTTCTGCACGGAGAAAGACTGTCTCTAAGTCAGTGAAAAGTTTGATCAAAGCTTGTCCCTTTCTGTGGAGAAAAAAAGATATCCTTAATGTCTTCTGAATGAAATTCCTACAGAGAAAAGGAGGAGAAAAAAACAAAAAAGGAGGAAAAAAAAAAGAGTAACAGAAGTATCCTGTGTTTCTGCTTTGCAGGAGGTGCTGGACATGCTTATCTAAACATCCTGGATAAATCAAGATATCCTGTCATCTTCTGTTCAGCAGTAGCAAATAGAATGGAAAACCATACTTACAGGTATTAATATTACAAGATAACAAATTTATTGGTAGCCTCTCTCTTCTTAAATGAGCAATTTCTTCTAGTCTTCTAGCTATTTAAAGTAAGACCTTTATAAACTCAAACTAATTAATAAATGAGATCAATTTCAAGAATTTTTTTTCTTGTTCAAAATCACTTAATCATTCATTTTAGTAACATTTTAAAGGCCATGTCTAAAATAGATTTGCACCCATGTCCCTAATGTGAATTTTTCACTCTTTGGCAGCATGCAATAGGTAGTGTATAATGACCTTTTCTCTGTTTGGAACAGGGATTAGAATAATATATTTGACCCTTTTTACTCACCTGGGAGTGATGTTAGTCTCCATGTTCAATAAAGTAGAATATGTCTCTAGTGTCCCAAGGTTAAGGCCATGACTTTAAACTATTTAACACAAGCTACCAGGCTGATTCACCTCAGACAGTCTCTACAGAGGGGTTGTTTTAACTTTTTTTTTCCTTTTTTTTTTTTATTAGGCTGAATAATATATACTTCATCACAACAATTTCTTATCCCCAGTACAATTAAGGGAAATATTTTGCATTACAAACAAAGCAAGTTAACCTGGTCACATTGTGCATTATAACAAAATTTATGGCTGCATAAATAGCAGTGTAAACTTACAGAAAGGCTGGTAATTATACTGCCATTGACGGTCTTTGTTGCTTTAATTCTGAAGCAGCCAGAATGATTAAACTGAATCTTAATCGACTTCTCCATTAAAAATGCTGGCAGAGAAGCTCCCTTAACCTTTCTCATTGATTGAACACAACAATCACCATTCAATTATAATGCAAAAGGACATTTGTTATAATGTACGAAAGATGCATGAGCCATTTCCTTTTACCCAAGACAATCAATGAGATGACTCCTACCTCAAAGAAGGTAAGGTGAAGCTAGTGTACCTGGAAGAGCATTAAAGTCAAAGCTGAACTCAGGTAACTGCAAACACTACAGTTTTAAGGGGATGGAAGGTTATTTCAGTGAAAATAATAGAAGCATTTCCTTCCTTTATGAAGCATAAATGTCTTCTTTAAAAAATGGATAAAAATACAGAACTGGAAGTAAATTCACCAGTTTTCACAGAAAATTCCTGCTTTATAAAACTAAGTGAAAGATTAAGTTACAAACTCTATCATATAATGAGTTTAGGTACATCAAAACTAGAACTAAAAGTCAGATCTGGATTTTAAGCTTTTTGTTTTTTTAATATCTTCATTTTATGTTTAGGAAGAATATTTTATATATTTAAGTGGTTGCAATTTAATAAAAATATAGCATGGTAATGTCACATGCTAAATATGAACACTGCAATCACTAACAAGCAGCACCACTTCTGGACTTGGAAAACTAATAGGAAACATTTCTGAAGTACAGGAAGCATGGGATTTTCACAGCAGCAAATGCCTTAATTTTATCTTTCTTTCCTCAAGTAAACTTCAGGAAAAAGGACACAAGCTAGTTAATGCATCACACACATTTCAACAGATTGCTCTTTAAGAGCTAACTTTCACAAACTTTCTGGTGAGATCTATTTTATAAAGGTTTCACATCCTATCTTGAAAAAGTAATTTGCTTCAGTCCAAAATAAAGGTATACTTTTAGAGCTAGTGTGGAAGCTTTTGTGCCAGTCTTGCTCCCTGTTCCTGGCATCGAGGGACTTGGAAGTCTTGGTGAAGAGAAGAAGGAAAAGCCAGGTTGCTCAGATTGCTAGTACTGATTATGCCATGTGTAGATGTGGAGCTTGCCTCTGCAGCAGGTTGCACTGGGTCAGGTCAGCCCCTGAGTTGCTGTAACTTGGCCAAGTGAGCTGTAATCCCAGAGCAAAGTGGGCAGGAGCTGAGGACTCCATAGTACATTTTCTGCTCTGGTCCCTAAATTCTCTGTGCTGAGTTTTCATCACCAGAGTTTGAATAGCACAGATCCGTTCAATTTTTCTCTTTCAGTCCTTGATGATTTTGCAGCAGTTCATTGCCTTCTCCAGTAAGTCTTTGAGTACAGCTTATGAGATGGACAGGATGAACACTAATTCAAAGTTATCCGTATACTGCTTGTTGTTTTCAATTTTGCTGTTCTGTTTCTGTTAAAACATTGAACTACAGTTCAACATCCATTTTCTGAAAGATGTTAGTGCTGCCATCAGATTTTAAAAGCACTGTAATACAGTACTCATTTTCTGAATCCTTGCATGCATTTCCCAGTAGAAATCACCATCTGCTGCTGCTCTCTGCCCGGGTAATTATTTCTTTTTCTGCTTAGCCTCTTTCTCATATCACTTCAACATCTTCTTTCACGTAAAACACATCCTTTTTACGTTGTTAATTCAATTTACAAATACCTGAATTGTTTACAGGAATCAAGAATAGCCAAACGGATGGGAGTGCTGAAAAAAATATCCTGTCCAAACTAAAATTTTGAAGAGTTACTCCACAGCTTCTGACAGACACTCTTCTAATCCAAAATCACTAATAAACTAACCAAAAAAACCAACAGGAAGTGAAGGCAGGGGAAATATATTGTAATGGTTATCTATTACTGGATTACCCAGGGAATGCTGTTTTTCCTGTACCCTTTTCAAACTGTAAACCTTATAGGACAGATCCCATATCCTACTATTTCTAGTAGGCTGATAAGTTTTCTAACACCACCTCAATAAATTATTAATAATACCCAGGAAACCAGTATTTTCTGCTTGAATATAATCATTCTGCTTATAAGAAGTAGACCCATCCAAAATTTCCATGATGTTATGATGACCACAGTTATTGTATAAATAGCTGTGTAAAATATGAATGTAGTCTTGATAGTGCACATAGCAAGAAAATTTAATTTTCAAATTTTCTGAATTTCTGTCACCTTCTATAAAATTTTATTTTAAAGAATATAATTTTATCAATGTTTTCGACTATGTTAGTAGATTCAAAGTAGAACTAAAAATAAGCTTGAATCTATTTTTCTGAATGGTGGAAAGTTGAAATACCAGTTCCCAGTGTGAAATATTTTGAACCAGTACAAGGTATTGTAATTACATTTTCATTTACAGTGCAAGTTATTTTAAAACACTGGACTCATGAGTCAAATACATATATGGTGCTGAAGGCAGAGTCCAAAATTTTGGTCTTTACTGCTTTCAAAGTGGTTTCCTCAATCATGTTCCACTGATGCCCCTCAAAGCTTTACTTACTCTTGCATAGTAGGTGATAAAGTGAGAAAAGTGAGATCTGAACTCCATTTAGGCATTGTAAAATATTTAATCCCTTTGGAAAAGTGAGTAGTAGGTTCAAATGCTGTTCACACTGAGGAAGACTAGAACTCTGTGCCTTTAGTTTCTTTTTTCTGATTTGCCACTTTCAAGAACGACAATCATGATCTTTTTCTTTATCCCAGTCTCTCTGTTCCTTTTTTCCCAACTTCTTCCCCTCTCTCTTTTAACTTGATCATAGTCAAACAGGGGATTGATTCAACACTTCTCGCATTGAAATAAGAATCCACAGAAAAGGGGAGGGAACAAGGGGACTGACACAAAGAAGTACAAACACATTCAAACATGTCAGCCCCTAGCAGAATAGTCCTCTCTTTTGATGGAGGCATGACTGCTTCAGAGCAACCCTCCTGAAAGCTGCTTGTTTCTGTACATGCTTATTTTACCCACTCAGTTGTACAGAACCAGCTGTTTGTGTGCCATGCCTTGTTGGGAAAGAAATCTCCAGTTTTAGGGTGAAATGGAGATATTTCATGCTTTTCAAATATCAGTTACTGGGTTTATTTGCAAGGCAGTAACTAGCAAGCTTGTTGCTAGCTGGCAGGCAACAGTGCAGAAGGAGGTGTGCTACCACCCTTGTCCATCTTCACAAGTGGCCATGGAGCCCTGAGCTGCCATCACTGCCTCTGCCCCATTGAGAACAGAGAGGGGATAAAGGCCCATAGACAGGGGGCCTGGATATGTGGGCATCAGCACAGGCAGGGCTGGTACATTTTCTGCATTTTCATCCTAAGGCAAGGATTTTGCTTCCTCTGCCACACTCAACAGCCTACTTGACTTGTATTGAATGGCAGCCCTGCTCCGATGGAATGAGACCTCCCAAACAAAATCTAACTGGAGGCAAATAAATATGTTATTTTAGGGATCAGATGAAAAATCAGACATAAATATAAAGCATAAATTTTAAGTTGGCCAAAACTGTCACATTCCTGTATGAACCCTGTAGAATTTTAGTTTTCTTCTGTTTTCCAGAACAAGCATCTGTCAGTTTGATGGGTTCTGCCCAGCATTACTGACAACTTCGTGTACGGCTTTATTAATTTTTAAGTGGAGTCAGATGTACCATATATATGTGTGTGTAAAATAAATTATATATATATATATGCAATATATTCCTCAACAACTTGGATGAAGGAATAGAGTGCACTATCAGCAAGTTTGCTGATGACACAAAACTGGGAGGAGTGGTGAGCTGGGCAGGGAGAAATTTAATTAAATATAACAAGGGCAAGTGTAGAGTCTTGCATCTGGGGAAGAACAATCCCAGGTAGCAGTATAAGTTGGGAAAGGACCTGTTGGAGAGCAGTGTAGAGGAAAGGGACCTGGGGGTCCTGGTGGAGAGCAGGATGACCATGAGCAAGCACTGTGCCCTTGTGGCCAAGACGGAACACTGGAAACAGGCTGCCCAGAGAGGTTGTGGAGTCTCCTTCTCTGGAGATATTCAAAACCTGCCTGGATGCGTTCCTGTGTGACCTGATCTGGGTGTTCCTGCTCTGGCAGGGGGATTGCATTAGATGATCTTTCAAGGTCTGTTCCAATCCCTGAGATTCTGTGATACTAGAGAGAACTTGGCTGGTGTGTCCCACACAAGCACAATTTCTTGACAGTGCAAAGACAAAAGAAAAAGCCAAACTCTTTTCTTTTTTCATAAGCTGGGTACTAAAAGTAATCTAAATGCACAACATGCAAGGTATATTGTTAGAACTATTTCCAGGTTTAAGGTGAGGTACTTCATAAATATAACCTGTGCTAAACTGTAAAAAATGTTACTAAGAAAGTAAATTACCTTTAGTATATCTGTCATGTTTTATATGCATCCAATGGCTATACCTCATCCTCAATGTCATACAAGCCCTTTTTTGGCAAGTAGATTTCTCTTGTCCATTATAATTGAAAGTAAACACACTGAAAAGTACTGCCACAGTGAACTAGTGTTAATATAGTGGTGACTAAATTCAAGTGTTCAAGCGGTGGAACAATTCTCACAAATACTCACATTTTAGTATATTGATGTGAATACATTGGGACCAAAAATACTGGTCTGGAAGCCTTGTTAGAACAGACTCTTTTAAGATACTTTGAGGGTCTATATTCCAAACAAAAAAATATCAAGATAGAAATTTGAACCAAAAAATATCAAGATAGATGTACTTATGTTATGTTGGTACTCCTGTTTTATTTCTTGGTGGGTTGTAAATATCATGTAGAAAAGAAAAAAAAAACCCATCCAAGGTGCTATGAAACTCACAGATGTTTTGACTACTGAATATAACTTTTAGAAAATTTTATTTCTCCTCCATCTCTTCTACCCAGCCTACTTTTGGACCCAGCAATAAAGCAAAAATGAAACATAATATTTAATATAATGATTGTGTATTTAGTGTCTATAACACACCATTAAAATGCACTTTAGAACTTCCAGTTTGTTACATTTAGTCCTAGATTATAACTACAGGTAAACTGCTGAAAACATTTGAATGAGAGATGAAGATGTGACCAGGAGGGAAATCATATAATGTATTTTTTTTAAAAGTGAAGAAAATGAACAGAAAGATGTTTCACTTTTGCTATAAACAGAGTTTTCGTATGCAAATAATATTTATTTGAATTGCTGCAGGTCAGTCCATAAACATTGTGCTTTTGCCTACATTTACAAGAAACAAGGAAGAAGAATATAACTCCTGAATTTTCCTGTTATTTATTTGGGCACAACATTATCTCTTCTGAGCTTCCTGGCTATAACTGTCTAACACCTAGAAGCAAATTAGTTATTAGCCAGTGAAAGCAAGAAGCGGAAATATACAAGTGCTTTACAGATTTTACAGAAACAATGCAATAAAATGAATTGTGAACAATGTAAAATTAAAACAAGCAAACATTGCCTGCACTTACCATATTTTTCTCAGTCAGCCACATGAGTGACTAAAGTATAATGTAGAAATGTGAGAGTTAACGTTAAACAAGCTTACAGCACAGGATTTAATGAAGTCAAAGAAGGAAGGTAAATTAAACTTTAAGATTCCTGGTTTATTGTGGTTAACCCCTACTGGTACTCAAGTATATTGAGTTTGCATGGCAAGGTTTTGGTAGCAGGGAACCTACAGTGGTGGCTTCTGTGGGAAGGTGCTAGAAGCTTCCCCTGTGTCCAACAAAACCAATGCCAGCTGGCTCCAAGATGAACTCACCACTGGCCTAGGCCAAGCCCATCAGCAATAGTGGTAGCACCTCTGTGATAACATACTTGAGAAGGGAAAAAAAGCCACACTGTACAACAGCAATTGCAGCAGGAGAGGGGAGAGACTATATGAGAGCAACAGCCCTGCAGAAACCAAGGTCAGTGAAGAAGGAGGGAGAGGAAGTGCTCCAGGCACTGGAGCAGAGATTCCCTTGCAGACCGTGGTAAGGCAGGCTGTCCCCCTGTAGCTCATGGAGGTCCACAGTCAAGCAGATATCCACCTGCAGCTTGTGGAGGACCCATGCTGAACCAGGTGGATGCCAGATGGTGGCTGTGACTCCATGGGAAGCACATGCTGGAGGCAGGCCCCTGGCAGGACCTGTGGACTCACAGAGAGAGGAACCCATGCTGGAGTAATCTGATCCTGAAGGACTGCACCCCGTGGAAGGACTCATGTTGGAGTAGTTAATGAAGAACTTTAGCCCCTGTGAAGGACTTGTGTTGGAGAAGTTTTTGAGGCAGGGGAAAAGTGTGAACAGTCTTCCTCCAAGGAAGGAGTGTCAGAATTATCATGTGATGAGCTGACTGCAACCCACGTTCCCCATCCCCTGGCGCCACTGGTGGAGAGGAGGTAGAGAAACTGGGAGAGAAGTTGAGCCCTGGAAGAAGAGGGAGTAGGGGGAAGGTGTTTTAAGATTTGCTTTTATTTCTTCTTACCCATCTCTGATTTGGTTGGTAACAAATTATTTTTCCCCAAGTTGGTTCTGTTTTGCCTGTGGCGGTAACTGATGAATGATCTCTCCCTGTCCTTATCTGAACCCACTAGCTTTCATTATATTTTCTCTCCCCTGTTCAGCTGAGGAGGGGAGTGATAGAGCACCTTTGGTGAGAACCTGGCATTCAATCAGGGTCAACCCACCACATCAGAGTAGTTAGCCTGATGCAGTTGGGACATCTCTGCACTGTGCTGTTCTCACTACCAAGAAAAAGAACACTGATGCTATGCCACTTAATCTTCTTATGTGTGTAGGTGACAACAAGAGAGGACTAGGGCCTCCAAAGAAGAAGAAAAGAAAGCAGTAGTCTATAGCGACTCAAAAAGAAAAGAGGAGAAAGGAAATAAGATGACATCCTCAGTTATGACCATGCTGATTTCAAACTGAAATCTGGTGTCAGAAAACACTGGTAAGGAATACCATTTTGTTAGTTTGGCTGAAGAAAATAACATCAGGTATGAAGAGTGCCTCTGTTGGAAAGCCACATAAAGAAGAAAGCTACAATTGTCATCTGCAGGTAGCAATGGCCATAAGAAGAATGTGAGTAACTCTGAAAGTCATCCAGAGCTCCCCCCACAATTTAGGTGGGAAACGAAGGTCTTCAAAATGGAACTGTAAAGCTGGGGAGAAAAAAAAAAAAAAGAACTGAATGCTGAAGGAGGTGAAATTTCAGGGTGTGAGGGGAGAAGTTTCAGCTAGATAATGAAGGAGAAAATAGTTTAGAAAACTGTTTAGACAACTGTCAAGGTGCTGGAGCAAGTGCAGAGGACAATAAAACTGGTGAAGGGCCTGGAGAATAAATCTTAGGAAGAGTGAATGAAGGGCTGGGACTGCTTAGTTTGAGGAAGAGGAGGCTGAGGGGACACCTCATCACTCCCTACAGCTACTTGAAAGGACATTGCAGTGAGGTTGGTGCTGGTTTCTTTTCACAGGTAATTAGTGACAGAACAAGAGGGAATGGCTTCAAGCTGCAACAGGGTAGGTTTAGACTGGACATTAGGAAAGAATTCTTCACAGATGGTCAGACACTGGAATAGGCTGCCCATGGAGGTGGTTGAGTCCCCATTCCTGAATGTGTTTAAGAGTCATTTAGATGTGGTGTTGAGGGATATAGTATAGGGGAGGAATTTGTAGAGTGGGGCTGATGGTTGTACTTGATGATCCCAAAGGTCTTTTCCAACCTGAATGATTCTATGATTCCATGTTTGAGATAAAGTTGTTAGCCTTCAGTAGGGCAGCCCTTCACAGAGCTGACAATGTCAACTAGTTATGTTGCAATGCACTGTAATCTAACCAGTGAGAGATCATTATTTGTTTATTGACTAGAAACAAACAAATAAAACATACATATATTCTTAGAACTCCTTAACTATCTCTTTGAAACATTGAAATGATTTTATCATGCTTACAGGCAGAAAATGTTTCATCACTTGAGATAAAGTAGGATGAAAATTGGTGGAAATAAAGTAGAGTGCAATAAAATAAAATGTATTAAATCCATGTACAAGCTCCTTTATTATAGTATGTGTTAAATCATTATTGAAGAGCTGTTCAAGACAAGTGCATTAGAAACACCTCCACTGCACTTATTAAAACATACTTTTACCCGTAACTCACAAAATTATATGATACTTCCAACCTGAGACTTTGTGGTTGGCTTAGTAGACTTCTACACCCTGCTGCAGCCTCCAAACTCCTTTTATAGAACTTTCTTTTTCTTTAATAAACCAGTTTTCAGTAACCATTAATTGTTTTTCTAAGTGCAGGCGTATGTGTGTCAATGTGTGTAACATTCTATGGAGAAAATGCCTTGGTGGTAATTGAGAAATATTATACTAGACAAGAGTCACATGAGATCAGCTAGAGTATTTTGACAAATTGAAAGGAATCTTTGACGCACTATCATTTTTATGTCTCATTGACGGGAAGAAATAACAATATTAGATTGCTTATAAATAAATTACCAAATATTTGATAAAATGTATGCTGATAAATTATATACTAGTTTAATCTGTTCATGCAAGAGGCTACTAATATAAGCACTGAATTCAGAATGCCCCCTCAAAGTTAGTCTATAACAGAATGTTAACTTCTGGGTACTGTTTATAAGCTGTGCTTGCATTACATTGGAGTTCTTTTGAGACTGGTATTGTCATTAGCACCATTAGCAGTTCTTTTGCAGAAATTTTATGCACCAGAAGATAGATTAGATATTTCTCTGTAGTGGTGATACAGGAACACTACTGATTTACAAGCTATGCGAAAATTTGTTCAAATAAAAAAAAAAAAAGTGTCTATTCTAACTTATACTGCAATAGAAAACTACTGTTATATTACATTTCTGATTAAATATATCTCAATGTGATATGTAGTCCATTAAAAGTCACACAGAAAGGAAGTTTATTAAAGTGGATAAACCTTAGTAATTGCATGTGGCTTAAACACATAGTTGTCAGGGTCAGGTGGATAATGTTGAAGCACTGAATAGAAAAGTTCTTGTATTTCTGTCATATCAAATTGTACTGTAAAAGTGCCAAACAAGAAAAGCCACATTTTTTTTCTTACTACCTACTTCCTCAAATAAACAACTAAAGAAATGTCAGAAATTATACAGTCAGTTTTGCTCATGCTTCCTCATACTGATTCCACTTGTATGTCTCTTTCAATTTTATCAGTGATGTTCCTCTGTCTTTCTACCTTGAATTCTCACCTATCTGTCTGTGTTTCCTAGAAACATTTCAAGAAAGTTAACTGAAGATTTCAAAATGGCATTTTAAAAAATATGATTTTTTAAAATATGATGTAGGCTTTGTACATTTTGTACATGTCATTTTATCCTGAAAGATTGTCTTTTAAAATTATCATTATTTTATAAAAAAGTTATACCAACTTTCAGCATTGTGGCATGAATCCATTAAAACCCAGGAATCAGGTAATAATACTGTTTAGATCCATATGTTTTTTGATAGAAGTATCTTATATATTTACTCTTTATTGTTTTCAGTTGCACATTTTTGTTTCTTGGATTTCAGTTTTGCTAATGCAAAAAAAAATCTTCTTTTTTTCTCTAGACATATGGTCATTACTGCAAAAACCATCTGGCAAAACCTCCTTTTCTGTAAATGTACATAAACTCTGTGAAGAAATTTATATTAACCAAGGACCTTATCTGTACTTTTAAAATAAATTCTTGCTTTACTCAAGGAAGTCTAAAACAGCAATAAGTAACCTGGGCAAGAAAAAAGCCCAACAAACATTTTTGGTAAATGGCTCAAAAATGAATGTGATCACTGGGAATAAGTAACAGATTATAAAATGACACTTCTAGAATGGAAAGTATACAGAATCACAGAATGATATGGGGTTGGAAGGGACCTCTGGAGATCATCTAGTTCAACCCCCTTGCCAAAGCAGGTTGACCTATAGCAGGTTGCACAGGCATGTTTTGAATGTCTCCAGAGACAGAGACTCCACCACCTCTCTGGGCAGCCTGTTCCAGGGCTCTGCCACCCTCAAAGTGAAGAAGTTCCTCCTCATGCTTAGATAGAACTCCTTATGTTCAGCTTTGTGCCCATTTCCTATTTTCCTCTCACTGGGCACCACTGGAAAAAGACTGGCCCCTTCTTCTTAACACCCACCCTGTAAGTATTTATAGGTGTTGATCTGATCCCCCCTCAGTCTTCTCTTCTCCAGACTAAAAAGACCCAAGTCCTTCAGTCTTTCCTTGTAAGAGAGATGCTCCAGGCCTCCAATCACCCTCGTGGTCCTCTGCCATACCCTCTCCAGCAGTTCCCTGTACTTCTTGAACTGGGGAGCCCAGAACTGGACCTAGTACTCCAGACGGGACCTCACCAGGGCAGAGTAAAGGGGCAGGATAACCTCCCTCAACCTGCTGGTCACACTTCTTGATGTACATGCACCCCTGGTTGACATTGGCCTTCTTGGCCACCAAGGCACGTTGCTGGCTCATGGTCATCCTGTTGTCCACCAGGACTCCCAGGTCTTTTTCCTCAGAGCTGTTTTCCAGCAGGTCAGCCCCCAACCTGTACTGGTGCAGGGGGTTATTCCTCCCTAGGTGCAGCACCCTACACTTGCCCTTGATGAATTTCATGAAGTTCTTCGCTGCCCAACTGTCCAGGTTCTCCAGGTTTCGCTGTATGGCGGCACAGACTTCTGGTGTGCCAACCACCCCTCCCAGTTTTGTGTCATCGGCAAACTTGCTGAGAGTACAATCCATCCCTTCGTCCAGGTCATTGATGAAAATATGGAAGAGGACTGGACCCAGTACTGACCCTTGGGGGACTCCACTTGTTATGGACCTCCAACTAGATTCTGTGCCACTGATCAGGACCCTCAGAGCTCCGTCTTTCTGTTGGTTTTCAATACACCTCACTGTCCATTCTTCTAATTCTCAGTTCCTAATCTTACCTGTGAGATTGCTGTGGGAGACTGTCAAATGCCTTGCTGAAATTAAGGTAGACAACAACCACTGCCCTCCCCTCATCTATACATGCAGTCATGCCATCATAGAAGGCTATCAGGTTAGTCAGACATGATTTCCCCTTGGTGAATCCATGTTGACTAATTTTGATAGCTTTCTTTTCCTCCAGATGCTTTGAGATGATGCCCAGAACCTCAATAATCTTTCCAGGGATGGAGGTGAGGCTGACCGGCCTGTAGCTTCCTGGGTCCTCCTTCTTGCCCTTTTTGAAGACTGGGATGACATTGACTTTCCTCCAGTCCTCGGGCACCTTGCCTGTTCTCCAGGACCTTTCAAAGATGATGGAGAGTGGCAATGATTTCTGCCAAATCCCTCAGCACTCAGAGGCGCATCCCCTCAAGACACATATCCAGTGTATTTAACTGTTCTCTAACTTTATCTTCCTCCAGCAAGGGGAAGTCTTCTTCCATCCAAACTTTCTCTGTTTCTTCCAAAGTGTGGGACTCATGAGAGCTGGCCTGAGCAGTAAAGACTGAAACAAATAAGTCATTCAGCAATTCTGCCTTCTCTGCATCCTCTGTCACCGTGCCACTTGTTTCATTCAACAGTGGACCTACATTTGTTCTCGTTTTCCTTTCACCTCCAATATACTTGAAAAAGACTGTCTTGTTGACTTTGACATTTCTTGCCAATTTTAATTCCAAGGAGGCCTGGGCTTTCCTTGTTTCGTCCCTGCACACTCTAAAAGCAGTTATCATGTAATCTTCCCAAGTGATCAGTCCCTTTTTCCACTCAGTGTAAAATTCCTTCTTCCACTTGAGCTTTTTCAGAAGCTCCCTGCTCAGCCACGCAGGTCTCCTG